>OY856411.1:109734266-110111766 GCA_963693085.1 Alisma plantago-aquatica
ATGAAAACACATTACATATCTCTTTTCATGCAAAAGTGTGAACATAGGTGTGCCTTACAATAAATGAAGAGGTAAGCAGAACACTAAGGTGGGTAGTAGCCTAGAGAAATTTCGAGGACGAAATTTATGTCAAGGTGGGTAGAATTGTAACATCCTCAATTTCATAGCTAAAGTAAGCTTTTAATGTGGGGTTTCCTAGTAAAGGCATGCCAAGGGACGTAATGAACTAACCATGGTTAGGTACGTAAAAGTTCAAAAAATGTGTAATACAAATCATCTGATACACACATAACGACTTGAATATGTATGATTGTAGTCGGTTGTATATGAATATAAATGAATTATTCCTATGAAAAATAATGTGACGAATATATGATATGCTGAGTCCAGTTCATGGCTTGAGCCTTAGACCTAACTTAGGTCTTCATGTTATATAACTAAAGAAATATTGATCACATATGTCATGCATGAGCTTCTGTTGAGAAATTATATTGGTCGAAGACTTATTTTCATGATTTGGAATACAATCAAGCTCATGGACCCTTTGAAATACTAAGGATTGGGCCATGTGCCCTAGAGCCCAATTCCAACCTTATTGGACTAATTAAGTTCTACAAATAGGTCCTTGGGGTACAAATTGAGAATTAAGTATTTTATGGTCATAATAAATGCTCAAAATATTTTTAGTAGAATAATAATTAGAGTATAAGATGCTGGGAGAAATTTCAGATGATTTTGATGTATATAGTGGCCTAGGTAATTAAATTTGTAATTATAATATTTTTATTTAAAAGACATGTTTGGAGTATTTGTATAGCTAGTTTTTACTTCAAATCTTGCTCGTGTGAAGATGATGATAATATATCAGTTACCCCAAAATTTGAGTTCAAATGGGGTCATGTAGCGGTCTGTAGAAATATTTCGAGAAATTGGAGTTTTAGACAAAAGAAATAAAAAAAAATAAGAGAACCGGGTTTCCTTCCCCTCGCACGAACAGAGCCGCACGCAGGGGTGTACATCGGCTGAACAGAGTCCCCCTAAAGAGGGGTACTTGCCCAAGATTCGGATGATAAAAGGCTATAAAAGTCTTAGAATCTATGAAGATAGGGTTAGACGAGTCCATAGCTAGGTTTTGGCTCGAAGTCGAGAGACAAAGAGGTTTAAGCGGTGACTGGAGGGGGCGGCGGTGAGTTCCTTGGAGCCAAGAAGCTTCGACTTTGACCACCCTGCACGCATAGATGGTGTCGCCGAGATTAGGGAGGGTCATTCGGAGTCGTTGACAACTGGATCTTGCACGGTGGTGGTCTGAATAGGGCGCCCATGGCTGACGCCACCATGCTCTGTTCCTGAACTCGGAACAGGGGATTCACGAGGTAGAAGATGACGGGAGGATGCGCCGGCCCTAGATGTACATGAGGCCCTGGCCGCCAGATCAAATCTTGACGGCCGAGATTGGCCACTGTTAGGTAAGTTTCAAAAAATCATGTCTTGAGATTCAAAACTCAGAATTTAACAAAAAAGGTACCTATGGAAAGCTATTCGAGTGTACTATCCTATAAAAATAGTTTCAGAGTATGATTTTGATGTCTGCTATTTATTAAAAATAGTATATTCAAAACTATATGATTTTGATGTTTGGTCAATTAAAAATAGCAAACGAATTTAGAAATTCATACAAATTTTACTGAATGTGTATTTTGATATGTTTAACATTAATTCAGACCCTGATCTCTCATATATGAAGTTTTATTGATGTTTTTGATATAAACCCTAATAAGGGTATTTTGGGTATTTCACCTATGATATGATTTTTTTCTTATGACCTAATATTTTATACATGATCTTACTACACTGTGTGATTACTCTTATAGAGATTTGATGGATTTTCTTATGTTATCATATTTGTATTATGATTTGGACCTAAGTGACCATTATGTGAGGGTAATAGATGATTATTTTGAGACAATAAGTGATATATATGTCTAATTAAGTCTGATATTATTTATATAAATGATTTTTAATTTGATTTCATAATAGAGTCAAGTAATATTAGTATATATGACTATGTTTGAGATTTTCTTTGATCTATATGTTCATATGAGTTCATAAGACGACTTATATCTTATTTGAGTATAAATATAATATTGATTATATAGTATGAGTTTTATTTTATTTCAACACCAATATTTTATGGTGATTTCAGATTAAAGTTATGTTTAGTCTAAATAAAGACCCTAAGTTGGTATATGTAGTTAGGAAGATGGGGTTTTGAGATTTAGAAATAGAAAGAGAGAATATAGGCTTGGACTTATAAAACTTTGATTATATCCAGGTGATTAAGATTTGGAACAAGAAATCAAGACTAAGTTAAGGACATCATCAGCACAAGAGGTAAGTGGTTCATGCCCATGAGTATTTATGTTTATCAAATCAAGTACTTTTACATGCTTCTTAGATAAGACCTTCATGTCCTACATTCTGAGTTAAATATGTAAGAAATATTTTATGTGCTTATGATTGTAGAAATTCATATGCTCAATACCTTAAGTAGTGATGTGTCATGGAATGATTCTAGATCATGAAATTAAGTTCATAAGAAGGATAAGAAAATATAGTTCTATCATATCTCTTAAATATAGATGTAACCATGTATTGAGATTTCAAATAGGAACATGTCATCAAGGTTTCTTATATATGTAGTGATCTAAGGAATTAAGAAGTAAAATAGATTCTTTAATAAGGTTGATGTTTAAAAGTTAAGTATTATGTGAGAATATGGTTGTTGCACATGGCAGACCATGGCCCAATTTCTAGGATAAATGTACTAGTGGCATTAAAGATGTTGTAACATGAGTTTGTGATGATATTATCAAATTATGAGATATTAAGTCATGATTGAGTTGCACGATGAGAATCTTTATGATTTCTACCTTAAGGTTTAAGATTTATGTTCATACAAATGTATTGAGATCAGACTTAATGAGATTAAATTGAGTATGATTAAGATGCAAGTTAAGATTTTCTAAGGTTTCTATTCTATTGTTTATGATTTTAAGACTTAAGTCCAATAAGATCAGATTTTGATGAGGTTTTAACAGAGAATGAGTTATCTTGCCAAGAATCAGAAATCATACTTTTGCTATACACATTACTTAAGTTACTTTTGTATGTTTAGTATTTCTATACTCATTTCAAATCTTGTCTCATAAGACATTAGACTCATGTATGATATAATTGGTATAATGAAGTAATCTTACCAAATCAGAGTTTTAGAATAAAGTTTACCAAGATAATGAGATACATGATCAAATCCAATAATGGATTCAGTTTAGAACTCAAGAATAAGAGATTTAGATTCAGTCTTAGACTACTCATTGTGTGAGTAGCCAGATGTTGAATAAAGATACATGATAAGGTTTTAGACCAAATCTTAATTATGAAGTAATTAAGATTCATATCCACATTCAGTTGTAGATTCAGTTTATCCCTTAAGAATAAAAGATTCAGATTTAAATTCAGATTCAGAATTCAGTACATGCTCAGTACTCAGTAATCTGTTTCAGATAAGTTCAGTTTTCAGTGTTCAATTTTAATATAAGATAAGTTCAAATTCAGTATTCAGTAAAGCTATCAGTATTCAACTCCAGTTCAGATTAAGAATTAAGTAAGTTTAGACTTAAGATAAATAAGTTGAAACCTTCACATAAGACATTATATGATAAGTCCTCATTCAGTAGTCCCGGGACGTTTCAGAGGCAGTTGTTGCCAATTCAGAGGAGTGTTCACTCCAACTCAGAGGTGTTGCGGCACCATTTCAGGGCGTAGACACGCCAATTCAGAGACACCTCGGTGTCATTCAGGGCATGTAGTGCCATTTCAGAGGTGTTGCGGCACCAATTCAGGGCGTAGATACGCCAATTCAGGAGGACTTATTGTATAATGGTGGCCACAAATAGATAAAAATCGTAAGTAAAAGATACTTTAGATTAGAGCATATATGTAATCTCATCCATGAGTGTGATGAGAGGAGTTCAGATGAGATAAGTATGACCTAGACACTTTGGTGTAGGTCATGAGACCCATGATATAGATCTCCAGAAAAGATAGAGTAGAAAGATAAGAGTTAAAGAAGTCGAGAGATATTATGTTTTCAGATTTTAATCAGCTTTTGCTATTAGTTTTATAATGTCTAAGAATATTTTGTAACATTGTTAGCTCTTCAGTGATGTACATTTTAGAATACTCATGCCACTTACTCTAACGACTGTTTTTCCCAATGCATGGCTGGGGACGCGATGTCCGCAGGGTTTGGAGCAGCGGAAGATTTCAAGAATAAGAAAATGTGTAGCAGGTTTTCAAGCTTGCCTAGTGGGGTGCCATCTACCGAGACGATCCAGAGTTTAGATATCTTCTTTTATGCATGGTTTTGTTATCACAGTATATTAGATGACTTGTTTCCTTTGTCAAAACTATGTATGAATCAATTTTTCTTAAATGCAAAGTGTTTCATTTGCTTTAATTGCAATGACTATCATGTTTGTGACACTCCCAGATGAAGAAAAAAAAATTATTGCTTCCGCTCATGTGTTATGAAAATTTGGGTGTTACAATATGGTATCAGAGCAATTTGGTAAATGGCCACTAGGCAAACATGATTCTCATAGTCACCCTAAAGTGGAGAGGTAAGATCAAGGTTTAGGGATAGATTCCAAAAGAAGAATACCATAACCTAGAGTAATTAAGAGACTTAAACTCAGAATAGATAGATATCTTAGAGGCAGAAGTCAACCTAGTTTAGATCTAAAGTAGCAACCTAAACCTAGCTAATGAGATAACATCTTCATTCTCAATGGTTATGGCCTGCCAATTGAGGATTGAAGAGGGATGTCTTAAGCAGTAGACCTTTTATGCATCTCTCATTTCTTACTGGTCCATGTGGTATGGGACACATGTATCAGTGGGTGAGTAAGAGATAGCATCTCAGGATCCCACATCTCTAGGTATGTGCCTGATCACCACATATCTGGGAATGTAGGAGTCACTTGAAGGACCTTAGATTAGACAATCATGTACAACTAATGTTAGAAAGTCATGACAAGGTTGAGATGGATGCCCTAAGTATAAATCCAAGTTTAGTTTTATAAACCTTAAGTATGAGTTGAGAAGTAGACCAAGATAATATATAATACTCACATAATTCTATTTATGAAAACACATTACATATCTCTTTTCATGCAAAAGTGTGAACATAGGTGTGCCTTACAATAAATGAAGAGGTAAGCAGAACACTAAGGTGGGTAGTAGCCTAGAGAAATTTCGAGGACGAAATTTATGTCAAGGTGGGTAGAATTGTAACATCCTCAATTTCATAGCTAAAGTAAGCTTTTAATGTGGGGTTTCCTAGTAAAGGCATGCCAAGGGACGTAATGAACTAACCATGGTTAGGTACGTAAAAGTTCAAAAAATGTGTAATACAAATCATCTGATACACACATAACGACTTGAATATGTATGATTGTAGTCGGTTGTATATGAATATAAATGAATTATTCCTATGAAAAATAATGTGACGAATATATGATATGCTGAGTCCAGTTCATGGCTTGAGCCTTAGACCTAACTTAGGTCTTCATGTTATATAACTAAAGAAATATTGATCACATATGTCATGCATGAGCTTCTGTTGAGAAATTATATTGGTCGAAGACTTATTTTCATGATTTGGAATACAATCAAGCTCATGGACCCTTTGAAATACTAAGGATTGGGCCATGTGCCCTAGAGCCCAATTCCAACCTTATTGGACTAATTAAGTTCTACAAATAGGTCCTTGGGGTACAAATTGAGAATTAAGTATTTTATGGTCATAATAAATGCTCAAAATATTTTTAGTAGAATAATAATTAGAGTATAAGATGCTGGGAGAAATTTCAGATGATTTTGATGTATATAGTGGCCTAGGTAATTAAATTTGTAATTATAATATTTTTATTTAAAAGACATGTTTGGAGTATTTGTATAGCTAGTTTTTACTTCAAATCTTGCTCGTGTGAAGATGATGATAATATATCAGTTACCCCAAAATTTGAGTTCAAATGGGGTCATGTAGCGGTCTGTAGAAATATTTCGAGAAATTGGAGTTTTAGACAAAAGAAATAAAAAAAAATAAGAGAACCGGGTTTCCTTCCCCTCGCACGAACAGAGCCGCACGCAGGGGTGTACATCGGCTGAACAGAGTCCCCCCTAAAGAGGGGTACTTGCCCAAGATTCGGATGATAAAAGGCTATAAAAGTCTTAGAATCTATGAAGATAGGGTTAGACGAGTCCATAGCTAGGTTTTGGCTCGAAGTCGAGAGACAAAGAGGTTTAAGCGGTGACTGGAGGGGGCGGCGGTGAGTTCCTTGGAGCCAAGAAGCTTCGACTTTGACCACCCTGCACGCATAGATGGTGTCGCCGAGATTAGGGAGGGTCATTCGGAGTCGTTGACAACTGGATCTTGCACGGTGGTGGTCTGAATAGGGCGCCCATGGCTGACGCCACCATGCTCTGTTCCTGAACTCGGAACAGGGGATTCACGAGGTAGAAGATGACGGGAGGATGCGCCGGCCCTAGATGTACATGAGGCCCTGGCCGCCAGATCAAATCTTGACGGCCGAGATTGGCCACTGTTAGGTAAGTTTCAAAAAATCATGTCTTGAGATTCAAAACTCAGAATTTAACAAAAAAGGTACCTATGGAAAGCTATTCGAGTGTACTATCCTATAAAAATAGTTTCAGAGTATGATTTTGATGTCTGCTATTTATTAAAAATAGTATATTCAAAACTATATGATTTTGATGTTTGGTCAATTAAAAATAGCAAACGAATTTAGAAATTCATACAAATTTTACTGAATGTGTATTTTGATATGTTTAACATTAATTCAGACCCTGATCTCTCATATATGAAGTTTTATTGATGTTTTTGATATAAACCCTAATAAGGGTATTTTGGGTATTTCACCTATGATATGATTTTTTTCTTATGACCTAATATTTTATACATGATCTTACTACACTGTGTGATTACTCTTATAGAGATTTGATGGATTTTCTTATGTTATCATATTTGTATTATGATTTGGACCTAAGTGACCATTATGTGAGGGTAATAGATGATTATTTTGAGACAATAAGTGATATATATGTCTAATTAAGTCTGATATTATTTATCTAAATGATTTTTAATTTGATTTCATAATAGAGTCAAGTAATATTAGTATATATGACTATGTTTGAGATTTTCTTTGATCTATATGTTCATATGAGTTCATAAGACGACTTATATCTTATTTGAGTATAAATATAATATTGATTATATAGTATGAGTTTTATTTTATTTCAACACCAATATTTTATGGTGATTTCAGATTAAAGTTATGTTTAGTCTAAATAAAGACCCTAAGTTGGTATATGTAGTTAGGAAGATGGGGTTTTGAGATTTAGAAATAGAAAGAGAGAATATAGGCTTGGACTTATAAAACTTTGATTATATCCAGGTGATTAAGATTTGGAACAAGAAATCAAGACTAAGTTAAGGACATCATCAGCACAAGAGGTAAGTGGTTCATGCCCATGAGTATTTATGTTTATCAAATCAAGTACTTTTACATGCTTCTTAGATAAGACCTTCATGTCCTACATTCTGAGTTAAATATGTAAGAAATATTTTATGTGCTTATGATTGTAGAAATTCATATGCTCAATACCTTAAGTAGTGATGTGTCATGGAATGATTCTAGATCATGAAATTAAGTTCATAAGAAGGATAAGAAAATATAGTTCTATCATATCTCTTAAATATAGATGTAACCATGTATTGAGATTTCAAATAGGAACATGTCATCAAGGTTTCTTATATATGTAGTGATCTAAGGAATTAAGAAGTAAAATAGATTCTTTAATAAGGTTGATGTTTAAAAGTTAAGTATTATGTGAGAATATGGTTGTTGCACATGGTAGACCATGGCCCAATTTCTAGGATAAATGTACTAGTGGCATTAAAGATGTTGTAACATGAGTTTGTGATGATATTATCAAATTATGAGATATTAAGTCATGATTGAGTTGCACGATGAGAATCTTTATGATTTCTACCTTAAGGTTTAAGATTTATGTTCATACAAATGTATTGAGATCAGACTTAATGAGATTAAATTGAGTATGATTAAGATGCAAGTTAAGATTTTCTAAGGTTTCTATTCTATTGTTTATGATTTTAAGACTTAAGTCCAATAAGATCAGATTTTGATGAGGTTTTAACAGAGAATGAGTTATCTTGCCAAGAATCAGAAATCATACTTTTGCTATACACATTACTTAAGTTACTTTTGTATGTTTAGTATTTCTATACTCATTTCAAATCTTGTCTCATAAGACATTAGACTCATGTATGATATAATTGGTATAATGAAGTAATCTTACCAAATCAGAGTTTTAGAATAAAGTTTACCAAGATAATGAGATACATGATCAAATCCAATAATGGATTCAGTTTAGAACTCAAGAATAAGAGATTTAGATTCAGTCTTAGACTACTCATTGTGTGAGTAGCCAGATGTTGAATAAAGATACATGATAAGGTTTTAGACCAAATCTTAATTATGAAGTAATTAAGATTCATATCCACATTCAGTTGTAGATTCAGTTTATCCCTTAAGAATAAAAGATTCAGATTTAAATTCAGATTCAGAATTCAGTACATGCTCAGTACTCAGTAATCAGTTTCAGATAAGTTCAGTTTTCAGTGTTCAATTTTAATATAAGATAAGTTCAGATTCAGTATTCAGTAAAGCTATCAGTATTCAGCTCCAGTTCAGATTAAGAATTAAGTAAGTTTAGACTTAAGATAAATAAGTTGAAACCTTCACATAAGACATTATATGATAAGTCCTCATTCAGTAGTCCCGGGACGTTTCAGAGGCAGTTGTTGCCAATTCAGAGGAGTGTTCACTCCAACTCAGAGGTGTTGCGGCACCATTTCAGGGCGTAGACACGCCAATTCAGAGACACCTCGGTGTCATTCAGGGCATGTAGTGCCATTTCAGAGGTGTTGCGGCACCAATTCAGGGCGTAGATACGCCAATTCAGGAGGACTTATTGTATAATGGTGGCCACAAATAGATAAAAATCGTAAGTAAAAGATACTTTAGATTAGAGCATATATGTAATCTCATCCATGAGTGTGATGAGAGGAGTTCAGATGAGATAAGTATGACCTAGACACTTTGGTGTAGGTCATGAGACCCATGATATAGATCTCCAGAAAAGATAGAGTAGAAAGATAAGAGTTAAAGAAGTCGAGAGATATTATGTTTTCAGATTTTAATCAGCTTTTGCTATCAGTTTTATAATGTCTAAGAATATTTTGTAACATTGTTAGCTCTTCAGTGATGTACATTTTAGAATACTCATGCCACTTACTCTAACGACTGTTTTTCCCAATGCATGGCTGGGGACGCGATGTCCGCAGGGTTTGGAGCAGCGGAAGATTTCAAGAATAAGAAAATGTGTAGCAGGTTTTCAAGCTTGCCTAGTGGGGTGCCATCTACCGAGACGATCCAGAGTTTAGATATCTTCTTTTATGCATGGTTTTGTTATCACAGTATATTAGATGACTTGTTTCCTTTGTCAAAACTATGTATGAATCAATTTTTCTTAAATGCAAAGTGTTTCATTTGCTTTAATTGCAATGACTATCATGTTTGTGACACTCCCAGATGAAGAAAAAAAAAATTATTGCTTCCGCTCATGTGTTATGAAAATTTGGGTGTTACAATATGGTATCAGAGCAATTTGGTAAATGGCCACTAGGCAAACATGATTCTCATAGTCACCCTAAAGTGGAGAGGTAAGATCAAGGTTTAGGGATAGATTCCAAAAGAAGAATACCATAACCTAGAGTAATTAAGAGACTTAAACTCAGAATAGATAGATATCTTAGAGGCAGAAGTCAACCTAGTTTAGATCTAAAGTAGCAACCTAAACCTAGCTAATGAGATAACATCTTCATTCTCAATGGTTATGGCCTGCCAATTGAGGATTGAAGAGGGATGTCTTAAGCAGTAGACCTTTTATGCATCTCTCATTTCTTACTGGTCCATGTGGTATGGGACACATGTATCAGTGGGTGAGTAAGAGATAGCATCTCAGGATCCCACATCTCTAGGTATGTGCCTGATCACCACATATCTGGGAATGTAGGAGTCACTTGAAGGACCTTAGATTAGACAATCATGTACAACTAATGTTAGAAAGTCATGACAAGGTTGAGATGGATGCCCTAAGTATAAATCCAAGTTTAGTTTTATAAACCTTAAGTATGAGTTGAGAAGTAGACCAAGATAATATATAATACTCACATAATTCTATTTATGAAAACACATTACATATCTCTTTTCATGCAAAAGTGTGAACATAGGTGTGCCTTACAATAAATGAAGAGGTAAGCAGAACACTAAGGTGGGTAGTAGCCTAGAGAAATTTCGAGGACGAAATTTATGTCAAGGTGGGTAGAATTGTAACATCCTCAATTTCATAGCTAAAGTAAGCTTTTAATGTGGGGTTTCCTAGTAAAGGCATGCCAAGGGACGTAATGAACTAACCATGGTTAGGTACGCAAAAGTTCAAAAAATGTGTAATACAAATCATCTGATACACACATAACGACTTGAATATGTATGATTGTAGTCGGTTGTATATGAATATAAATGAATTATTCCTATGAAAAATAATGTGACGAATATATGATATGCTGAGTCCAGTTCATGGCTTGAGCCTTAGACCTAACTTAGGTCTTCATGTTATATAACTAAAGAAATATTGATCACATATGTCATGCATGAGCTTCTGTTGAGAAATTATATTGGTCGAAGACTTATTTTCATGATTTGGAATACAATCAAGCTCATGGACCCTTTGAAATACTAAGGATTGGGCCATGTGCCCTAGAGCCCAATTCCAACCTTATTGGACTAATTAAGTTCTACAAATAGGTCCTTGGGGTACAAATTGAGAATTAAGTATTTTATGGTCATAATAAATGCTCAAAATATTTTTAGTAGAATAATAATTAGAGTATAAGATGCTGGGAGAAATTTCAGATGATTTTGATGTATATAGTGGCCTAGGTAATTAAATTTGTAATTATAATATTTTTATTTAAAAGACATGTTTGGAGTATTTGTATAGCTAGTTTTTACTTCAAATCTTGCTCGTGTGAAGATGATGATAATATATCAGTTACCCCAAAATTTGAGTTCAAATGGGGTCATGTAGCGGTCTGTAGAAATATTTCTAGAAATTGGAGTTTTAGACAAAAGAAATAAAAAAAATAAGAGAACCGGGTTTCCTTCCCCTCGCACGAACAGAGCCGCACGCAGGGGTGTACATCGGCTGAACAGAGTCCCCCCTAAAGAGGGGTACTTGCCCAAGATTCGGATGATAAAAGGCTATAAAAGTCTTAGAATCTATGAAGATAGGGTTAGACGAGTCCATAGCTAGGTTTTGGCTCGAAGTCGAGAGACAAAGAGGTTTAAGCGGTGACTGGAGGGGGCGGCGGTGAGTTCCTTGGAGCCAAGAAGCTTCGACTTTGACCACCCTGCACGCATAGATGGTGTCGCCGAGATTAGGGAGGGTCATTCGGAGTCGTTGACAACTGGATCTTGCACGGTGGTGGTCTGAATAGGGCGCCCATGGCTGACGCCACCATGCTCTGTTCCTGAACTCGGAACAGGGGATTCACGAGGTAGAAGATGACGGGAGGATGCGCCGGCCCTAGATGTACATGAGGCCCTGGCCGCCAGATCAAATCTTGACGGCCGAGATTGGCCACTGTTAGGTAAGTTTCAAAAAATCATGTCTTGAGATTCAAAACTCAGAATTTAACAAAAAAGGTACCTATGGAAAGCTATTCGAGTGTACTATCCTATAAAAATAGTTTCAGAGTATGATTTTGATGTCTGCTATTTATTAAAAATAGTATATTCAAAACTATATGATTTTGATGTTTGGTCAATTAAAAATAGCAAACGAATTTAGAAATTCATACAAATTTTACTGAATGTGTATTTTGATATGTTTAACATTAATTCAGACCCTGATCTCTCATATATGAAGTTTTATTGATGTTTTTGATATAAACCCTAATAAGGGTATTTTGGGTATTTCACCTATGATATGATTTTTTTCTTATGACCTAATATTTTATACATGATCTTACTACACTGTGTGATTACTCTTATAGAGATTTGATGGATTTTCTTATGTTATCATATTTGTATTATGATTTGGACCTAAGTGACCATTATGTGAGGGTAATAGATGATTATTTTGAGACAATAAGTGATATATATGTCTAATTAAGTCTGATATTATTTATCTAAATGATTTTTAATTTGATTTCATAATAGAGTCAAGTAATATTAGTATATATGACTATGTTTGAGATTTTCTTTGATCTATATGTTCATATGAGTTCATAAGACGACTTATATCTTATTTGAGTATAAATATAATATTGATTATATAGTATGAGTTTTATTTTATTTCAACACCAATATTTTATGGTGATTTCAGATTAAAGTTATGTTTAGTCTAAATAAAGACCCTAAGTTGGTATATGTAGTTAGGAAGATGGGGTTTTGAGATTTAGAAATAGAAAGAGAGAATATAGGCTTGGACTTATAAAACTTTGATTATATCCAGGTGATTAAGATTTGGAACAAGAAATCAAGACTAAGTTAAGGACATCATCAACACAAGAGGTAAGTGGTTCATGCCCATGAGTATTTATGTTTATCAAATCAAGTACTTTTACATGCTTCTTAGATAAGACCTTCATGTCCTACATTCTGAGTTAAATATGTAAGAAATATTTTATGTGCTTATGATTGTAGAAATTCATATGCTCAATACCTTAAGTAGTGATGTGTCATGGAATGATTCTAGATCATGAAATTAAGTTCATAAGAAGGATAAGAAAATATAGTTCTATCATATCTCTTAAATATAGATGTAACCATGTATTGAGATTTCAAATAGGAACATGTCATCAAGGTTTCTTATATATGTAGTGATCTAAGGAATTAAGAAGTAAAATAGATTCTTTAATAAGGTTGATGTTTAAAAGTTAAGTATTATGTGAGAATATGGTTGTTGCACATGGTAGACCATGGCCCAATTTCTAGGATAAATGTACTAGTGGCATTAAAGATGTTGTAACATGAGTTTGTGATGATATTATCAAATTATGAGATATTAAGTCATGATTGAGTTGCACGATGAGAATCTTTATGATTTCTACCTTAAGGTTTAAGATTTATGTTCATACAAATGTATTGAGATCAGACTTAATGAGATTAAATTGAGTATGATTAAGATGCAAGTTAAGATTTTCTAAGGTTTCTATTCTATTGTTTATGATTTTAAGACTTAAGTCCAATAAGATCAGATTTTGATGAGGTTTTAACAGAGAATGAGTTATCTTGCCAAGAATCAGAAATCATACTTTTGCTATACACATTACTTAAGTTACTTTTGTATGTTTAGTATTTCTATACTCATTTCAAATCTTGTCTCATAAGACATTAGACTCATGTATGATATAATTGGTATAATGAAGTAATCTTACCAAATCAGAGTTTTAGAATAAAGTTTACCAAGATAATGAGATACATGATCAAATCCAATAATGGATTCAGTTTAGAACTCAAGAATAAGAGATTTAGATTCAGTCTTAGACTACTCATTGTGTGAGTAGCCAGATGTTGAATAAAGATACATGATAAGGTTTTAGACCAAATCTTAATTATGAAGTAATTAAGATTCATATCCACATTCAGTTGTAGATTCAGTTTATCCCTTAAGAATAAAAGATTCAGATTTAAATTCAGATTCAGAATTCAGTACATGCTCAGTACTCAGTAATCAGTTTCAGATAAGTTCAGTTTTCAGTGTTCAATTTTAATATAAGATAAGTTCAGATTCAGTATTCAGTAAAGCTATCAGTATTCAGCTCCAGTTCAGATTAAGAATTAAGTAAGTTTAGACTTAAGATAAATAAGTTGAAACCTTCACATAAGACATTATATGATAAGTCCTCATTCAGTAGTCCCGGGACGTTTCAGAGGCAGTTGTTGCCAATTCAGAGGAGTGTTCACTCCAACTCAGAGGTGTTGCGGCACCATTTCAGGGCGTAGACACGCCAATTCAGAGACACCTCGGTGTCATTCAGGGCATGTAGTGCCATTTCAGAGGTGTTGCGGCACCAATTCAGGGCGTAGATACGCCAATTCAGGAGGACTTATTGTATAATGGTGGCCACAAATAGATAAAAATCGTAAGTAAAAGATACTTTAGATTAGAGCATATATGTAATCTCATCCATGAGTGTGATGAGAGGAGTTCAGATGAGATAAGTATGACCTAGACACTTTGGTGTAGGTCATGAGACCCATGATATAGATCTCCAGAAAAGATAGAGTAGAAAGATAAGAGTTAAAGAAGTCGAGAGATATTATGTTTTCAGATTTTAATCAGCTTTTGCTATCAGTTTTATAATGTCTAAGAATATTTTGTAACATTGTTAGCTCTTCAGTGATGTACATTTTAGAATACTCATGCCACTTACTCTAACGACTGTTTTTCCCAATGCATGGCTGGGGATGCGATGTCCGCAGGGTTTGGAGCAGCGGAAGATTTCAAGAATAAGAAAATGTGTAGCAGGTTTTCAAGCTTGCCTAGTGGGGTGCCATCTACCGAGACGATCCAGAGTTTAGATATCTTCTTTTATGCATGGTTTTGTTATCACAGTATATTAGATGACTTGTTTCCTTTGTCAAAACTATGTATGAATCAATTTTTCTTAAATGCAAAGTGTTTCATTTGCTTTAATTGCAATGACTATCATGTTTGTGACACTCCCAGATGAAGAAAAAAAAAATTATTGCTTCCGCTCATGTGTTATGAAAATTTGGGTGTTACAATATGGTATCAGAGCAATTTGGTAAATGGCCACTAGGCAAACATGATTCTCATAGTCACCCTAAAGTGGAGAGGTAAGATCAAGGTTTAGGGATAGATTCCAAAAGAAGAATACCATAACCTAGAGTAATTAAGAGACTTAAACTCAGAATAGATAGATATCTTAGAGGCAGAAGTCAACCTAGTTTAGATCTAAAGTAGCAACCTAAACCTAGCTAATGAGATAACATCTTCATTCTCAATGGTTATGGCCTGCCAATTGAGGATTGAAGAGGGATGTCTTAAGCAGTAGACCTTTTATGCATCTCTCATTTCTTACTGGTCCATGTGGTATGGGACACATGTATCAGTGGGTGAGTAAGAGATAGCATCTCAGGATCCCACATCTCTAGGTATGTGCCTGATCACCACATATCTGGGAATGTAGGAGTCACTTGAAGGACCTTAGATTAGACAATCATGTACAACTAATGTTAGAAAGTCATGACAAGGTTGAGATGGATGCCCTAAGTATAAATCCAAGTTTAGTTTTATAAACCTTAAGTATGAGTTGAGAAGTAGACCAAGATAATATATAATACTCACATAATTCTATTTATGAAAACACATTACATATCTCTTTTCATGCAAAAGTGTGAACATAGGTGTGCCTTACAATAAATGAAGAGGTAAGCAGAACACTAAGGTGGGTAGTAGCCTAGAGAAATTTCGAGGACGAAATTTATGTCAAGGTGGGTAGAATTGTAACATCCTCAATTTCATAGCTAAAGTAAGCTTTTAATGTGGGGTTTCCTAGTAAAGGCATGCCAAGGGACGTAATGAACTAACCATGGTTAGGTACGCAAAAGTTCAAAAAATGTGTAATACAAATCATCTGATACACACATAACGACTTGAATATGTATGATTGTAGTCGGTTGTATATGAATATAAATGAATTATTCCTATGAAAAATAATGTGACGAATATATGATATGCTGAGTCCAGTTCATGGCTTGAGCCTTAGACCTAACTTAGGTCTTCATGTTATATAACTAAAGAAATATTGATCACATATGTCATGCATGAGCTTCTGTTGAGAAATTATATTGGTCGAAGACTTATTTTCATGATTTGGAATACAATCAAGCTCATGGACCCTTTGAAATACTAAGGATTGGGCCATGTGCCCTAGAGCCCAATTCCAACCTTATTGGACTAATTAAGTTCTACAAATAGGTCCTTGGGGTACAAATTGAGAATTAAGTATTTTATGGTCATAATAAATGCTCAAAATATTTTTAGTAGAATAATAATTAGAGTATAAGATGCTGGGAGAAATTTCAGATGATTTTGATGTATATAGTGGCCTAGGTAATTAAATTTGTAATTATAATATTTTTATTTAAAAGACATGTTTGGAGTATTTGTATAGCTAGTTTTTACTTCAAATCTTGCTCGTGTGAAGATGATGATAATATATCAGTTACCCCAAAATTTGAGTTCAAATGGGGTCATGTAGCGGTCTGTAGAAATATTTCTAGAAATTGGAGTTTTAGACAAAAGAAATAAAAAAAATAAGAGAACCGGGTTTCCTTCCCCTCGCACGAACAGAGCCGCACGCAGGGGTGTACATCGGCTGAACAGAGTCCCCCCTAAAGAGGGGTACTTGCCCAAGATTCGGATGATAAAAGGCTATAAAAGTCTTAGAATCTATGAAGATAGGGTTAGACGAGTCCATAGCTAGGTTTTGGCTCGAAGTCGAGAGACAAAGAGGTTTAAGCGGTGACTGGAGGGGGCGGCGGTGAGTTCCTTGGAGCCAAGAAGCTTCGACTTTGACCACCCTGCACGCATAGATGGTGTCGCCGAGATTAGGGAGGGTCATTCGGAGTCGTTGACAACTGGATCTTGCACGGTGGTGGTCTGAATAGGGCGCCCATGGCTGACGCCACCATGCTCTGTTCCTGAACTCGGAACAGGGGATTCACGAGGTAGAAGATGACGGGAGGATGCGCCGGCCCTAGATGTACATGAGGCCCTGGCCGCCAGATCAAATCTTGACGGCCGAGATTGGCCACTGTTAGGTAAGTTTCAAAAAATCATGTCTTGAGATTCAAAACTCAGAATTTAACAAAAAAGGTACCTATGGAAAGCTATTCGAGTGTACTATCCTATAAAAATAGTTTCAGAGTATGATTTTGATGTCTGCTATTTATTAAAAATAGTATATTCAAAACTATATGATTTTGATGTTTGGTCAATTAAAAATAGCAAACGAATTTAGAAATTCATACAAATTTTACTGAATGTGTATTTTGATATGTTTAACATTAATTCAGACCCTGATCTCTCATATATGAAGTTTTATTGATGTTTTTGATATAAACCCTAATAAGGGTATTTTGGGTATTTCACCTATGATATGATTTTTTTCTTATGACCTAATATTTTATACATGATCTTACTACACTGTGTGATTACTCTTATAGAGATTTGATGGATTTTCTTATGTTATCATATTTGTATTATGATTTGGACCTAAGTGACCATTATGTGAGGGTAATAGATGATTATTTTGAGACAATAAGTGATATATATGTCTAATTAAGTCTGATATTATTTATCTAAATGATTTTTAATTTGATTTCATAATAGAGTCAAGTAATATTAGTATATATGACTATGTTTGAGATTTTCTTTGATCTATATGTTCATATGAGTTCATAAGACGACTTATATCTTATTTGAGTATAAATATAATATTGATTATATAGTATGAGTTTTATTTTATTTCAACACCAATATTTTATGGTGATTTCAGATTAAAGTTATGTTTAGTCTAAATAAAGACCCTAAGTTGGTATATGTAGTTAGGAAGATGGGGTTTTGAGATTTAGAAATAGAAAGAGAGAATATAGGCTTGGACTTATAAAACTTTGATTATATCCAGGTGATTAAGATTTGGAACAAGAAATCAAGACTAAGTTAAGGACATCATCAGCACAAGAGGTAAGTGGTTCATGCCCATGAGTATTTATGTTTATCAAATCAAGTACTTTTACATGCTTCTTAGATAAGACCTTCATGTCCTACATTCTGAGTTAAATATGTAAGAAATATTTTATGTGCTTATGATTGTAGAAATTCATATGCTCAATACCTTAAGTAGTGATGTGTCATGGAATGATTCTAGATCATGAAATTAAGTTCATAAGAAGGATAAGAAAATATAGTTCTATCATATCTCTTAAATATAGATGTAACCATGTATTGAGATTTCAAATAGGAACATGTCATCAAGGTTTCTTATATATGTAGTGATCTAAGGAATTAAGAAGTAAAATAGATTCTTTAATAAGGTTGATGTTTAAAAGTTAAGTATTATGTGAGAATATGGTTGTTGCACATGGTAGACCATGGCCCAATTTCTAGGATAAATGTACTAGTGGCATTAAAGATGTTGTAACATGAGTTTGTGATGATATTATCAAATTATGAGATATTAAGTCATGATTGAGTTGCACGATGAGAATCTTTATGATTTCTACCTTAAGGTTTAAGATTTATGTTCATACAAATGTATTGAGATCAGACTTAATGAGATTAAATTGAGTATGATTAAGATGCAAGTTAAGATTTTCTAAGGTTTCTATTCTATTGTTTATGATTTTAAGACTTAAGTCCAATAAGATCAGATTTTGATGAGGTTTTAACAGAGAATGAGTTATCTTGCCAAGAATCAGAAATCATACTTTTGCTATACACATTACTTAAGTTACTTTTGTATGTTTAGTATTTCTATACTCATTTCAAATCTTGTCTCATAAGACATTAGACTCATGTATGATATAATTGGTATAATGAAGTAATCTTACCAAATCAGAGTTTTAGAATAAAGTTTACCAAGATAATGAGATACATGATCAAATCCAATAATGGATTCAGTTTAGAACTCAAGAATAAGAGATTTAGATTCAGTCTTAGACTACTCATTGTGTGAGTAGCCAGATGTTGAATAAAGATACATGATAAGGTTTTAGACCAAATCTTAATTATGAAGTAATTAAGATTCATATCCACATTCAGTTGTAGATTCAGTTTATCCCTTAAGAATAAAAGATTCAGATTTAAATTCAGATTTAGAATTCAGTACATGCTCAGTACTCAGTAATCAGTTTCAGATAAGTTCAGTTTTCAGTGTTCAATTTTAATATAAGATAAGTTCAGATTCAGTATTCAGTAAAGCTATCAGTATTCAGCTCCAGTTCAGATTAGGAATTAAGTAAGTTTAGACTTAAGATAAATAAGTTGAAACCTTCACATAAGACATTATATGATAAGTCCTCATTCAGTAGTCCTGGGACGTTTCAGAGGCAGTTGTTGCCAATTCAGAGGAGTGTTCACTCCAACTCAGAGGTGTTGCGGCACCATTTCAGGGCGTAGACACGCCAATTCAGAGACACCTCGGTGTCATTCAGGGCATGTAGTGCCATTTCAGAGGTGTTGCGGCACCAATTCAGGGCGTAGATACGCCAATTCAGGAGGACTTATTGTATAATGGTGGCCACAAATAGATAAAAATCGTAAGTAAAAGATACTTTAGATTAGAGTATATATGTAATCTCATCCATGAGTGTGATGAGAGGAGTTCAGATGAGATAAGTATGACCTAGACACTTTGGTGTAGGTCATGAGACCCATGATATAGGTCTCCAGAAAAGATAGAGTAGAAAGATAAGAGTTAAAGAAGTCGAGAGATATTATGTTTTCAGATTTTAATCAGCTTTTGCTATCAGTTTTATAATGTCTAAGAATATTTTGTAACATTGTTAGCTCTTCAGTGATGTACATTTTAGAATACTCATGCCACTTACTCTAACGACTATTTTTCCCAATGCATGGCTGGGGACGCGATGTCCGCAGGGTTTGGAGCAGCGGAAGATTTCAAGAATAAGAAAATGTGTAGCAGGTTTTCAAGCTTGCCTAGTGGGGTGCCATCTACCGAGACGATCCAGAGTTTAGATATCTTCTTTTATGCATGGTTTTGTTATCACAGTATATTAGATGACTTGTTTCCTTTGTCAAAACTATGTATGAATCAATTTTTCTTAAATGCAAAGTGTTTCATTTGCTTTAATTGCAATGACTATCATGTTTGTGACACTCCCAGATGAAGAAAAAAAAAAATTATTGCTTCCGCTCATGTGTTATGAAAATTTGGGTGTTACAACCGCTATTCTAGATATTCTAGTCATACAAGCAGCATGCTATAATAGAGTGGCAAGACTTATTATTTTAGTCATTTTCAATAAAGGCAACATGGCAGGAGGGGTCCAATGACCCAAATGAGCATAACAACATAAATATCACAGAAAAAAAAAGAATTCATATCAGGAGCAATAAATGTCTAAGTATTTGGATTTTAAAAGGGATTTTCAATTCAAGAGATGCCTCATTAAAAGAATGTAGATTTCAGTCATTTAATGCCCAAAATAAAAATAGAGAGTGCACATACCTGATATTCACGGCTAACCCAATTTCTAGGGGTGAAATTCACCAATCAATTATCTCCAAGGGTTGGTGATGAATGAGCTACAAAGTAGAATACTATTTGTTACTGTTTGGATTGAAGCCAAAAACATGTTCAATTTATGTTATTTAGGACTCGGTTTTCCATCTAGGTTTATTATTCCATATTTTTCTTATCATTATAGTCAATTAAATTTCCAATTAGGTCATATATTATCAATGTTGTATATCCATGTATATGATCTTTTTCGATATATTAGATCCCCAATTATCATTCTTTATCTAACATAACATAGTTCCATTTAGTCAGTAGGATTGAAGATGTATATTGCAATATATGCTTTAAATGCCAAAGTACCCTAATAGGGACACCTAGGGTATAAATCCAACATAACTCAGTATAGAAGTTAGATATTGAATATGCACATGAATAGAAGTTTGTACCAAATGATTATAAGGAAGTAGATTATTTATTAGTCTGAACAACATGTCATTCATACTTTTGTGATTAAGAAATATTCTTAAATATAATGTTTCTCCGTACTCCACTTTATTCAGCCTATATTAATCTACATAGATGTACTTTATGTATTCATGTGTATTTGTAATTGCCACAATATATAATCATTTATCTGGGGTTATGGTTTCACACAAGGAGGATGCTAGTACTTCGAATATTCATACATATACTTACTAAATTGTTGATTTATTATTAAACTATAGGATTTTCCTCACTACTAATCCTTTATTATATCGATGAGAATACACATATATATAAGTGTGTTTGCATACCACTAGGCTACATATAACTATAGTTGAGTATACCGAATGAAGCTTTAGATATTATCTTCTAGTGCACCTAGTTTAGATATATCAGTCTTGTTAATTGAATTATCTAATATTAAACATAGGAAAGTACTAACCTGTCTCGGTCCGAGTGAAGAGATTGATCTTTGATAAATGTCATATGCTTGTGTTCCTTGGACTAAACTGAATATGGATTCACGTTGAGGTGTGTTGAATTGTCATGGAATCTCCATCAAGTCCCCCGGGGTCGCTGCTGGAACTTGACATTCAATTGCAGGTCATCATCGGCAGGTGTAGCAGGTCTGATGGAGAGGAAGGAGGAAGTATTTGAGGAGGTAAAATGGTGTTTGGATGAAGGAGGATAGAAGGGGTGCCTAAGCACAGTGTGGCAGAACAGGGGCAGGCACAGGCGCCCTGCGGCATCCCGCAGTCAGGTGGCGGCGCCAATGCTCACAACAGGTGGCGGCATACCCGGTGGTGGTGTAGCAGTGATGGAGTAACTGGAGAGACCAAGTATGGGCCGTCGGCGTCGGGATTTGGTGATCTATGAACAATAGTGTCACTTGAGAAGATGAAGAGGAGCATAGCGGCCATTGTCGAGTTGTGCATCATCGGCAACGATGTTGGCGGCAGGCTGAGTAGAGAAGAGACGAGGTGGACCTACAACCGCTGGGATGTGAGGAATGCTATGTTGTGGCATACACTTAGGCCTCCACCGAACATCACAGGTTCATGTACCTACAGGCAAGAGATCTAGCTACAGCAGGTAGAAGAGGAGGAGGAAGCATCGCGGCTGCTGGATCTGTGGTGGTCACTACTGTGCGGCGAGATCTGCCTTACAGTAGCCACCATAGGCGGCGGGGAAGTCCTGCAGTCAAGTTGTTTGGGGCGCAGGGTGAAAGAGGCGCAGAATAATTACTAGTCGACGGTGTTGCTTGGCGCCGCCTGGCGATGCTTGGTGCTGGCATTGCTGCGCACAGGTGAAGGAGGAGAAGAGGAGACGGAAGCACCGTCCATGATGCGGGGCTCTGTCGGTGTTGGGTCGCCCTCAGGATCAGGGTGAAGGAGGGGATTCAGTGTCGTGTTGCAGAACCGACGATGTGGTCGGCTGCAGGTCTGCCGCAACGAGGAACTGTAGCCCATGGGTGAAAAAGGAAGTGACGAAGAGGAGGAGGAGGAGGAGGCGGCGCTGCCTCACGGTGTTGGGCGTAGGTGGAGGACGAGCAAATGGAGGAAGGGCGAGGGAGAATTGGACGGAGGTTGTGGCAGCGCTGAGCACTGCGGTGGTTATGGATCTGAGAATCGAGAAGAAGAGGGAGAGAGATCATGACGCGGTCATGGCGCCGGTGTTCTACGTGAGCGTCGCATGGAGCATGTTTAGGGGAAGAGAGGGAGTGAAGAAGAGGAGGTGGGGAAGAAGAAGAAGAAAGGAAAAAAACCAATTTAGCACACTTTTGCAAAAATATTTACCAATATAGCACATTTTGTAAAATATTTCCCAAAGTAGCACACTTTGGTCTGAAAACGCCACTTTGTGTGGCGTTTTTATATGCGCGATTTGAAAAGCGCCACTTTTTGTGGCGTTTTTATATGCGCGATTTGAAAAGCGCCACAACAAATGGCGTGTGTACTTTCAAATAAAAAAAATAAAAAAAATGAAAAACGCCACATGAAGTGGCGCTTTCCATTTGCACTCAATATTGAGTGCAAATGGAAAGCGCCACTTCATGTGGCGTTTTTCATTTTTTTTTATTTTTTTTCAAATTTTTTTATTTAAAAGTACACACGCCAGTTGTTGTGGCACTTTTCAAATCGCGCATATAAAAATGCCACACAAAGTGGCATTTTCAGACCAAAGTGTGCTACTTTGGGAAATATTTTACAAAGTGTGCTATATTGGTAAATATTTTTGCAGAAGTGTGCTAAATTGGTTTTTTTTCCAAGAAGAAACGGCCTGTCGTCCGTGTGAGATCCGCGATAATAGGGATAACACATTGATCGCGTCAAGAGGAGGGGGAGCGGCCCGATAGAAGAAGCAGTCAAAGGCATATTAATGTAATTAAAGTAGTTAATCAACTTAGGTTATTGAGGACATTTCTTTATCTAATTAAATTGGGGAAGCAAAAAGGGTCCGACTGAAATAAAATTTGACTCTTAGACTAATGGGGATGTGAGGAATCCAATTTTAAATTCGAATTCTCATTTTTGAAATGTTTAGCATTTTATCTCTTGCTTGTGTGTTAATTAAGCAATTATGCATTTAATGTCTTTCTTAATTTATTTATACATGATTTTATATTTGGCTTTCATCGACTACACTTGGTATGGTTTTATAGTGTCAAAGTAATGTCAAGACTCATAAATTGGTGAATCTTCACCTCAAACCCTATTAGTGAATTTATTTAAGTATTTCATCTTAATACATTTAAATTTTAAGGGGGGAAAAAATCTACTAGATACTAGCACATTAGAAAATAGCCTAGAAAAGAAGTGGGTCTAGGTGATGAAGTTAGATTCGAGTATGTTACAAATTATATATATACATCACTCTTTGCAGGTGTTTAAAACTGACCCCACTACAGGAAAGGACTTACCAGATGTACATGCTCCTTATACGATGGGAGAATTAAATGAAGTAAGAGAAGAATGAGAAACAACCATACAAATAGTGGGAGTTTTAAAATATAATTGGGATAATGATAGCGAATAATGACTAAACAATGATATTTTGTAAATGAATTTCTTAATTATAATATATGTGTGAATGTTTCTACATGTCTGGATGTTTCTACATGTGTCTGAGTGAAAATGAATGAAAGTGTTGGTTGCTATATGAATGTTTCTACATGTGTGAATGTGAAATGAATGGAACTACAGATTGCTAGCTACATGAATGTTTCTAAATGTGTGATATAAAATGGAACTGCATGTTGCATTGCTAAATGCATGTGTGAATATATACATTTTTATTGTTAATTTTGCAGGTTTGTGGCATGTTGTTGGCTGGTATCAATGGATGTCGTAAAACCTGCAGTTCATAACTGAACTGCATGTTTCTCATCCTGCGACCAGCCACAACAGGTCTGCAGACTGAAAAAAAAAAACAATAGACGTCGGTTGTTTGTATAAAACCGACACACAAAGTTATAGTGTCAGTTTTATATAAATAATCGATGCCTATTTCCTGTGGCGCGGAGATATATGGTGTCGGTTTCTTACTACAAACCGACACTGATAGTGCCCAAGCTGGCGCCAATAACAGGCGTCAGTATTTGTAAAAAACTGACACATAAAGTTATAGTGTCGATTATATACAAATAACTGACGCCTGTTGTTTTGGCGCGAAGACATATTTCGTCGGTTTTTGACTTATAACCGACACTGATAGTGCCCAAGCTGGCGCCCTTTCTGTGGCGCGAAGGTTTATGGTGTCGGTTTCTTATCTAATAACCGACACTTATAGTCCCCTGATTGCACGTTTTCGGTGGCGCGCGAAGAGTTTGAGTGTCGGTTCTAGAACCGACGCGTAATGGGTGACCTTTTAGTGTCGCCCACATAGGTGTCGCTTAGAAACCGACACTAAATGCCTTAAATAACCGACACTAAAGGTAGGCTCTGTAGTAGTATAATTAAATGAATATGAATATGAGTACATTTTTTTCAGGCAGAATCAGACCATGTCCTTAGACATATCTAAATACTTGTTAGGTTACCATACCCCAAAGAATCTCGAAATATATAAAACTTATATTTATCATATCTAATTGTAATTTTTTTTATACTTATGTACATGTGAGGTATTATAATCGGACTACACACCAATATAGAGAAAAACAATTTTATTACCGTATCTAACTGTAATATTTGATGTAATATTTTTATTATCATATCCAAATATAATATTCTATTCTACACGTACATACATGTGAGGAATCATCCAAGTCTACATTTTTATCTACATATACCTACATGTGAGGTATCAAATTAAATTACATAATAATATATGTAACCAAAAATTTTATTTTCGTATCTAATTGTAACTTTTTCTATATAGACATACATGTGAGATATCATAATCGAATGACATGTCAATGTATAAAAAATTATTTGGGTACAATATTTAACATTATTATTTTATATAATAAATTTATTTACCTTATCTAACTGTAACATTTTTTCTATACACATGTGCACGTGAGGTATCCTAGTTGAACTACATAACAATGTACAAATAAACTTGTTATTTGACACATCTAACCGCTGTAATATTTTTATATAACATTTTTATTTAGCGTATTTATTATAATAATTTTTTATATACATATGTACATGTGAGGTATCATAGTCGAACTATATAATACTGTAAAAAATCATTTTCTATTTACCGAATCTGATTATAATATTTTTATGTAACATTTTCGTTTATCTTATCTAATTGTAATATTATTTCTATAGATAGTACATGTAAGGTATCATAATCGAACTGCATATCAATGTACATAAAAAGAATTTATTTACGTATCTAATATAATATTTTTATGTAACATTTTCATTTACATGGCAAGTAACATTTAATTTTTCCCTCTATACATACGTACACGTGAGTTATAAAAAATCGAATGAAATAACAATATACAATTGTGTTCAACTGTAATAACAATGCACATATAAATTTTTCAGTATCCTATCATAAATAAAATTTGTACATTGGTATGTAGTTCTAATATATGATACCTCACTTGTACATAAGTATAAGAAAAAAAATTCAACTAGATATAGCAAATAAAATTTTTATACATAGCCAGATACAATATGGAATGAAAACCCAACAAGTAATTAGATATCTATAAGAAAGCAACATGATTATGCATAAACAAATACTCACATATACCTATATTCATTTAACTATATCATATTTTACTCATTTACATAAAAAATATTTGTGCACATATTTTTATACAGACATTGTACTTTATCTTACCACAAAATACATAACAAAGAACATAATTCATTGTGGTAAAGAATAAGAAAAGAATATATTGATACAAGAAGTCGATTAAATTGCAGTACAAATTGGTGGTAGAATTTGATGTTCCACACAAATTCTATACTCGCAAAACTACGTAAGGTATATTTCAACAATGAGCTCTTATGTACCTTCTCTCTTTATAACGATGGGGAAAGAATTGGTAGTTGTCAAATTGTAATTGGTGTCTTATAACTTTTCTATAGGAGAGGCCTCCTATATTACCGGCGTCCGTCTCTCCACCCGGTTCCCGCGACGGATTCGTCACCATTTGTCAAACTTCATTTGGTCGGTGACTCACGAGATTGCGACCCTCCGATTGTGTTACAGTACCAAGTTGGAATAAAAATTCCTTTCCTTACATGATTTCTTACCCCGCCCCCCCTGTCGCCTCCCTTCTATTTAAACCCACTCTGATTCATCTCAGACTTCCTCCGCCGAGCCTTCCGGTCGCCTATTTCCCATCTTCTCATCTTATATTGGCTGCTCCTCTTTTGTAGCCAGGGTTGCTAGTAGCTGTGCAATAGTTGCAGGTGAGGTTTCCATTGTGGTTCTCCTCGGGTTAAAAGAAAAAGTTCACTTCGGTTTAGCAGTTCGGTAAATTAGGTTCTTCCACCTTTATCCTTCGTCTTTACAAGAATCGTATTGGTGACCTTACCAGCGAAAGCCAAGAGAGCATTCAGGGGTAGCTACTGCTAGGTCCTGCCTATCGCACACGCTCTAGCTGTTTTTAGATCATTGTCGTTAAGGAATTTGAGTCCGGTGTTATTCTCCTAAAACTCGCTGCTTCCCTAAAAAATGTGTTGGTTCCTAAACCCTCAATTAAAGACCACTGTTCATTATAAAACAGTTTTACCACCCATAACAGTGGACAACATCACCGTTCCATTCATAGTTTGCACCTGGGACTTCTGATGTTATGCATGTTACATGACCGAGGTTCTGTGACTTCATCAATCTCTTGCCGCAGAAAAGCTTGAATTCTAGACTATTCGGATCTCTCGACGGGGAGATTTGGTCAGTACGGAACTATGAACCGTGCATTTATAAAAGTAGTGAGAATGAATTTCGGATCAATTATTCATTTTTCCTTTCCATTCAATATGTCTATGCAGGGAGCACGGATACCATCCTTGGTGAAGTCGTGATGGATATAGAAGCCCAAGTTCAACAGGAGATGATTGCCGGCTTAGACCCAGATCGGGAGTTAACTTTGAAAATTGTGAACGCTCTCTTCAAGTTAGCTCCTTGGCAAGGCGTAGGTCATTTTTACATGGCCTGGACTGATCATAGCAAACAGCACAATTCCAGGTGAGACCATCAATTTAAAAGCAGAGATATGACATCTTGCACACAAATAATTATCTTGCACACAACATTTGCCCTGCTCTTTACTCTGAACTTCGCATTCACCGTTGCAATCTGGTATGCGGCAGTGTGTTGTTCCCCAGACCGCTTTCCATCGTCCAGGGTACTACTGTGGAGTGCTCGTGGTGTGCTCGTTGGTTTCGTATCCCTTCTAATTGCAGCCGTGGCGTTCCTTTGATTACTTGGACGGGACATAGTTGATTATTTGGTTGAAAGCTCTTCCTACGAGGCTGGGCTAGTGAAACCATGTTATTTGGGGCCTGTTTTGTAGGATGTAATTAGATGACAGAGTACATGTACTGAATATCTTTACCTTGTAAATTAATTCGCACAACTATACCAAACCAACTAGTCCTCACTTAGAGTTATGATTCCCGATATTTGTTTAATTTCATTTGTTTCGAGTGAACATTATTATATAATAAAGAAGTTGTGAGATGATGTGTCTGTAAGATGGTTTTGTCAGGAGGATATAATACTAAGATACAATATTCTTGCTAAAAAAAATCAGGTAATTCTGGGTTTTCATAAAAATGAAATTCTAAGTCGCCCTTTAATGCTAAAGCGATAGCAGCCATATTAATAACCATTAAATCATGGATAAGCTAACCAATTTGGCTATACACCAAAAGTATTTCTCATTTAATCAATCTTGGATATACGCCGTATGGTCTTTCTCATTGGAAACCAGATTAGAAACGCTATCTTACAACAGTTCGACATTGGCAGCAGCTTACATCAGTTGATCTCAAAAGATACATATCCAGAAGAAAAAAACACCCTTCTCGACGGATACATTGATCTCCTCTTTGGCTAGGAACTTGTGCGGAAGAACTGTGACATCGTTACATGCAACAGCGAGTGCAATAAGTTAACATGTGCAAGCGAGATCCAGATAAAAATCAGAAATATAAAATTATAGGAGAAAATAAAAAATTAAGTTAGGAACCAGAGTAGTTCGTTCGTTGAAAAACGAACGTGTTATTTAAAGAAATCAGCGGCCCTCACTCCGGAAGCACAAGCGTCGTTCTTCTAGTCGACCTGATCACGAACACAAAGCAAGTTGTCGTCTCGCTCGCGCTTGACAACATCCAGTTGCACTACCAGTGCAGTCCAGCGACCACAAGAACCACCACATGAAAGATCACGTGTTTGATAGAAGAAGAAAGAAGCACTTCCTCGCCCAAGCAACAACACGAAGCGACGGCCAAATGCTCTCCTTATGGTTTGCAAAACACGAACGAAATGGCTGACGACTGATGTTTGTTTGAGATGTGTTTAACCCTAATGACTGTAGACATATTTATAGCCTTACATGTACCAGTAATCATATTTCCGTTACGACACAACCAATCGGTTGCTCTTGTACACATTGCAAAAAATTCCGCAAAAGAGACACTTTTCAGTTAGGATTAATAATTCTGATTAGGAAAAAAAATTAACTAAATTAATAATTAATTACGTAGTTGTAACCTAGTGTAAAAAGAAGACAAAAGACATTTTCCACAGTCCACAATCCACAATCTACAAGCCCATGCCCGGCCCGGCCAAGCGTGGCGTGACGCATGCACGTGCGTGCATGTGTGTTGTGGTCATTATACCCACCAAGGAGGTGAGCATACCCTCCTCCTAGGACCCTTGGACACTAGTGTCACATGTGATCCTACATATAAAGATCACAAAAATTCTAGGAGTGAGCAACATGGGATAAAACTTCTTTCTCATTTGTACTAGAGATAAAACTACCTCTCTCACATGTAGTAGCTGCACTACATTGGGCTTAAGCCATGTTATATACATGACATTTGCAACCATATATCTAACAATCCCCCACAAAGTCTAATGCATAGCAGATATCTTTCGGTTTGAATCTACCTAAGTTATCCAATTGTGACCCCCGCAGGAACTAGGTGAACAAAAGTCTTGAACCTTAACCTTGGGTACAAGAGTATATGTTGGTAACAACACAATAAGGATATGGTAGAAAAGAAAACAATGCAAGGCTATGCATACATAATATATGTCATGATTGATATCAGAGAATAACCCAATTCTCTTGTCACAACCTACACAACACCAATCATTTAGTTGGAGTCTCCAAGGATGTACTGCTAACATCATATCCTAAGACTTGACACCATTCAGAGACTAATCTCTTAATAACTTGCAGTCATGACACTGACATGTTTCCCAAAGGATAGACACACAGATGCATGAAGAATCAAAATAATTACATAATGTCATCTAATTCACCCGACATCTTGTTATTACCACATTGAACCCAATAAGTAGGATCTCTACTATGTTGGGTTGAGTTGCTACTGTCTGTGAATCTAAAGGGGTTTTAGTCTCATCCCCAGCCTGGATTTTTCCACTAACGCCAAGGTAATCCCTTTAGTTAAAGGATCAATAGTATTATCTTTGGTACCAACGTGTTCCACAACCACGACCCCATTAGACACTAACTCCTCTACAGACTTGAGTCTGACTTGGATTTGTCTATGCTGTTTTTTATTATACTCAGAACTCTTTATCTTAGCAAAAGTTGTTGTACTATCACAGTGAATTGAAATTGCAAGAAGCGACTTCTTTACCATAGGTAAACTGGACATAAGTCCATGTAGCCATTCAACTTCCAATCCAGTTTCATCTAAAGCACACAACTCCGCTTCAAAAGTAGATCGAGACAATATGGTATGTTTCTTAGACCTCCAGATTACAACTCCTCCTCCCAACATGAATACATATCCAGAGATACCATTACTCCCAGAGTTCATATCAATCCATCTTACATCACTATATCTTTCGACTAAAGAAGGATGTTTACCATAATGCAGCCCAAGGGAACAAGTTCCCTTGATATACCTCAAAACTCTATCAAGAGCTTTCCACTGGGTCTTGTCAGGACAAATACTGTATCTACTTAACTTGCTCATGGAAAACGTAATATCTAGACATGTACAGTTCATAAGATACATCAAACTTCCAATAATCTAAGAGTACCGTAATTGAGACACTGGAACCACAATATCATTTTTGAACAAGGCCTTGGATGAATCATATGTAGTCTTAACATGTTTAGGTGATGTGCACTCAAACCTATCCAGTATCTTCTAAATATAGTGAGACTGAGAGAGGGTTATACCATCAGCAGACCTTATAATTTGAAGCCCTAAAATCACATCAGCGACACCCATATCTTTAATCTTAAACTTGCTACACAAAAATGACTTTGTCTCATTTACTACTTTCATATCGGAACTAAAAAGCAGGATATCATTGACATATAAGCATAACAAAATGAATCGATCATTGACGATTTTGCAGTAGAAACATTTATCAAATTCATTAGAAACAAAGCCAAATGATGATATCACAGAATCAAACTTCTCATGCCATTGCATAGGGGCTTGTTTCAAACCATATAATGACTTAACAAGTTTACACACTTTGCACTCATTCTCACGACCCTAAAATCCCTCAGGTTTTGCCATATATATATCTTCTTGAAGAACATCGTGTAAGAACGTAGTCTTCACATCCATCTGATGGATGCAGAGGTTACAAATGGAAGCTAATGCTAAAAGCACTCAGATTGTGGTCATATGGGAAATAAGAGAACATGTATCAAAGTATTCTATTCCTTCCCTTTATGTGTAACCCTTAGAAACTAACCTAGCGTTATACTTATTGATTGTCCCGTCTGCATTGAGTTTCTTCTTAAAGATCCATTTGCAACCAACTTCAGAACACCCATGAGTCAAATCCACCAATTCCCAAGTTTCATTCGAGATAATTGATTAGATTATTTCATTAACAACTTCTTTCCAAAATGTAGCTTCTGGAGATTCCATAGTTTGTTTGAAAGTTACAGGATCATCCTCAACATTGTAAGTGATAAACTCACTTCCAAAGTCCTTGGGTGTCCTAGGTCGTTTACTTCTCCTTGGTTCAACTATTTTTTGAGAATCATCAGATTGAGAAATAGATTTTTCTGAGTCGCCTCCCACATTTTTCATCCTTTCCACGTGCTCGGGAATGGAACCTGTGATGAATGAATCTTCTTAAGATACTTCATTGGGCACACCAGATTTCATGACAAATAAATCCTCAAAGAATGTAGCATCACGTAATTCTACAATTGTATTGACATTAATGCCTGAGATATCAGATTTTACAATCATGAATATATAGGCATAACTTGTCTCTACATACACCAAGAACATGACATCAACCGTTTACAGTCCAAATTTCTTCCTCTTGTGTTTAGGGACAAGTACCTTAGCAAGACACCCCCACACTCAAAGATATTTGAGACTCGATTTTCTTCCTCTCCATAACTCAAACAGACTATTCTCTACATATTTGTGAGGAACTCTATTAAGAATATGGCAAACCGTGTTCAAAGCTTACTCCCACATGAAGTTGGGTAGACATGAGGTTTGGAGTAAAGAATTTACCATATCTATAAGGGTTCAACTTTACGTTCAGCTATCTCATTAGACCATGGTGAATATGGAGCGATAACCTCATAAAGTATACCATGTAATTGGAAAGATTCCAAAAATAAGTTCGAGGTGTATTCTCCTCCCCTGCCAGACCTTAATAGTTTAAGTACTTTGTTGGTTTGAGTTTCAACTTATTTCTTATAAATTTTAAATTTATCCAATGCCTCATCTTTACCTCTAAGTAAAAAGACACAAAAGGTGTCTACTAGCATCATCAATAAAAGTTATGAAATAACACTTTTGATTTCTAGTAACAATTCCATTAAATTCACAGATATCAGTTGTAAGGAGTGGGATCCCATAGGGATCCACTCCCTACTAAAAATAAAAAAGGCTACATCCCAAACAACATACCAACGAAAACTTTTTCTTGAAAAGGATGAAACCAAATTTATTTAACATGATTGAATCATAACACAAAGTAGCAGCGGAATTAAAATTTGTATTTAACCATTACAAAGATTCTTATCATACTAAACTTTCACCATGTAGGGTGACACAAAGGAAAAACAAACTACATATATAGGACTAGTTGAGGATCACCTAACAACTTCAAGCAATGTATCCCATGAAGTCAGCTACACTTGTTGTGGTCCAGGCCCTCATAGATTTCCTTCTCCTTGTCCAACACCTGGGGTTGGAAGCATACCCCACAAAAGGAAAAGAAAATAGGATATCAATAAAAAGCTGGTATGAGCATGCTAAAAAGAGATTGAGTAATATATATTAGGAAAAAGGTATGTCAAGTATAAAAGGCTTCCCATGAAAATAAGTAAGAACTACCCAAATGGGCATAAAAGGAAAGAATCAGTAACATATGACAAACGGAATACTTTCCATAAAATCAATAATAAAAGTGGTGCCACAAAAGTACTCATAATGTTTTTGGGAAAAAAACCCATAACAACATGCATGTAGGTGAGATAAACATAGTACTATAACAATATAAATAACAAAGGCGGCCAAGCCTCATAAACTTGAAACCTGATAGAGATTGGCACATAACCAAACTCCCAATATATATAAAATGTTGGGCCAAACCATATAAATTTGAAACTCGGGTATGGGGAACATGACCTCCATCCCAAAATAATATTAATAAGGGCACATAACCCAAAACCAATGCAAATTATATTACTCTAGGGCTACTGAGTCACACAACATGCTTAATAGGGAGGCAAGTAAAAGGTATAGTCGGATTTTACAAATGCACATAAGTGATCATCTTTATCATCCACCTCAAAGTGGGCATATAACAACAAATAAGTCCCACATGCAGTAAGGCATGAGGAAAAGAGTCAAGAGAATATCTAAGATCACCACAAACAAGATAGTTCACAAGAACCATGATATTAAAAGATAAGAGCAATGTGTATAGGCTATTGTCCATAGGACCAAAAGATAGAAGAAAATATGATAATTGCTCAATAAGAATAATTGGGGATGGAAACATATCTCTCCATAGATTCCAATAGAACAAGATTACTTCTAGATCTAGAACTAGGTTTCCAAATCACCTTATATCATGTATGTGAAATTAGGGTTAGAAGTGCATTGATTATTCAAAACCCCAAAACTTGTCTTTTTATTATTCATGAATTTAGGTTATTAAAACTATGCCATATTTTAGGTTATATTGTCCTGAGTTCAAAACATATTTTATTATATTTTTCTCACATATATATATTTAGTTATGAATTTTTCAAATTATTATTTATTTAGATTAATCCATTAAAATCACCTATTTATAACAATAGATTCAAGAAACAAAACTAATACCATTAGAAAGCTTACATTTTTATGAATCAAAGAAGTATTTATTTATAATTTTTAGACAACCACAACAAAAGATATGAATTTTATAAAATCAGCCAATCAAAATCATCAAAAAGACAAATAAGCGAAAGAAAATACGCATGTGAGAGAGTGAGAGAGAGTGGGGTCGGGCTGACTTGGCTCAATGGGAATAGGTCACATCACCAGCCAACTTCTCAATTGACCTCACCCAAAACAAAGGAAAACATGGTTAAAAGACCATTATGCCCCTTAGCGTGAAAATAAAGAAACAACAAAGAAGAGGGCATAGCGGGGAAAACACAGGGGAGTATCTTCCCCTCCACCTTGTGGTGCCATGAATGTGAGCAACTTGGTTGCTGCTCGGTGGAATTGGGTGAAACCACGAGAAGCGAGTAAACGAGAAACCAAAGAAGTAGAAAGGAAGAGGAGGGAAAGACAGACTCACTATAGCCATCAATTCTCATGTGTAGGCCACTGAGATCGAGACAACGAGATGTCACAAAGACATGTCTTAAAACTGATCGTTGAGGACCAAAGAAGGATCATGCAAATAAATTGAGATGAGAGGAGAGCAGTGTGGGAAACGACGTAGATCGGGGTACACCTATTTATAGGTGAACTTAAGGTATACGCAAAAAGCGATGTGGCTGTGGGAGAAACCTTAGCCCAACTTTGGGCATTTTTTGAAATGGTGATGAAATCATACCAAGGGGTCAGCTAGTGTAGAATCTTCACACAAATATGTGGGAGGAAAAATCAAAGAAAAAGATCGAGTATTGGCTGAGAAATCCGTGAATTACTAGTGTCTTTGTACTGTACTCGGCGACACACTCCTACTCGAGGTAGGAGAGGACTTTCACACCGTTGGATCTCAGTCCGTGATGGATCCCAACCGTCCTTTGACTCAAAAAAGGAAAAACAAAATGAAAAATAGCGCGTGACAGATTAAATAGCAATCTTAATCAAATTCGACCAAAGTGTGCACATATTTATTTTCCTTTTCCTCTCTCCTCTTTTGAGGGTGCAAACGAATCCCAAATTAGATAAAATTTTCCAAATAAGATAATATTAATATGTAGAATCCAAATATAAAAATAGATTTGTCTTTTGAGAACTTTTAATGTGTTAAATAAATCAATTACTATTTTCTCTTTCCTCATTCTTTAATGGTTATAAGATTATCCAAATTTGATGAAACTTCACCCACAAGTCATATTTAATGTGTTGGATATGAGTTTGCCATCAATTTTACATGTTGGAGTTATTTGTGTACTTATTTAATATTTTGAAGGTTCTACACACTTTCTCTCTCATGATTTCACCTTTTAATCAAACTTTCTCCAAATTGAGTGAAAATTCACCCGAAGGCATATTTTATATGTAGATTACGAATCTAAGATTATTTTTCTCTTTTGGAGTCATTTAATATTTTATTTTATATCTTTAAGGAGAAACACCATTTTCTTTTTTTTGGGGTAACTAGAGGTTAATTTTTATTCATTCCACCCTCTAGCGCAGATAACAAAGCATTTACATCAATCTCCCTGAAGGCCGTGAGCCAGTCAGGTACAACAGAGATAAAGTTACAGGTCCCTCCATTAGCTAAACACTTCTTCGCAATCAGGTCTGCAGAAGTATTCCATGTACGTGGAATATGGTTTAGAACAATCGAGCTGCCTTCTTCCAACATGGTGCTCGCTAAACGAACATGTGGTTTGAATTTGTTCGGGGCCTTCTGATGGTTGGTGAGAAGCGAGATAGCTTGCTTTGAGTCTGAAAGAATGTATACCGAGGACCAGTGCAACTCCTTACAGGTTTTCAAACCTAGAAGACAAGCCTGCACCTCTGCTTCTAGGGCGGAAGAGGCCATGGTACAATGGCCTTTACCAAACAGAGACTGACCATCTGCTCCAAAGACATGAAATCCCACTGCGGCGCTAGCAGTAAGGTGTTTAAAAGCAACGTCTATGAACATATAGTATTGCCGTGTTGTTAAGCCTCTTATTGAGGGACTGACGGGTACCCTCCTGGCTGCGGAAGCTGTTGGGAGGCCAAGAATAGTCTCGGTGCGGTTCTTAATGAAAGAGTACAGATTTGTTGCGCACATGGGTTTGCGCTTATGAATGAACTCACATCTGGAGTTCCAAATATGCCAACAAGAGACAGCGATCAAGGTATTTGTGGCCTGAAAATTATCGTTGGGCCGGGTACAGTAATCGATCCATGCATCTTCATTCAAATTAAGATGGTGATTGTCAATAGGAACAAGGCTCCATATTGCTCGGCTGGGCGGGCAGTCCCGGAGTGCGTGTAGAAGGGAGTCACTGGCATTATTGCAAATGCTACAACTCTCATCTATGTCAATATGGTGTCGTCTTTTCTCAGTATTTGTTAAGAGGGCTATGTGTTGAAGTAACCAAAGGAATACACGGATTCGCTCTGGTAAGTTGGAAGTCCAAATAGCTTTCCAGTTCCCCACCATCGCCTCCTCTTTGTTCTGTCTGATCCATCGGTACGCCGATCTAGTAGAGAATTGACCAGTGATTTCCCATGGCCATGCCCAAGAATCAGCTCCTGTGTTTTCGACTGGGGCAGGGGTAGCAGCAATACCCATCTAGTAGTCCTCCGGTATGTAAGCGTGGATGAAATCCCAGTCCCAAGCTCCGTTGCTAATGGCCATAGAGCTAATCGTGAGATCTTGAAGGTCAGGGTGGATGTTCCAATCAGGAAAAGATTCCCTAATGGATTTGTTCCCACACCATCGGTCACTCCAAACATTGGTGCCATGACCATCATTAATAACTTTAGAGCATACCTGCTTGATGTCGCCAATGTGCTTCCGTATGAAGCTCCATACAGATGACGAGGGACGATTAGCAAAGGAATTTCCACGGACGTACTTATCCATCATCACCTTAACCCATGGTTTTGTAGGTTCATTCATGAAGGACCACACATTCTTCAACATCAGGGCATGATTTTGATCCCGAGCATCTTTTATTCCAAGACCTCCAAGGTCCTTATGTGTTGACACCTTCCTCCAGGCCACAAGCGACATTCTCCTCTTGTCTCCACAGCCCGACCAAATAAAGTTCCGTATGTGTCTGTTAATATCATCACATAACTGAGGCGATAACTTGACTGTCTGCATTGTATATGTGGGAATAGCTTGAATCGTGGATTTAGCAAGGGTTATGCGGCCCGCTAAAGATAGATGTTTCATGCTCCAACTATTGAGGCGCTTTTGGATCGACGCAATAAGGTGGACATGGGTAGCTTTGTTCACTCTATGGTGCAGGATTGGGACTCCAAGGTATTTACCTAAGTCCCCCGTCCATTGGAAACCATGTTTCCTGCTAATGGCACGGATGTCCGATCGAGAGGTATTAGCCGAGAAAAAACATTTTGACTTCTCTTTAGAGACTAACTGGCCGGAAGCGTTGGAGAAATTTTCCAGAATGGTAGTAATGACTCTCGCCTGTTTAACTGAAGCTTCACCCATAAGTAGTATGTCGTCTGCAAAGAACACATGAGACAGCTTGGTACCCCCTCTAGACATTGTAAGAGGTTTCCAATCGCCTGCTTCCACTGCAGCATTAATAGCTTGGCTAAGTCTTTCCATACACATGACAAAGATGTAAGGACTGATCGGATCGCCTTGGCGGACGCCTTGAGTAGACTGGAAAGGCGGGAGCGGGCTGCCCTCCCAAATAATGGCCGTTGAGCCTTTGCTGATGATTTGCATAATAAGATCGTAGATACTATTTGGCATACCAGTTCGCTTGATAGTGTCGTGAATGAAATCCCGGTTCATCCTATCAAACGCCTTTGCAAGGTCCAGTTTAATGCACATAGTTTGCTTCCTCGAAGCTTTGCATTTCATAGTGTGGATGACTTCTTGAACAAGAAGGATATTATCACATATACGACGGCCTGGGATGAAGCTTGATTGGGTCAGAGAAATCCAACTGTCAAGGTGAGGCTTAACCCGTTCAACAATGATCTTAGAGATCAGTTTAAAGCAACCATTATTCAGTGAGATGGGTCGGAAATCCCCACAAGATTGGGGGGCATCTACCTTAGGTATCAGAACCATATTCGAATCAGCAATAGCAGAAGGGATCACCCCAGTTCTGAAGATCGTCTGGATCATATGTATTAGGGAAGGTCCCACCTTGTTCCAATTCTTCTGAATAAAGTCTGTGTATATGCCATCGGGCCCGGAAGCCTTCAGAGGAGCCATCTTGAAAGCAATGCAGCAGATTTCTTCTGCGGACGGAATGGCGGACATATCACCCTGGGTGACTGTGTTAATTCCCGGGAAGGAGCCAATATGAGCACGAATGCAGTCGTGGTTAGTAACCCCGTTGTGCGTCATAAGATTACAGAAGTAGCCATGGATGAGCTGTTGGATGTCTTCCTTTATGGTGATCCATATCCCCACATCGTTCTTTAGAGCAGTAATTTTGTTGAAGTGGTGGCGTGCTTTCACATAGGATTGGTAAAACTTGGTGTTAGAATCACCGAGTCTTAACCAATCTATGTGACAGTGTTGCTGCCAGTCCGCTTCTTCCTTCAGAAGAATTTGGTGGAGCTTTTCCTGAAGCGAGATGGAGGGGTCAGTAGAAAAATGAGAATTCTGGGCTTGGGATTTTACCTGGCATCTGCCAATCTGGTGAAGAAGCTTATTTTTCTCCTTGTGAAGATTAGTAAGCCGTTTTGCCTCCCATTTCACCATGACTTGTGAAAAAATTGCAGATGCATCATGGAAACTCATGTTATCGGGCCACTGGGGAAGGAGCTCTGTGTGGAACTCAGGCGTTGTATGCCAACTCGCCTTAGTTCTGAATCTGGCTTTGCGCTTAACACGCCTGCCGCAGGAAAGGAGGATAGGGCAGTGATCAGAATAAAGTCTCGGCAGGGCTGTTAGAGAAGCAGTGTCAAATTTTTTAATCCAGTCTGCATTGGAGACAGCTCTGTCAAGTTTTTCTAACGTATTTTGCCGCTTGAAAGTGAAGGGAAGCCCGTTCATCTTCATGTCTGCCAGGCCAGTATTTAACAAAGTATCATTGAACCGGTTGCTTGCTTGTTTATCAAAGTACTTACTCCCCTTTTTCTCGTTAACATTTAGCATAGTATTGAAGTCTCCCATGACCACCCAAGCCTCCTGGATATTCAACGAGATTCTTTCAAGCCATTCCCAGAGAAAGCTACGTTTAGTAGGGTTTGGACTTGCGTAGACAATAGTGAGAAACCAGTCATTGTTGATTCTATAATGAATAAATTGACGATGGTTGAGAACAATTTCAACATTACAGAAGCGGTTATCCCAGATCACCCAAATGCCGCCTGAGAAACCTAAAGCTTCAACACGATGAGAAGAGGTAAACCCCATTTTATTAATGATGCTAGTCGCAGTGTCACCGCTGCAACGAGGTTCTACTATGGCCATAATGTTAATTTTATAGATAGCTTTGAGCTCCTTGATCAGGTTTAGCATCTTAGAAGGGCACGCACCCTGGATGTTCCAGCAACAAATATTCATTAGAAAAGGAAGAGGGTGACACTTATTGAAGTGCCGCACACAGTCCCAAGGACTGATCTTCAGAGTCAGTGTTCATGTTGTCGCCCCCGACGCTTGGCACCTTAGGTGGGATAGTGAAATCAAGAGTCTTCTTTGTAGCTGCATTAGGCTCCTCGTCGCCGTCATGGTTTCCCTCATGGTCCTCCCTCATGCCCTTCTTCTGAATCCTATCCGGACTTCGGACGGTCTGGAGGACGAGTTTACGGTTACAAAGAATGACATAGCTGTTGTCTCCCTTGCTTAGGCGATGCGTAGTATGTCTGCCTTGGTTTGGAGTAGCCACCTCTCTGCTGGCCTGGAACTGGTAATTGCTAGCTATATTATTTGCGGTGGTACCCACCAGTATGTTGTTCTCTGTAAGGGTCACCGCCGTGTTGGTCGCTTGCTTTACAGCAACGTCCTTTCCTCCTTGCGACCTGTTGCTATGAGTCGCCGTCGTATTGGTCACATGCGTCGCAGCAGTGGTTTTTCCACCTTGTGATGGTCTGCTGCCATTAGGTGTCGTGGCGTCCTTAGCCTGCTACTTCCTCTGCAATTGTTTGGTTTTTTTGCTTACGACAGTCTCCCAGTCATCCCCTTCGGTTGCCGAGTTCTCATCCTCGATGATTTCCACCACAGGTGGGTTCGTATCAGCGAGATTCTTTGATGGTGCGCCCTTTCGTTCAGATTTCCCAGAGACGTCCGCCTTGGTTTGGTTACGTCTTCTCTCTGGCTTCTTTGCATGTATAGCTTCTGTATATGTGACCCCGGGCATGGGAATCGGAACAGAGGTGGACGCTAATTCCTTGTCCGGTTCCGACATGTGTTTACATTCAGAAACGATGTGTCCTAGTCATCCACATTTGAGGCAGATCTGCGGTAGGTTCTCATATTCTAGGCAAAAGTATTCGTCGTTAATGAAGATCGCCGGCAGTAAGGGCTTTCCTATATCAACCTCTACGGCTATCCGTGCAAATTTCCCCCTATTACCAAGGAGGGTGTTTGTATCAATCTTGATTGTTTTCCCAATAACATTACCGATATGGTGTAATAAGTGATTTTGGTACAAGAACACCGGTAAGTCAACGACGCGGCTCCACACCACCAGCTTCCTTGGAAACGCCTATGAAGGTCAGAAGTTGGGAGTCCACGATTGGACGGACAGGTAGTTGCCGAACACTGTCCATGGGCCGCCAGTCATGGCTTTCTCATAATCAGCTCTGTTTCCCAGTTGGATAATGTAGTATCCATTGTCCAAATCGATCACCCGGATCTATGCTGTTGGCTGCCAGAGGATACTTATCTTGTTAACTAGTGCTTGGAATCCGATATTGATTCCTAAGGCCTTCACAATGACTGCGTGTTGCCAAGGCTCCAATAAAGGTTTGATCGTTTCATGCTTGATCGAAAAGGAAGGTAACACCCCACTGAGATCTACTTGCACGTCCGCCGCCGTGAGAGTGTCTGGCGAGAGCGGATTGATGTATGATAAAAGCCCAGGGCTGTTTTCCACCGTGGCTTGTTTATAGCTTCTCTTCGGTTCAGCAGCACCGCTGGCTTCATCGCCCATCACGATGTCCCCTTGCGACGGTATTACAGAGTTCTCCTGGACAGGTTCAGATGCCGGAACTGCTACTCGGTTATCCTCGTTCACTTGTTGTGACTCTGGAGGTCGATCGGACTGGCCTGAGCCCCGTCCACTCCGGCCGCCACGGCCTCCACGGCCTCCGCTCCATGAATCGCCTCCACGGCCTCCCCGGCCACCAAACCCTAACATCGCTCCTAACAATATTCACACAAAAATGGAGAAACACCATTTTCTTTTTTAAATTAAATATATATGTTTATTATTATCCTAAATTGGTGAAACTTGGCCTCTAAGCCAAAGCATATCCCAAGAAAATGAACATGAGGTTATACTTATCCACTAAGTATTCCTTTTAACCCATTATTCATTATTTCTATTATTTCTCTCATTAATAATTCAATATAACATGTTTTAAGCATTATTATTGATTTCTTTTTCTCTTCCTTGCACCATAAGGCAAAAGAATGGTCTAGAATGAATCTACTCTATCATTATCTCACACAAATTTAATTTATTTCGTATTTTGTGGAATTATAATTCAATATTCTTAATTATGGTTACCTTGTCTTGTTATGCACATTATTACCTCATGTGGCACTTCTTTTGTACCTATCATTGATTTTATGATTAATTTGAAGATATTAGGTAATATTAATTTATATTCTACATGTTAGGGTATTTTTTCATGCATTAACATATTTAAGGTCACCAAAGAGCATACCCTTACCCTTGTTTGGCTAAACCTCAAAGATTAAGGTTTCTAACTTCTTAACCCTGGAATAAGATTAAGTTCTAGGTTTCGGTATGTTACAACATACCACCCCTTAAAGAGATTTCATCATTGCAATCTAAACGTCCACATCAAACAACTATCTACTACCCCTTAAAAAGTTTCATCCTAATAAGTCAAGCATAACTATAGGTACAAAGGTAACTTCTTTATATATCCACATGGTACCAAGCAAAAGGAAACATAACTTGAAAGTCTAATTATGAGACTAAGGGTTACCTTCAACTTGATCATCATCATAGACTTCTTGACCATCCAAAGAAAAAACTCTTACGACTCACCTTTCCACATGTCTTTTACCATTGTTGTTACCATTATTTTGATTGGGCACTTGAGGTTGTTGTTGTTGAGTCGGTACATGTCCATTATGAAGTTGAGAGCACCTAGGGTGAATATGTCCAGGTTCATTGCGATGATGGCACACAACTCAAAAGTCATACTTTGCTTGATTCTTATCTTGAGAGCACTTTCCCGTAGGATGGTAACCATTGCACTTAGTACACTTGTCTCTTCTTTTCTCATCTCCAGAGGGTTTCCTCTTCTTGTAAAACTCCCTAGGTTGAAACCCTGGGTATGACTCCACGACCAAAGCTTTATTGACCATCTGCTAAAAGGCCAAGGGTAGTTGTGGGATAAGAGCACGACCCACATTGTAGTTGAGTCCTTGTAGGAATATGTCAACCCTATGTTCCTCACTCAAACCAACTACATAACGTTCCAAGAGTAGAAACTTTTGTACAAATGTAGAAATAGATAATGAACCTTACTTCAAGCTATAGAACTCTGCTTGTTCCTTTTTAGGGCAGCCGTGCAAATGTTCTTCCCACGAAAAAGAATCAAGAATTTCTCCTAGGTCATGGTAGAGATATCATGTGTCCTTCCTATCACGTTCCACCAAACTCGAGCGGGTCCATCCAAAACGTATGAAGCAAACCTAACCTTCTGGTGGGGAGGACATGCCATACCATCAAAGGTCCTCTCTAAGGCTAGCACCCAATCATTAGCTTTGTCGACCATCTCTATCTGTCACGCCCGATCTCACATTAACCTCAAAATCATAATATTAGGGCGCGAAGGAGGGATTACACACAACCAAACCATTCAAAACCTTTTTTTTAAAACATTTTAAAGACATTAAAAAGATAATCTGATTTATGCTGTAAAATGAGACTAAACCAACCGCGGAAGCATTTTTATTAAACTGACTAGCCACATAAGAAAGTCTACAGCATATTACATTTCTCAACATAAAATAAAGCATTACAGTTAATTTACATCTTTATATCCTTCTCTCTCACCCCCACACCATGTCCCAAAGATCGAGGGGAAAGGACTAAGAGACCTCTAACTAGACTAACTACCACCTTCTATAGGTTAGGCGTTAGGATGAAACGATCCTTCCGATTCCTGTTGCTGATGCTGACCTGAAAATGTTTTGAGTAGAGGTATGAGCCTACTCGCTCAGTGAATAGCCTTTCATTTAGCTATCACTAAACAACTCATCAGGTTTATGAAATTGAAATAAACATAACTGCAGTACAAGCAGGGCAGATCTAATGACATAACAGATTTGCAGAATATAATCACAATTCTATGCAACAACAAATAATTTAAACAAATAACAGATATAAATAATTGGCACAAAAGTTCGGATTTCTTTAACACATTAATTTACTGTGATCCTATATGATTACATATTTATATTATTATTATGCCCTAATCATATGCAGTGTACTCTGCATATGAAGATCCGTAGTGAACTACGATCCCACCGTACAAGACTTAGCGACACACCTGGGAAATGCTAAGTCTGACGCCAGCCCTGTTCTGCCACAGGACCCACAGGCTCACCGGCCTCAAAGCACTACTCTGAGTGCTCTAGACTCCTCCTCACTAACCTGAGCACACAGGCGGAGAGTCTCAATGGGTTACCACCATGACTCTGCACGGTTCTTGTTGCAATAACCCATAATTTCCCCCAGTGCCACCATGACTCCACACGGTTCTTGTTGCAACACTGGCTCTCTTTCCTCGTGCCACTGTGACTCCGCACAGTTATTGTTGCAACACGAGTTTCACCCCTAAGAAGCAGATCTATCTAAAGGGGTTCTACGGTGTTAGGGCACCTAAGTCTATGAACTGATTAACATATAATCTTTTAAACAGGAAAATCACATTTCATACTTATACACATTCTGAACATCACTTGATTCGCATATATATCATTTATCATTCTTAAACATGATCCAGTTTCCATGCTAAACATCCATTTTTAATTCAGCAAATACATTTCAACTATAATACAGGAAATTTTATCATTTTCATTAATCATATCACATATTTCAAGTTCCAATGAATCTATCATACTCTATTGTATGTACTACACTGTTTAGGAGTTATACCAACTGATACAGAAGCAATTAAGCGTTTAAATTGAGTTAAATAATGATTTCTGAATGAACTGCCACTCACAACTTGAAACTCGGTCGATCACTCTGGAACTCGGCCGATCACTCCACAATTTCTGAAACTCGGCCGACCAACTTCGGCTGATCAGCAGGAAACTCGGCCGATCCACTAAGAAACTCAGCCGATCGAAACACAGCTCATTTACCTACAAAAGAAACTCGGCCGATTCAAGACCAAACTCGGCCGACCAAAACGTTGTTTGAAATCCTAAACAAGGAACTCGGTCGACCAAAACACGAACTCGGCCGAACCGCGCACAGACAGAAAATAAAAACGGACCTGCAGATGTCGATTTCACTCAAATCGACGGGCAAAACCCTCGATTTGCGTTGCAAATCACTTGCAACAAGTGCACATCACCAAGAACTAGCTGGAGGGGGAGGAAGGACGAGCTAGGGCTGCTCTTTGCACCCTAATCTCCAGACCACCACCTTGAAAACGCAGCTCCTGCTGCTAGCGGGATCGAATTGATGGAGAAGAAGATGGAAAGAGGGAAGAAGATGATTCGTAGCTGCTGGCCGGAGCAAAACCTTGGCTCCAAGACGTTCTTCCCTTCTCAGCTCCCTCTCTCTCTCTCTCTCTCTCACGTGAAGGAGGAAGGAAAAGAACGCTCTGCATTCTTTCATTTCAGGAGAATGAAACGAGATAAGGGAAAGAAAGAGATAAGGAAGAAAAACCTAGGGGACAAAACGAAAAGTCCAAAAACTTCCAAAAACTACAAACGGGTCCCTACAAGCCCAAAAACATGCAACTTTTGACTCGAAGGTCGGATTCGAACGATTTCTCTGGCAACGCTTCAAGCGTAAGATCCTACACATTTTAAGGACTAGGATTCACACTAAGCACATATCATATCCATTATAAGCATTATTAACAAAAACAAGCTTACAGCTTAGCAAAGCAGCTAAAACACATGCTTAACAGCATACTTACAGGATAAGCTCAACGCGGGTCGTAACAATCTCCCTCCCTTATAAGAATTTTGTCCCGAAATTCCTAAAAGAGAAAAGAAAACTTGCTACGCATCTCAGACTCAAGCTCCCACGTAGCTTCTTCAAGATTATGGTTCCTCCACAGAACCTTTACCAAAAGAATCTCACGGTTCTTAAGCTTCTTAATCCGGTGATCGACTATCTGCACTGGTCCTTCCACGTAGGACACATTTGTCTTAAGCTGTGCCGGTTCTAGATCTAAAATCTTTTCTGTACCATGATGACACTTTTTCAACATAGACACATGAAACACATCATGAAGATTTGCCAACTCAGACGGCAAACCCAACCTGTAAGATACAGGTCCAATCCTTTCTACAATAGGATATGGACCCATATACCTAGGGGTCAACTTTCCCCTCTTGCCAAACCTTAGCACTCCCTTCCATGGTGAAACCTTCAGATAAACCTCGTCACCAACCTCAAACTCAAGAGGTCGACGTCGTCTCTCTGCGTAACTTTTTTGTCTGTCCTGAGTAGATTTTAACGGATCCCTGATCACAGATATCTTTTCTGTAGTTATGTCAACTATCTCGGGTCCAAGAATTTCTTTCTCACCAATCTCATACCAACAAACTGGTGATCTACACTTCCTGCCATATAGAGCTTCATATGGGGCCATTCCAAGACTAGAATGGTAGCTGTTGTTATATGCAAACTCCATCAGGCTTAAGTGTTCTTCCCAGTTACCTTTGAACTGCAGAACGCATGCTCTCAGCATGTCTTCAAGAGTCTGAATGGTCCTCTCAGATTGACCATCTGTCTGTGGGTGAAACGTTGTACTGAACTTCAGCCTTGTGCCCAACACACAATGTAACTGATTCCAGAATCTAGATGTAAATTTTGGATCTCTATCAGAAATAATGGAAACTGGAATCCCATGTAATCTGATTACCTCATCCACATAAACTTTAGCCAGCTTTGGAACGTCAAAGGTTGACTTGACAGGAAGAAAGTGAGCAGACTTAGTTAGTCTATCCACAATCACCCATATCGAGTCCGAACCCCTAGGCGTCCTGGGTAACCCTACCACAAATTCCATCGTGATGTGTTCCCATTTCCATTCTGGTATAGGAAGCGACTGCAAGGTACCGGCAGGTTTCTGATGCTCAGCTTTAACCTGCTGACACACTCCACATCTAGCCACGTATTTAGCCACATCCTTCTTCATACCAGACCACCAGTACATCTCTTTGAGGTTCTTGTACATCTTTGTGTTACCTGGATGCATAGCATACATAGAAGCATGCGCTTCTTCAAGAATCTGCTCTTTCAGCTCACTATTCCCAGGTACACACAATCTGTCATGAAGATACAACACACCATCGTTAGAAAACCGGAATTCTGTTCTTTTACCTTCCGACATATCCTGCATAACCTGCCACAACTCATCATCATTCTGTTGCAACTCCTTAATCTGATCGTAGAAAGTAGGTTTGACCAGTATCTGAGCAATCAACCCACTCTGTCCAGTCACATTCAAGTCTAAGTTCAACTTTCGCATATCTACAAGCAAGTCTCTCTTGAAACATGCCATAGAGAATGCATTTGCAGTTGAACTTGACTTTCTACTCAAGGCATCAGCTACAACATTTTCTTTTCCAGGATGGTAATCGATTGTCACATCATAATCCTTGATCAGCTCAAGCCATCTACGCTGTCTCAGATTCAAATCTTTTTGAGTGAAGATATACTTCAGGCTCTTATGGTCCGTAAACACCTGACATGTCTCACCATACAGGTAGTGACGCCATGTCTTAAGAGCATGAACTATAGCAGCTAACTCGAGATCATGAGTAGGGTAGTTCTCTTCGTTCTTCTTAAGCTGTCTAGATGCATAAGCCACAACTTTGCCCTCCTGCATCAGCACACAGCCCAAACCTCTCCTGGAAGTGTCGCAGAACACTGTATAACCTTTATCTGCCTCAGGAAACACTAACACTGGCACTGTGTGTTGGATAAATTGGATATTATGATAAATCCCCTTTGTTTCGATGATGACAAACATTTCATTCTTATTTATCTAACGAGCTACTTGAGTGTGCAGGATGACACAAAAATAAGGGAAATCCAACGTGAAGTATTTATATTTTCATGCAAATGTAATCATTGTAAAAACTTGTACAGAATTATAATGTACAAGTACTTAGAATCGCATGTAAATCAAGCATTGGATTTTCCCTAGCTAAACACCTTAGTCATCCATTCAATAGGATCACATAATGCACACTCATGCACACACTTAGTATCTTAATTGAAAGATTGAAAACAGAGTCAATCTCGGTCGACCACACTCCTCGACCGAGACACTCTCGGTCGACAAACCTCTCGACCGAGATTGACCAAAAATAGCCGTTAGACACAGCAGTTAACAGTTGCAAATAAACGTTAATCCAGAGAGCCTGTCGGTCGACAAATCCTCGACCGACTGGACATCTCGGTCGACAAGTCCTCGACCGAGATGGTCTCTGACAGCAACTGCAGAATTAATTAACTAGCCGTTGCTAATGCACCTAACTTATTCCTAACGACTAGTTAAGCACTAGGAACCCCCTAGAAGTTGTCTAGAATGTCCTTAAGCATACTTAGGCCATTCCTATAAATAGGACAAGCCATAGGACACTATGATACACTTCTTACACTTGATATATTTGAGAAAATACTTGAGCCCTCTTGTGCAATCTGTGTGAACTGAGATGTGTGATCAATTGGTCATTTTTCTCCTTTGCTCAAGCTCGTCCTATAGGCTAGATTTTCCTAACCCTAGCAATCACAAGTCCATCATATTGGCTAGGAAAATCCAAACGCTTGATCTAGGGAAATCAAGCCTTGAGCTACAAGGATAAGTTGTATTTTCTTTTATTCCTTTCTCGTTCCTTTGTATTACTTGTACTCTCCTTGCTACTCCAGGTAGGAGGCTGCGGATTGGAGAGGTTGAAGCTCTTCGTGTGAAGAGGAGGACTTTGGACTACTTCGGAAGGCTGTCTTGACGGGAAGCTACTTCAGAAGGAAGGCTACTTCAAGGGGGAGCTTGAAGTTACTTCAGGAAGGCTGCTTCGAGGTTGGCAAGACTACTTCAGGGTGAAGGCTGTCCAAAGGGTGTTTAGAAAGTATTGTAAATTTTATGTAACATCCTTGAGAGGTAATAAAATTTAGTACTTTCAAAATCCCGGTTGGGTAAGCAACCGGGTAGTGGACTGACTCCTTAGTATTTGCTAAGGTGGAACCACTCTAAACACCTGTGTTCCTCTTCTCAATCTTTACTTTGGTTGTTTGAGTTTAAATTATTTTAAAATCTCTATAAAACTCTATTCACCCCCCCTCTAGAGGTTTTCAATTGGTATCAGAGCAGGCTTCAAGGAGCCCTAACAAGGTCTTGAAGAAATAAAGGGAGGAGGTGACTACAACCACAAGAAAAGGAGCATGGACCAAAGTTCGACAAGTTGCAATTGGTGCTTGGGAACAAAGCACTCTACGTCTAAATGTCCATGGAGGTCAAAGAAAAGAGATGCACATAAAGAGTGTTTCGTTGCTACAATAAGTGAGGAAGAAGAAGAAGAGGTAAGTTTGCTTGATTTACCCAAGGAGGAGTTAGTTGCTATTATTGAAGAAACACATAACAAATATGTTGAATACAAAAAGAAATTAAAGAAATCAAATAAAGAAAATGATGATCTAAATGCTAGACTTCTTGAGCTTACATCCGAAAATGATGATTTATATGCTAAATTGAATACTCTTGGTTTTGAAAAAGATAGCATTATGTCTGACAATCGTACTTTGAAATCATCTCTGAGTAATAGTGAAGTGAAAATTTTCACTCTAGAGACTAACTATGATCTTCTATGTCAAGAAAAGACTGAATTGCTTGCAAAGTTAAATGATATTCAAAAACAACCTATATTGTGCACCCATGTAGATTATGACAATATAGTGAAAGAAAGAAATATGTTATCATCCAATCTAGATCAAGCAAAGTTAGATATCAAGAAAAGAATGGATGAGATCGTTAAGTTGCAACAAAAAGTTAGCAAGTTAAGCAACAATGGAATCCTTGATAATATACTAGAAAATTCCTATCATCAAATAGGGAGAAGAGGACTAGGTTATAAGCCTAATGAGAAATCCCATCAACAACCTAGAAGGACACAAGCGAGTCAATCTGCTTATATACCTAGAGGCACAAAAATGTATATACCCAAGAATAACCTAGATCAAAACTATAGAAAAAGGCTTGAGGTTGATTCAATTTGTTGTCATTATTGCTCACGCCTTGGACATTATTCTTTTTCATGTCCATACAAGAAAAAGCATGTCGAAATGGTATGGGTTCCAAAAACCCCAAATTAAATAGGTTCGACTAAGTTGAGATATGACCATAGATCTAAATTTGTATATCCTTATGTCTATCTCAACTTAACATTTAGGGATAACAAAATCTTTACATTGTATGTGAAAATTATTCTTGAAAGATTCTATTTAATCATTCTTTTTCAGAAATACTTGCAATGAATAAAAATGTTTCAAATAAATTTTTGTGTATGCTTTTATATTATAGTCTATCCAAAGTAATCTTAAATTCATGAATGGATATTATTCTTGAATATGCAGCTCTCAAAATTAGTACACTTTAATGTGTCTCAAATTGATATTTGCAAGCTATCTGCAGAACTCATACTTCGCATATAAATGATTCATACTGGAAACCTGCAAAATATGCCTCTTGGTTAAAATAAAATTTGACCAAGGGGCGCTATGGTCGTAATCAAGGGCGACCTAAAATAAACTTTGATAAAAACTGTTTATTTGAACATTATTTTATTGAACTTTATCTTAGCACATTTTTAAATTAAAACGTCAAATCATTTGTGGTAATCAAAAGCCTTAAATATTATTACTCCCTTGGAATATACATATGCTCTACAAAAATGTTCTATGATTTGCATTAAGATTGAACTCAGAAAGTTAGTCGGTCGACGAGTGCTCGATCGAGAACCACTCGGTCAGCCCGTCTCACTCGACCGATAAATTCTAAACAGACTCAGTCTCAGACAAACTGTCGGTCGACGAGTGCTCGACCGAGACAATGTCGGTCGACAAGCGCTCGATCGAGAAATAGCCGTTGGATATGACCGTTGCGACCCGACCGTTATGACCGTTTTCTTTACCGTTGGAGGACCAAGTGGCGCGTCTGCAACTTGACCGTTGCGGACGCTCGGTCGACGAGCCGTCGACCGACCGGGTCGCTGGAATTCTATAAATAAGTGCAAAAACGAGCCACTTACTCACACTTGCATTTCCTTGCTTCCATAGTCCATCTCTTGTGCAATTTTGTGCATTCCTTCAGCACTCTTACTCTCAAATCTTCCTTGCTTCTTCTTCACTCTCAAGAAACACAATGGCCTCATCATCAACTGTCCGAGGGAAGAAGAAAGTTGCTGGAAGAAAAAGAAGAGAGGGAAGCCACTCCGCCATTGACGATCATCAATGACATAGCTTTCGTCGACGGAGATGCCGGAGACAGATACTTTCGGCTTTCCTCTAAAGCTCCTCTTCCCCGACGTCCGGTCGAAGTGATGGACTTCATCAACATAGTCGACCTGGAGCATCTTTTTGGAGTACAAAAGCTGAAGGACTTCATCAATCCATCCTTTCCTTCCTACTCCATTAAGGTAGTAAACGAATTCTATGCCAATCTTCTATCTCACACCGAAAATGACACCACTTTCTTCTACACCATGGTCAATGGGCATAGTTTTAAGTTTTCCGAAGGGGATATTCTTGACATGCTTGAAATTGATATAGATGAATATCAAGATTTCCTTGACCTTACCACCAGCAATCCAATAAATTTATTTTCCGATGATGACCATACCATTAGCTTAAGTGATATCAAAAGAGCCATATTTCAAGCCAATACCACGTGTCATGAAGATAGGGGAACCTATTATGCTATAAACCTAAAACCGGCATGTAGAATAGTAAACCTCATTGTTTCCACCAATATACATCCACGAGCCAATAAATCCGAGGTTCCCATTTTCCGTATGTGTCTCATTTATGCTATCATAAAAGAAATTCCCATCAACTTCATTCGCATAGTACTTAAAAATATGCTTGAGTTTTCTGGCAATCCACCATATGCCGATTTTGTATGCCAGATTACTCAACATTGTCTTAAGGTAAACCTTGAAGATATGGGATATATATGGGAGCGTAGACCACCAAAGATAAGTAAGAACACCGTAGAGAAGATGGGGATTGACTTTGGCCATAAAAAGGCAAGAGTAGAAGGAGAGTCATCACATCAGGATATACCACCCCCTCCTTCTACTAACCTTTCCATTGATCCCATCCAAAATACCCTTACTTATATTGCTGGCTCCCAATACCATCTTAGTAAACAATTAAACTACAATCACCATGCCATGACATATTTGAATCAAAGAATGCAAAACCTTTCTCCTGGCCAAACCGATGAATATCCGCATTCTTTAAACCCTGGCATGCTCGACCCATTTAACCCCTCATACAACTACTATCAACCTCCACCTTCACCATCAATGGATCTTGCACATACTCAATTTTCGTCCATACAATTGCAAGACATAGCTGCTCACTTCCGTTTTGACCGAGTTCCCACTTTCCTGGAAGCATATGCGTTGACTACAACTGGTGCTTTGGATTGGAAAACTTTGGTCCAATACTATGGAGCTGAGCCATTTCTTGGGAAAGATCCGGACATTGATGTAATTCTTAAATCTTTCCTGTGAAGTGTTGGTCTTGTAATAGTTGTATTCCATATGATTGTAATCTTCCTCATGTTATTGAATGAAATTTGCCATTTTTATTTACATGGTTATTTGTTTGGCTTATGATGTTATCTTCAAAATATGGGTTATCAGTTCATTATTGTAGAGCATAACAAATAAGGGAATTATAATAATTAAAACAGGCAACTATTACAAATTAAAATAACAAAATAGTTCTCCAGAAACACTCTCGGTCGAGCAACTGGTCGACCGAGAACATTGTCGGTCGAGCAACTGTCGACCGACTGGGTTTCTGTTTTTCCAGATTGACAAAATTGCATACATCTTTAAAATCTTGGACATTTTATGTTTTCACTGAGTATTCAAACTTTCATTTGAGATGTCTATCGAAGGGGGAGCAAAGCATAAGAAAGAGGGGGAGATCATTAAAACTTTGATAATTGTTTAAAAGAAGCTTACAAAAACTTTGCTATCACTATGTGTAGCTGAATATTTTTTTAAGAAATCTATATCGTGTACTTGAAGGAACTCTCTACCCAAAATGGGGCTTAACATCCCTTGCTTTTGGATGGAGATATTTTTAGGATTCTCATTTAATCTATAACTTAACATTCTTTGCTATATGAGAAATCCATTCATCATATGCTTAAGGGAATCTCATATCATTTCAAGGCCTAACATCCTTGCGAATGATTGAGAAACAAATTGTGGATAAATTAGATACAAATCCATGTTCCTAATAGGATATCTAATTACGGGGGAGCATTACATTAAGGGGGAGAAGATCAATAAAACATTCAACTTGGATATCTTTTTGAAATGACAAAGGGGGAGAAAGAATATAAAAGTATATATAAAGGAGTTTTCATCATATCTTGGCCAGCACTCACTTGAAAAACATAAATGGCTACAAAAGGTAAATTTCCAGGTATGAAACTCACATGATTTATATTTCCTTATTTCATATTTAAGAAATGTTTGTCATCTTCAAAAAGGGGGAGATTGTTGGATAAATTGGATATTATGATAAATCCCCTTTGTTTCGATGATGACAAACATTTCATTCTTATTTATCTAACGAGCTACTTGAGTGTGCAGGATGACACAAAAATAAGGGAAATCCAACGTGAAGTATTTATATTTTCATGCAAATGTAATCATTGTAAAAACTTGTACAGAATTATAATGTACAAGTACTTAGAATCGCATGTAAATCAAGCATTGGATTTTCCCTAGCTAAACACCTTAGTCATCCATTCAATAGGATCACATAATGCACACTCATGCACACACTTAGTATCTTAATTGAAAGATTGAAAACAGAGTCAATCTCGGTCGACCACACTCCTCGACCGAGACACTCTCGGTCGACAAACCTCTCGACCGAGATTGACCAAAAATAGCCGTTAGACACAGCAGTTAACAGTTGCAAATAAACGTTAATCCAGAGAGCCTGTCGGTCGACAAATCCTCGACCGACTGGACATCTCGGTCGACAAGTCCTCGACCGAGATGGTCTCTGACAGCAACTGCAGAATTAATTAACTAGTCGTTGCTAATGCACCTAACTTATTCCTAACGACTAGTTAAGCACTAGGAACCCCCTAGAAGTTGTCTAGAATGTCCTTAAGCATACTTAGGCCATTCCTATAAATAGGACAAGCCATAGGACACTATGATACACTTCTTACACTTGATATATTTGAGAAAATACTTGAGCCCTCTTGTGCAATCTGTGTGAACTGAGCTGTGTGATCAATTGGTCATTTTTCTCCTTTGCTCAAGCTCGTCCTATAGGCTAGATTTTCCTAACCCTAGCAATCACAAGTCCATCATATTGGCTAGGAAAATCCAAACGCTTGATCTAGGGAAATCAAGCCTTGAGCTACAAGGATAAGTTGTATTTTCTTTTATTCCTTTCTCGTTCCTTTGTATTACTTGTACTCTCCTTGCTACTCCAGGTAGGAGGCTGCGGATTGGAGAGGTTGAAGCTCTTCGTGTGAAGAGGAGGACTTTGGACTACTTCGGAAGGCTGTCTTGACGGGAAGCTACTTCAGAAGGAAGGCTACTTCAAGGGGGAGCTTGAAGTTACTTCAGGAAGGCTGCTTCGAGGTTGGCAAGACTACTTCAGGGTGAAGGCTGTCCAAAGGGTGTTTAGAAAGTATTGTAAATTTTATGTAACATCCTTGAGAGGTAATAAAATTTAGTACTTTCAAAATCCCGGTTGGGTAAGCAACCGGGTAGTGGACTGACTCCTTAGTATTTGCTAAGGTGGAACCACTCTAAACACCTGTGTTCCTCTTCTCAATCTTTACTTTGGTTGTTTGAGTTTAAATTATTTTAAAATCTCTATAAAACTCTATTCACCCCCCCTCTAGAGGTTTTCACTGTGGTCAACTTCTTTTTCAAAATCTGAAAACTCTTCTCGCAGTTATCAGACCAAACAAACGGTGCATTCTTCCTTGTCAGGCGTGTCAAAGGTGATGCTAACACACTGAAGTTCTGTATAAACCTTCTGTAATAGCCTGCTAAACCCAAGAAACTTCTGATCTCAATAGGAGTCTTAGGCTGTTCCCACTGAAGCACAGAATCAACTTTCTTAGGATCAACGCTAACTCCATCTCTCGAGATAACATGTCCAAGAAATGCTACCTCAGCCAACCAGAACTCACACTTGCTAAACTTAGCATACAGTTGGTGTTGCCTCAACAACTGCAACACTACTCTCAGGTGTTGCTCATGCTGTACATCATCTCTAGAATAGATCAGGATATCATCTATAAAGACTACAATAAACTGATCTAGAAACGGTTTGAAAATCTGATTCATCATATCCATAAAGGTTGTTGGGGCATTGGTCAGCCCAAACGACATGACCAGAAACTCATAATGCCCATACCTGGTTCTGAAAGCTGTTTTGGAAATATCAGAAGCCTTTACTCTAAGCTGATGGTATCCAGATCTTAAATCTATTTTAGAGAAAACGGTTGCTCCACGCAACTGATCAAACAGATCGTCTATTCTTGGCAAAGGATACTTGTTCTTAATAGTGATCTTGTTCAATTGCCTGTAATCTATACAGAGACGCATAGAACCATCCTTCTTTTTAACAAACAACACTGGAGCACCCCACGGTGAAGAACTGGGTCTGATGAAACCCTTATCCAGCAATTCATGCAGCTGCACCTTGAGTTCCTTCAACTCTGCAGGTGCCATTCTATAGGCTGGCAGTGCTACTGGATGACTATCTGGATATACCTGAATCTCAAAATCCAGGTCCCTGACAGGAGGTAAGCCTGGAAAATCTTATGGAAAAACATCAGAAAACTCACGAACCACGGGCACATAATAAACACTGGCGGTGCTCTTCTCTGCTCTGGTGTCAACCACATGAGCAAGAAACGCTTCACATCCTTTCTGTAACATCTTATCAGCTACAACAGCTGATACTATGCACGTAGGCAGAACTTTCCTGTCTCCAGTAAAGGCACAAGAAAATTCACCTAGTTGAAAGGTAGCTTCCTTCTTCCAACAATCGAGTTGCACTCGATATGTCTCAAGACAATCCATACCCAAGATGACTTGAAAAGTATTGACATCCAAGGGTATGAGATTAGCAGCAAAGGTGTAACCTTCAAAAGATAACAAACATCCGGGACAGAACTCAGATAAAACTGTTGGTCCACCCAGTGGAACCCTCAACACTAACTCATCTACCAACTCTTGAGTTAACAAATTAAGTTCACCAACTAAAGAACGTCGTATGAAAGAGTGAGTAGCACCCGGATCTATCACAACTAAAACTGGTATACTATTAAACAAAAGCATTTCTCCTGTAACGACTTGTGAAGAGATTATACCTTCCTGAGGTGTCAAAGAGAAGAAACGTGCTAAAGCTCTCCCTCTGCCACGCTGTCCTCTCTGACCACTTCTGCCACTGGGCACTCCACCACCTCTGGAACCAAAAGCCACAGAAGAACTTGGAACATCATGGTACTGAGGCTGGAAAGCTTGTGATGCTGCTTGTTGAAGCTGAGGACATTCCCTTTTGAAGTGTCCTATTTGTCCACAGACATAACAACTTGGACCCCAACACTGTCCAGTATGTGATCTTCCACATTTGTTACATAAAGGTATCTCTTGTCCCTGGGGACCTGTGACTGACATTGACGATCCAGAAGACTGTCCACTAGAGGTACTGCCCCGTCTCTCTGGGTTGTATCTCCCTCTGCCTCTAAAAGAAGTAACATCCTCAGATCTCTATCTTCCGAAACAGCTAAAGCCACGGCCAAATTTAGAAAAGAAACCTCTACCTCCACCTCTATATCTACTACTGGACTGTCCTCTGCTGAAATCTACAGATCTCTTCTTAGACTCAGACACCTTGTCAGCATTCACAGATTCCTCAACCTGTCTAGCAGCCTCAACAAACTCACCAAAGTTCTCTCTGTTCCTCCTACTAGTAGAAGAAACGGTATGCCGAATCTCTGGCCTCAGCCCTTCTTGAAACCTTCTGCATCTTTCTAAGTTGTCAGGAACAAGCTGCGGACAGAAGTTCGCTAACCGGGTGAAAAGCGCTTCATACTCAGTAACTGTCATGTTCCCCTACTTAATGTTCTGTAACTGCCTGATTTTCTCATTAAGGAAGGTAGGTGGATAAAACTTAAGATGGAACTCTTCAGAGAAATCCTGCCAAGAAAGCTCTGTACCTCTCCTCTTTTCCTCCACACTATGCCACCACAGCTCTGCATCGCCTGTCAAAAGATAAACTGCATGATTAATCTTTTTCTCTTCTGGAAGCTCCATCAAGCGAAAGACCTTCTCTATCTGTCTCCACCACTCATCTGCCTCCGCAGGATCTGTAGTACCACTGAATTCTGTACCACCAAGCTTCTTTACAAGCTCATAAGATCGCATCAGATCCTTACTGCTGGTAGAAGTAGAAGCTCACCTATCAGCTTTGTACTTCTCCCTGGTCTCCAGAAACATCTTATACATACGGGATGCTTCATCCACATGGTCACCACCACCTGGACCCAAGTACAGAGGATCAGGGCCCACATGACTGTCGGCTTGGTCATCATGATCATAACCTCTTCCTGCCATCTGCAATGATATAACAGAATATTTCCTGTTAGAAAACTACAGATAGAAGAAAGACACCTAAACCTTAATCCTATTGGTCTCTTATCGTCCCCTGACCTGGACTTAGAGTATTCATATACTCAACCTATGCTCTGATACCAAAGATGTCACGCCCGATCTCACATTAACCTCAAAATCATAAGATTAGGGCGCGACGGAGGGATTACACACAACCAAACCATTCAAAACTTTTTTTTTAAACATTTTAAAGACATTAAAAAGATAATCTGATTTATGCTGTAAAATGAGACTAAACCAACTGCGGAAGCATTTTTATTAAACTGACTAGCCACATAAGAAAGTCTACATCATATTACATTTCTCAACATAAAATAAAGCATTACAGTTAATTCACATCTTTATATCCTTCTCTCTCACCCCCACACCATGTCCCAAAGATCGAGGGGAAAGGACTAAGAGACCTCTAACTAGACTAACTACCACCTTCTATAGGTTAGGCGTTAGGATGAAACGATCCTTCCGATTCCTGTTGCTGATGCTGACCTGAAAATGTTTTGAGTAGAGGTATGAGCCTACTCGCTCAGTGAATAGCCTTTCATTTAGCTATCACTAAACAACTCATCAGGTTTATGAAATTGAAATAAACATAAGTGCAGTACAAGTAGGGCAGATCTAATGACATAACAGATTTGCAGAATATAATCACAATTCTATGCAACAACAAATAATTTAAACAAATAATAGATATAAATAATTGGCACAAAAGTTCGGATTTCTTTAACACATTAATTTACTGTGATCCTATATGATTACATATTTATATTATTATTATGCCCTAATCATATGCAGTGTACTCTGCATATGAAGATCCGTAGCGAACTACGATCCCACCGTACAAGACTTAGCGACACACCCGGGAAATGCTAAGTCTGACGCCAGCCCTGTTCTGCCACAGGACCCACAGGCTCACCGGCCTCAAAGCACTACTCTGAGTGCTCTAGACTCCTCCTCACTAACCTGAGCACACATGTGGAGAGTCTCACTGGGTTACCACCATGACTCCGCACGGTTCTTGTTGCAACACTGGCTCTCTTTCCTCGTGCCACCGTGACTCCGCACAGTTATTGTTGCAACACGAGTTTCACCCCTAAGAAGCAGATCTATCTAAAGGGGTTCTACGGTGTTAGGGCACCTAAGTCTATGAACTGATTAACATATAATCTTTTAAACAGGAAAATCACATTCCATACTTATACACATTCTGAACATCACTTGATTCACATATATATCATTTATCATTCTTAAACATGATCCAGTTTCCATGCTAAACATCCATTTTTAATTCAGCAAATACATTGCAACTATAATACAGGAAATTTTATCATTTTCATTAATCATATCACATATTTCAAGTTCCAATGAATCTATCATACTCTATTGTATGTACTACACTGTTTAGGAGTTATACCAACTGATACAGAAGCAATTAAGCGTTTAAATTGAGTTAAATAATGATTTCTGAATGAACTGCCACTCACAACTTGAAACTCGGCCGATCACTTTGGAACTCGGCCGATCACTCCACAATTTCTGAAACTCGGCCGACCAACTTCGGCCGATCAGCAGGAAACTCGGCCGATCCACTGGGAAACTCGGCCGATCGAAACACAGCTCATTTACCTACAAAAGAAACTCGGCCGATTCAAGACCAAACTCGGCCGACCAAAACGCTATTTGAAATCCTAAGCAAGGAACTCGGCCGACCAAAACACGAACTCGGCCGAACCGCACACAGACAGAAAATAAAAACGGACCTGCAGATGTCGATTTCACTCGAATCGACGGGCAAAACCCTCGATTTGCGTTGCAAATCACTTGCAACAAGTGCACATCACCAAGAACTAGCTGGAGGGGGAGGAAGGATGAGCTAGGGCTGCTCTTTGCACCCTAATCTCCAGACCACCACCTTGCAAACGCAGCTCCTGCTGCTAGCCGGATCGAATTGATGGAGAAGAAGATGGAAAGAGGGAAGAAGATGATTTGTAGCTGCTGGCCGGAGCAAAACCTTGGCTCCAAGACGTTCTTCCCTTCTCAGCTCCCTCTCTCTCTCACGTGAAGGAGGAAGGAAAAGAACGCTCTGCGTTCTTTCGTTTCAGGAGAATGAAACGAGATAAGGGAAAGAAAGAGATAAGGAAGAAAAACCTAGGGGCCAAAACGCAAAGTCCAAAAACTTCCAAAAACTACAAACGGGTCCCTACAAGCCCAAAAACATGCAACTTTTGACTCGAAGGTTGGATTCGAACGATTTCTCTGGCAACGCTTCAAGCGTAAGATCCTACACGTTTTAAGGGCTAGGATTCACACTAAGCACATATCATATCCATTATAAGAATTATTAACAAAAACAAGCTTACAGCTTAGCAAAGCAGCTAAAACACATGCTTAACAACATACTTACAGGATAAGCTCAACGCGGGTCGTAACACTATCTCACCTTCACCCTTGAAGGAAGATGGTGCATCTTCATGAACTCCAGGATTGAGAACTCCTTAGTATTTTAAGGTACAGATGGGTCTTTCATCTTCCCTGCCGTGGAAGTAGCAAAAACTTGTCAAAATAGAGCCAACTCTTGCTCTAGAGAGATGACTACACCAATACTAGAAGAAGTTGGGGTCTCCTGACCTACTAATAGTCCACTTTCAGATAGAGGAGTAACCTGAGTCACTGGTGTGGTAAAGGGTGGATCCATCCTCGGCATCCCAAACCTAGGGTTCTGAGGTGACTCATAACCATACTGGTCGTCAACAGTTGAGTTATCTCCCGCCACTGCACATGGTAAGGATACTAGGTATAAGCAACCTATGGAAAAAGGTAAACATCCTAAGGGAGACAAGTTTGAAATAGTTAGATAAGTGACAACTACAGGAGACAAGTTTGAAATAGTTAAAAAAGTGACAACTACATACTCTGATACCATGCTGTAAGGAGTGGGATCCCATAAGGATCCACTCCCTACTAAAAATAAAAAGGCTACATCCCAAACAACATACCAACAAAAACTTTTTCTTAAAAGGGATGAAACCAAATTTATTTAAAATGATTGTATCATAACACAAAGTAGTAGTGGAACTAAAAGATGTATCTAACCATTACAAAGCTTCTTATTATACTAAACTTTCACTAAATAGGGTGACACAAAGGAAAAACTAACTACATATATAGGACTAGATGAGGATCATCTAACAACTTCAATAAAAGTCTCCCACAAAGTCCGCTACACTTTTGTGGTCCAGGTCCTGCCAAATTTCCTTCTCCTTGTCCAACACCTGATGTTGGAAGTATACCCCACAAAAGGAAACGAAAAGAGGATATCAACAAAAAGTTGGTATGAACATGCTAAAAATAAATTGAGCAATATATATTAGGAAAAAGTATGTCAAGTATAAAAGGCTTCCCATGAAAAGAAGTAAAAACTACCCAAGTGGGCATAAAAGGCAAGAATCACTAACATATGATAAAAGGAATACTTCCCATAAAATCAATAATAAAAGTGGTGCCACAAAAGCACTCATAATGTTTTTAGTGCACAAAACCCATAACAACCTGCATGTAGTTGAGATAAACATAACACTAGAACAACATAAATAACAAAGGCGGCCAAGCCTCATAAACTTAAAATATGATAGAGATTGGCACATAGCCAAACTCCCAATATATATAAAATGTTGGGCCAAACCTCATAAATTTGAAACCCGGGTATGGGGCACATAACCACCATCCCAAAATTATAATAATAAGGGCACATAACCGGAAATCAATGCAAATTATATTACTCTAGGGCTACTGAGTCATGAAACATGCTTAATAGGGAGGTAAGTAAAAGGTATAGTCGGATTTTACAAATTAATCACCACATAAGTGATCATCATTATCATCTACCTTAAAGTGGGCATATAGAAACAAATAAGTCCCACATGTACTAAGTCATGAGGAAAAGAGTCAAGAGAATATCCAAGCTCACCACAAACAAGCTAGTTCACAAGAACCATGATATCAAAAGATAAGAGCAATGTGTATATGCTATTGTCCATGGGACCAAAAGAAAGAAGAAAATAGGATAATTTCTCAATAAGAATAATTGTGGATGCAAACATACCTCTCCACAGAGTCTAACAGAACAAGATTACTTCTAGATCCAAATCTAGGTTTCCAAAGCACCTAATATCATGTATGTAAAACTAGGGTTAGAAATTCATAAATTGTTCAAAACCATAAAAATTTCCATAGGACCATGATATCACAAGAACCATGATATCAAAAGATAAGAGAAATGTGTATAGGATATTGTCCATAGGACCAAAAGATAGAAGAAACTATGATAATTGCTCAATAAGAATAATTGGGGATGCACACATATCTCTCCATAGAGTCTAATAGAACAACATTACTTCTAGATCCAGATCTAGGTTTCCAAATCACCTAATATCATGTATGTGAAACTAGGGTTAGAAGTGCATTGATTATTCAAAACCCAAAAAGTATTTTTATTATTAATGAATTAGGTTATTAAAACTATGCCATATTTTAGGTTATATTGTCCTGAGTTCAAAACATATTTTATTATATTTTTCTGATATATATATATAGTTATGAATTTTATAAGTTATTATTTATTTAGATTAATCCATTAAAATCACCTCTTTATAAAATTAGATTCAGGCAACAAAACTAATACCATTTGAAAGCTTACATTTTTTTGAATCCAACAAGTATTTATTTGTAATTTCTGGACAACCACAACAAAAGATATGAATTTTATAAAATCAGCCAATCAAAATCACCAAAAAGCCAAATAAGCGAAAGAAAATCCGTGTGTGTGAGAGAGAGAGTGGGGTTGGGATGACTTGGCTCAATAGGAATATGTCACATCACCAACCAACTTCTCAATTGACCTCACCCAAAACAAAGGAAAACATGGTTAAAATACCATTATGCCCCTTAGCGTGAAAACAAAGAAACAAGAAAGAAGAGGACATAGCGGGGAAAACACAGGGGAGTATCTTCCCCTCCACCTTGTAGTGCCATGCCTATGAGCAGCTTGGTTGCTGCTCGGTCGAATTGGGTGAAACCACAAGAAGTGAGTAAACGAGAAACCAAAGAAGCAGAAAGGAAGAGGAGGGAAAGACGGACTCACTACAACCATCAAGTCGCATGTGCAGGCCGCTGAGATCAAGAGTGAGAGATGTCGCAAAGACATGTCTTGAAATTGATTGTTGAGGACCAAAGAAAGATCATGTGAAGAAATTGAGATGAGAGGAGAGCAATGATGGAAACGACGCAGATCGGGGTACACCTATTTATAGGTGAACTTAGGGTATACGCCAAAAGCGATGTGGCAGTGGGAGAGACCTTAGCCCAAATTTGGGCATTTTCTAAATTAGTGATGAAATCACACAACCAAGGGGTCAGCTAGTGTAGAATCTTCACACAAATATGTGGGAGGAAAGTCAAAGAAAAAGATCGATTATTGGCTGAGAAATCCGCGAATTACTAGTGCCTTTGTACTGTACTCGGCGACACACTCCTACTCGAGGTAGGAGAGGACTTTTGCACCATTGGATCTCAGTCCGTGATGGATCCCAACTGTCCTTTGACTCAAAAAAGGAAAAATAAAATGAAAAATAGCGTGCGGCATATTAAATAGAAATCCTAATCAAATTCGACCAAAGTGTGCACATATTTATTTTCCTTTTTCCCTCTCCTCTTTTCAAGGTACACACGAATCCTAAATTATATAAAATTATGCAAATAAGATAATTTTGATATGTACAATCCAAATATAAAATTATATTTGCCTTTTGAGAACTTTTAATGTGTTAAATAAATCACTTACTATTTTCTCTTTCCTCATTCATTAATGGTTATAAGATTATCCAAATTTGATGAAACTTCACCCACAAGTCATATTTAATGTTTTGGATATGAGTTTTCCATCAATTTTACATGTAGGAGTTATTTGTGTACTTATTTAATATTTTGAAAGTTCTACACACTTTCTCTCTCCTGATTTCACCTTTTAATCAAAATTTCTCCAAATTGAGTGAAAATTCACCCGAAGGCATATTTTATATGTAGATTATGAATCCAAGATTATTTTTCTCTTTTGGAGTCATTTAATATTCAATTTAACATCTTTAAGGAGAAACACCATTTTCTTTTCTAAATTAAATATATATGATTATTATTATCCTAAATTGGTGAAACTTGGCCTCCAAGCCAAAGCATATCCCAAGAAAATGAAGATGAGGTTATACTTATCCAATAAGTATTCTTTTAACCCATTATTCATTATTTCTATTATTTCTCTCATTAATAATTCAATATAACATGTTTTAAGCATTATTATTGATTCCTTTTTCTCTTCCTTGCACCATAAGGCAAAGGAATGATCTACAATGAATCTACTCTATCCTTATCTCACATAAATTTAATTTATTTCGTATTTTGTGGAATTATAATTCATTATTCTTAATTATGGGCACCTTGTATTACCTCATGTGACACACCTTTTGTACCTATCATTGATTTTATGATTAGAAGATATTAGGTAATATTAATTTATATTCTACATGTTAGGGTGATTTATTCATGCATTAACATATTTAAGGTCACCAAAGAGCATACCCTATCCCTTGTTTGGATAAACCTCAAAGATTAAGGTTTCTAACTTATTTACCTTCGAATAAGATTAAGTTCTAGGTTTTGGTATGTTACAACATACCACCCCTTAAAGATATTTCATCCTTACAATCTAAACGTCCACATCAAACAACTATCTACTACCCCTTAAAAAGTTTCATCCTAATAAGTAAAGCATAACTATAGGTACAAAGGTAACTTCTTTATATATATCCACAAGATACCAAGCAAAAGGAAACATAACTTGAAAGTCTAATTATGAGACTAAGGGTTACCTTCAACTTGATCATCATCATAGACTTCTTGACCATCCAAAGAAAAAACTCTTCCGGCTCACCTTTCCACGTCTTTTACTATTGTTGTTACCATTATTTTGATGAGGCACTTGAGGTTGTTGTTGTTGAGCTGGTACATGTCCATTATGAAACTGAGGGCACCTAGGGTGAATATGTCCAGGTTCATTGCAATGATGGCACACAAACTGAAAGTCAGGCTAATACTTTGCTTGATTCTTATCTTGAGAGCATTTTCCCTTAGGATGGTAACCATTGCACTTAGTACACTTGTCTCTTGTTGGCTCATCTCCAGAGGGTTTCCTCTTCTTGTCAAACTCCCTAGGTTGAAACCCTGGGTATGACTCCACGACCAAAGCTTTATCGACCATCTGTTGAAAGGCCAAGGGCAGTTGTGGGATAAGAGCACGACCCACATTGTAGTCGAGTCCTTGTAGGAATAGGTCAGCCCTACGTTCCTCACTCAAACCAACTGCATAACGTTCCAACAGTAGAAACTTTTGTATAAATGCAGAAATAGATAAGGAACCTTTCTTCAAGTTGCAGAACTCTGCTTCTTCCTTTTTTTAGGGCAGTAGTGCAAATGTACTTCCTAAGAAAAAGCATCAAGAATTTCTCCCAGGTCATGGTAGAGATATCATGTGTCCTTCCTATCCTGTTCCACCAAACTCGAGCGGGTCCATCCAAAACGTATGAAGCAAACCTAACCTTCTGGTGGGGAGGACATGCCATACCATCAAGGTCCTCTCTAAGGCTAGCACCCAATCATCAGCTTTGTCGACCATCTCTATCTCACCTTCACCCTTGAAGGAAGGTGGTGCATCTTCATGAACTTCAGGATTGAGAACTCCTTAGTATTTTCAGGTACAGATGGGTCTTTCATCTTCCCCGCCATGGAAGTAGAAAAAATTTGTCAAAACAGAGCCAACTCTTACTCTAGAGAGATGACTACACTAGTACTAGCAGAAGCTGGGGTCTCCTGACCTACTGATAGTCCACTGTTAGACAGAGGAGTAACCTGAGTCACTGGTGTGGTAAAGGGTGGATCCATCCTCAACATCCCAAACCTAGGGCTCTGAGGTGTCTCATAACCATACTGGTCGGCAACAATCATCTCCCATCATTAGGGTTTTGTCTGCCCATGGCAAGGATACTAGGTATAAGCAACCTATGGAAAAAGGTAAACATCCTAAGGGAGACAAGTTTGAAATAGTTAGATAAGTGACAACTACATGCTCGGATACCATGTTGTAAGGAGTGGGATCCCATAAGGATCCACTCCCTACTAAAAATAAAAAGGCTACATCCCAAACAACATACCAACAAAAACTTTTTCTTGAAAGGGATGTAACCAAATTTATTTAAAATGATTGTATCATAAAACAAAGTAGTAGTGGAACTAAAAGATGTATCTAACCATTACAAAGCTTCTTATTATACTAAACTTTCACTACACATGGTGATACAAAGGAAAAACTAACTACATATATAGGACTAGATGAGGATCACCTAACAACTTCAAGAAAAGTCTCCCACAAAGTTCGCTACACTTTTGTGGTCCATGTCCTCCTAAATTTCCTTCTCCTTGTCCAACACCTGGGGGGGAGGTATACCCCACAAAAGGAAAAGAAAAGTAGATATCAGCAAAAAGTTGGTATGAGCATGCTAAAAAGAAATTGAGCAATATATATTAGGAAAAATGTGTGTCAAGTATAAAAGTCTTCCCATGAAAAGAAGTAACAACTACCCAAATGGGCATAAAAGGAAGGAATCACTAACATATAATAAAATGAATATTTCCCATAAAATCAATAATAAAAGTGGTGCCACAAAAGCACTCATAATGTTTTTAGTGCACAAAACCCATAACAACCTGCATTTAGGTGAGTTAAGCATAGCACTAGAACAACATAAACAATAATGGCGACCAAGCCTCATAAACTTAAAATATGATAGAGATTGGCACATAACCAAACTCCCAATATATATAAAATGTTGGGTCAAACCTCATAAATTTGAAATCCAGGTATGGGGCACATAACCACCATCCCAAATTATAATAATAAGGGCACATAACCCAAAACCAATGCAAATTATATTTCTCTAGGGCTACTGAGTCACAAAACATGCTTAATAGGGAAGCAAGTAAAAGGTATAGTCAGATTTTACAAATTAATCACCACATAAGTGATCATCATTATCATCTACCTTAAAGTGGGCATATAATAACAAATAAGTCTCACATGCACTAAGTCATGAGGAAAAGAGTCAAGAGAATATCTAAGCTCACCACAAACAAGATAGTTCACAAGAACCATGATATCAAAAGATAAAAGCAATGTGTATATGCTATTATCCATAGGACCAAAAGAAAGAAGAAAATAGCATAATTTCTCAATAACAATAATTGTGGATGCAACCATACCTCTTCACAGAATCTAACTTAACAAGATTAATTCTAGATCCAAATCTAGGTTTCCAAAGCACCTAATATCATGTATGTGAAATTAGGGTTAGAAGTGTATAGATTATTCAAAACCCTATAAAGTGCCTTTTTATTATTAATAAATTAGGTTATCAAAACTTTGCCATATTTTAGGTTACATTTTCCTGAGTTCAAAATGTATTTTATGTATTTTTTGACTTATATATATTTAGTTATGAATTTTACAAGTTATTATTTATTTAGATTAATCCATTAAAACCTCCTCTTTATAACATTAGATTCATGTGACAAAACCAGTAACATTAGAAAGCTTACATTTTTCTGAATCCAATGACTTTTTATTTGTAATTTTTGGACAACGACACAAAAGCTATGAATTTTATAAAATCGGCCAATCAAAATCACCAAAAAGCCAAATAAGTGAAAGAAATCCGCGAGAGAGAGAGAGTGGGGTCGGGTTGACTTGGTCCAATAGGAATAGGCCATGTCACCAGTCAACTTCTCAGTTGACCTTTCCCAAAACACAGGAAAACATAGCTAAAAGACCATTATGCCCCTTAGTGCAAAAATAAATAAATGAGAAAGAAGAGGGCATAGCAGGGAAAACACAAGGGTGAATCTTCACCCCACCTTGCAGTGCCATGGCTATGAGCAGCTTGGCTACTGCTCAGTGGAATTGGGCTAAACCACGAGAAGCGAGTAAACAAGAAACCAAAGAGGCAGAAAGGAAGAGGAGGGAAAGATGGACTCGCTGCAACAGTCAATTCACATGTGCAGGACGCTGATGTCGGGAGAGAGATGCCGCAAATATAGGTCTTGAAATTGATCGTTGAGGATCAAAAAAAGATCGTGTGAAGAAATTAAGATGAGATGAGAGTAGTGTGGGAAATGACGCAGATCAGGGTACACCTATTTATAGGTGAACTTAGGGTATATGCCAAAAGCAATGTGGCCGTGGGAGAGACCTTAGCCCAAATTTGGACATTTTTTGAAATGACAATGAAATCGTACAACCAAGGGGTCAGCTGGTATGGAATCTTCTGCTGAAGATGTGGGAGGAAAGATCAAAGAAAAAGATCAAGTATTGGTCAAGAAATATGTGAATTACCAGTGCCTTTGCACTATACTTGACGACACACTCCTACTCGAGGTAGGAGAGGACTGTTGCACCGTTGGATCTCATTCCATGATGGATCCCATCCGTTCATTGGCATGGAAAAGGAAAAATAAATTGAAAAATAGCGCGTGACAAATTAAATAGCAATCCTAATAAAATTTGACCAAAGTGTGCACATATTTATTTTCCTTTTTCTCTCTCCTCCTTTGGGGGTGTAAACGAATCCCAAATTAGATGAAATTTTGCACATAAGATAATTTGATAATTTGATAATTTGATATGTAAAATATAGATATAAAATTAGATTTTCCTTTTGAGAACTTTTAATATGTTAAATAAATCAATTACTATTTTCTCTTTCCTCCTTCATTAATGGTTATAAGATTATTCAAATTTGCTGAAAATTCACCCACAGGTCATATTTAATGTGTTGCAAATTTTACATATTGGAGTTATTTGTGTACTTATTTAATATTTTTAAGGTTCTACACACTTTCTCTCTCCTGATTTCACCTTTTAATCAAACATTCTCCAAATTGAGTGAAAATTCACCCAAAGACATATTTTAATATGTAGATTACGAATCTAATATTATTTTCCTCTTTTGGAGTCATTTAATATTTTATTTAATATTTTAAGGAGAAACATCCTTTTCTTTTCTAAATTAAATAGATATGATTATTATTATCCCAAATTGGTGAAACTTGGCCTCCAAGCCAAAGCTTATCTCAAGAAAATGAAGATGAGGTTATACTTATCTAATAATTTTTATTTTTAATCTATTATCCACTATTTCTATTATTTCTCTCATTAATAATTCAATATAACATGTTTTAAGCATTATTATTGATTCTTTTTTCTCTTCCTTGCACCATAAGGCAAAGGAATGATCTAGAATGAATCTACACTCTATAATTATCTCACATAAGTTTATTTATGTCATATTTTGTAAAATTATAATTCATTATTCTCAATTATGGGCACCTTGTCTTTGTATGCACATTATTACCTCATGTGACATATCTTATGTACCTATCATTGATTTTATGATTAATTTGAAGATATTAGGTAATATCATTTATATTCTACATGTTAGGGTTGATTTATTCATGCATTAACATATTTAAGGTCACCAAAGTGCATACCCTTATCCTTGTTTGGCTAAACCTCAAAGACTAAGGTTTCTAACTTCTTAACCCTGGAATAAGATTAAGTTCTAGGTTTCTGTATGTGGCATCATACTCTAGATCCACATTGAAATTTAGGCCACTGAAATAATGCTTGCAATGAGATGAAAACCTGGTGAGGGTTTAATATATATATATATATATATATATATATATATATATATATATATATATATATATATATATATATATATAGGACTTGGTCCTTCGGCCAAATGGAGTGGGTCTTTGAAAGGTTGGGGAAAAAGTTTTAGGCAATTCTGAAATATGCAATGATAGGCTTTGAATTAGGTATCGTTATATGCGGATTTGAATGTGGAATCTATAACTGAATAAATTTTGAGATATGATCAAGTGTTGTGAGAGAAATCTCGATTCTAATCTACCTAAAACTGATGGCTTGTTTCCATATTGGGCGTGGTTGATTACGACCTGTGGGTCATCCAAACTTGATTCAACTGCAAGGAAAATCATGCACATCTAGCAAGGAAACAAACCCACATGACATTTAATGTATTTCCAATTTAGAATAGTATAAAGTGATGTATCAATAGAGACATGTGAATCTTGTTTAATGGGAAAGATGGCAAAGACCCCTTTCATTGGTAACAATGAAAGATCTAGTGATCTATTAGGACTCATACATACTGATGTATGTTGACCTTTTAGAACAACATCTAGAGGTGGACATAATTACTTAATTACCTTCACTGATGACTTCAGTCAGTATGGATATGTTTATTTAATGAAACATAAGTCATAAATTATTGAAAAGTTCAAGGAGTTTATGAATGAAGTATAAAACCAACTTGATAAAAATATTAAGACACTTCATTCTGATCGAGGTGGACAATATTTGAACCAAGAGTTTGATGACATTCTTAAAGCCCATGGGATTGTATCCCATTGGACTCCACCTGGAACACCTCAGCATAATGGTGTGTTAGATAGAAGAAATCACACAATATTTGACATGGTGCGATCAATGATGAGTTTAGTTGAGATTCCGACTACCTTCTGGGGGTATGCTCTAGAAACCTCTGTGTATACACTTAACTGAGTACCTTCCAAATTGGTTCAAAAAACATCATATCAGATATAGTTTGGGAAGCGTACCAATGTGTCTTTTATGAGGATTTGGGGATGTGAAGCTTATGTTTGATAAATGTTTTCTAAAAAGCTCGACCCTAAGTCTAATAAATGTTACTTTGTTGGATATCCTAAGGAGACAAGATGATATTACTTGTATTCCCTATTTGACAACAAAGTGTTTGTTGCCAGAGATGTTGCATTCCTTGAAAAGGAATTTATTTCCAAATGAATCAGTGGGAGGAAAGTGGAACTCAAAGAGGTTTGAGACCAACAAGAAAGCATTAAAATGATAGATGTACAAGAGGAAGAAAGAGAATTACAAGTGTTATGGAGACTCAAATTCCTCAAGTAACACAATTACATCATAGATCTAGTAGGACACACCTTGAACCTAAAAGATTTAGATATCTTGTGACTTAGGAAGGTAGTAAATTAGTCATAGATGATGATCCAATAAACTATCTAGATGATATTGAGGGACTAGAGTCTGAGAAATGGCTTTAGGCCATGGAATTTGAGATGGAATCCATGTATGCCAACAAGGTATGGATCTTGGTTGATCCACCAAAAGGGGTAAAACCTATAGGGTGCAAGTGGGTCTTTAAGAAGAAGACTGACATGGATGGAAAAGTTCAAACCTATAAGGGTAGATTGGTTGCAAAGGGTTTTAGAAAAGTTCAAGGTGTTGACTATGACAAAACCTTTTCTCCAGTGGCCATGGTTAAGTCCATCAGGATCATACTTGCAATTGCAACTTATCTTGACTACAAAATTTGGCAGATGGATGTTAAAACCACATTCCTTAATGGGAATCTTCTTGAGGATGTGTATATGACATAGGCTAAAGGTTTTATAAATCCAAAAGAAGCAAATAAAGTATGTAACTACAAAGGTGGAAGCATCTCAAAGCTGGAATCTTCATTTTGATGAGATAGTCAAAGAGTTTGGCTATATTCACAATGAAGATGAACCTTGTGTACACGAAGGTTAGTGGGAGCATAATGACATTCCTCATATTGTATGTAGATGGTATACTATTGATGGAGAATGACATCCCTAATTTACATAAGGTACATGGATTGGAAATTTTTTTGTGAAAGACTTGGGAGAAGCACCCTACATCTTGGGGATTAAGATCTATATAGATAGATCTAAAAGGCTTCTTGGACTAAGTCAAAGCACATACATTGATAAAGTGTTGAAGCGGCTCAACATGGAGAGCTCAAAGAGAGAAAACCTGACCATGCTACATGGAGTTACCATCTCTAAAGTTCAAAGTCCCAGTTCTTGTGAAGAAAGGGAGTGCATGAGTTTGATTCCATATGCCTCAACAATTGGATCAACCATGTATGTAATCTTGTGTATCTGTCTTGGTGTCTCATATGTCTTGAGCATGATGAAGAGATATCAGTCAGATCTAGGTGATGCTCACTGGACAACCATGAAGAACATCCTCAAGGTCTTGAGAAGGACTGATGATCAATTCTTGATTTATGGAGAGGAAGAGTTGGTGGTAAAGAGTTACACCGATGCAAGCTTCCAGACTGATAAAGACGATTACAGATCATAATTGAGATTCATGTTCCGTCTAAACAATAGAGCTGTAAGTTGGAAGAGTTCCAAACAAGAGACAATTGCCAATTCTACAACAGAGGTCTAGTATATTGCTTCATCGAATGCAACAAAGGAGCCTATGTGGATCAAGAAGTTCATTTCTGAACTTGGGGTTGCTCCAAGTATCAACAACACAATTGATCTATATTGTGACAATAATGGAGCTATTGCACAAGCTAAGGAACCCAGATCGCATCAATGATCAAAGCATATACAAAGGCAATTCCATCTCATATGAGAGATCATACAATGAAGAGATGTAAATATTTGTAGAGTACCAACTGAGAACAATGTTGTTGATCTCCTAAAAAAGGCACTTTCATAGAAAAAGCATGATGGACATGCTAGATCACTTGGAATACAATTTGTTGGTGATTGGCTCTAAGTACAAATGGGAGTCTGTTGGTATGTATTCCTAGATATCCGATCATATGATGATTGTAATGGTATAATGTGTGACGACACCTGCCATCATTTAAGATAATAAGTGTCATTAACAATAATAAAACATGCGGAAGCGATCGTTAGCAGCGGATTACTGAAAATCACTAAAAATTAAAACCATTTATCAAGAGATCCATTCATAGGAAAACTCTTTCATTTAGAACCAAAGTAAAACATTACATCCTGGTTCATATATATACATATCATGCCTCTTTGCACAAAATCTCAGATCGGAGAATTAAAACACTAACTCCTAGGACCCGAGAGTACAGAGACGACTCATAGGACTATCTAAACAAAACCAGACAACCAATGTCTCCACATGTTGGATCACTGCTGTCCCTATGACTGCTGCTGCTGTTGCTCACCCACTGAAAGGTTTCTTCCTCTTCTTCGGCGATTACCTAAAAATTTAATCCCACGGGGGTGAGACAATTATAAAAATTGTCCCAGCGAGAGATATAACTCTCCGCCAGAAACATTGTTATTGTTGATAATAGAATAACACTGAGCAGTAGAATTATATTTACTCAACAGTAGGTAAATCATTGAATAAGATATGCAGAGCAGTATTCTCTATGCAATCATTTCAATTATAACTTGATTCAGCAGCAAGTCATTCATTTAAGAAGGAATATGAAGAACATGTATATCATTTATCCAACTATGATATAATAGACCATGTATCATCAACCATTGATTCTCGCAATTCAACCCTAAGCAAATATGCTACACGGCTGATTACGTTTTACAATCATACTTATGCCCTGAGGAGATGAGGTATACCGCTCATACTCCAACCGACCACGGTTACGTAAAGCATCAGTACCACACATAGGTCAATGGAAGAGTCGGATTCCCATGACCTCAACTATCTCGGTCAGTACGAGATAACATGCAGGACATCTTGTGTCTCTGCTAGATAGCTTTCCCGGGTATACTGACAACATCGCTATTAGAGTTATAGCCCATAGCATATACTCTCTTCAGGATATGGCCCATAGCCAATGCCCGGTATTATTTTGTGGAGTCATGGCCCGTAGCCATTCTCTTATTGGGGTATGGTGCGTAACCAATCCCATTCATAGGACATAGCCCGTAGCAATGCCTATGGGGCATAAGGATATAATTGCCCAATTACCCCCACATATTCAAAAATATGCGTTCCGAGTAAACTCGTTTCACCATTCAGCTAATTCTGACGCTGATGGATCTGTGATCAGGGCAACTACATTATATGGTATCACTTGATTAATTAAGTACATTATCATATTCTTTTAGCATCAGCCAAGTTTCCAAACATAACTTAATAAGACAAATGCTATAAAGAAAACATGTACTATTTCCATTAATCACTTCTCAGTCTTTATAAGACATGGGGATCTCAGTCCCTCATTTCAATATTGGGAATTTTCATTCCTTTGCAACTCAATGCCATAATCATATGGTTATGGGTATTCAAACCCTTAGCTCATCATTGAGCATTATTACCACTTTTTCAGGTAATTATCACCTTCAGGTCACCTGACCAAGGTAAATATGATGCTTATTACATAAACATCTTCTCATGGCACTTAAGGCCCATTACTTCTCTTATTACCTCATACTAGGCAATAAGGTATAGCATGGCACATAAGGCCCAATAAACAATGTCAATACATAAAATGTTATAGCTCATACCTGGCTATGTTCATCATCACATCATATCTGCATGGTTAGTACAGATGATAATACATCAATTTCATATCAGCACCATGCAAAACAATATATAACATCATTATTCAAGGGTAACACCACTATTCCCTTACCAGGGTTAGGGTTTCCCATTTCTCATTAATTCAGAGTTACTCATTCCCTATGCTCAATCAAGACCAATGACTTATCATTTCATTGTCCAGAGTTAGAGTTCATGTTATATGGTATAACCCAAAAATTAGGGTTTCACATACCTTCACCCTATTTTAGAATTAGGGTTTGCATATAGCATCACCCTTCATTAGGGTTTCATATCACGTTGCCCATAATTAGGGTTTACTAATCATTCACAATTAGGGTTTCTCGTAGAATCACCCTCAATTAGAGCTTTACATGGATACACATTCAATTAGGGTTTCATATAGATACACACTCAACTAGGGTTTCACATGGATACACCTTCAATTAGGGTTTCATATAGATACACCCTCAACTAGGGTTTCACATGGATACACCCTCAACTAGGGTTTACTATCATCCTAATTAGTGATTTCACATGTAGACAACCTCTTATTAAGGTTATACATTGAATCAGCCTCAATTAGGGTTTACATCATGTATTGGGTCCATGCATTTGTTATGCATTAATGACTAGTACCATTAAAGGTATCTCCCACCTAATCACATTAGGTTTTCAAAAAGGTTTGATCAATTAGACCTTAAATAACATGAGGTATCCAATTGAATTAACCAAATTGAACCACACTCAATTCTAATCAATGGAACTTCAACCAATTGGATCATCAACTCAATCATCATTTGAATCATGGCTCACCCCTCAATTGGGACTTCAATTATGGTCTGATCTCAATGGGATTAGGGTTTATAAACACCAATTAGAGCTTTGAAGTTGATCATCAATCATGCTACTAATTGTGTTTCAATTGATTGCATTGGACCTTCAACCATTGAATTCATGGAACCAATCATCAATTGGACCTATGCTCACACTTCAATTGAGTTTAATAGGTCAATCTTCAACTAATTTGACCCTCAATTGGTCATCAATTAGGGCTTGATTCAATTGAATTAGGGTTTAGAATTGATGATCCTTCAATACTAATTAATGTAAGACTAGTTACTTTGAAACTTTTGAACCATCATCCAAATTGGGTATGACCTGACCCCAAACGGTCTTGAGGTCGTTTGTATGACCTCCAAACGGTCTTGAGACCGTTTGCCCATCAAATCCCTCAAATCTAAGCAATCCAATTAGGGTTTGGTTCATTGGATTGATCACCAAATCAGCATTACATTGTTTAACAGCTTGGTACCTTTAGACCTTCAAACACCTAACCATACTCAACCCTAGACCTCCAAACGGTCTTGGGTGACCACCAAACGGTCTTGAGACCGTTTTGATGATCTCCAAACGGTCTGGAGACCGTTTGCCCATCCAACCTTTGGACTCTAGTGAAAATTCATCATGGATTGGTCTATCGAGTTGATCAACAAATCAGCACTACATTGCAATATGATTAGTACCTTTGGACCTTCAATTGGTCAACTATACTTGACCCCAGACCTACAAACGGTCTTGGGGTGATCCCAAAACGGTCTTGAGACCGTTTGGGTGATCCCCAAACGGTCTTGAAACCGTTTGGGCTAATCAACCCAAAATCTCAACTTAACTAATTGGAATTTCAGCACTGTTTTCAATTAGGGTTTACCTAATTGATTAGCCTTCCACTAACGATTCATTTGGAGTTAACCTCTCAAATTTGGAGGGTCATTAGACCACATCATAAGGAACAGTAATCCCAAACGTTAAACCCTTGGTCAACGCACTCAAACGGTCTTAAGACCGTTTGCCCAAAAAGGTCAATTAAATCAGATTGAAAATCAGCACTTAATCCAATTAGGTTTCCCTAATTGATTAGCCTTCAACTCATGATTCCCTTGTATTTAATCCATTAAATTTGGAGGGTCATTACCCAACATCAATACGAACAGGAATCCCAAACGGTAAATGCTTGGTCAACCATATCAAACGGTTTTGAAGCCGTTTTCCCAAGCAGGTCAAGTTAATCAGGTTGAAAATCAGCACATAATTCAATCTGATTGCCTAATTTATTGGCCTTCAACTCTCGATTCCTTTGGAGTTAATCCCTCAAATTTGGAGGGTTATCAGCCTACATAATTAGGAACAAAATTCCCAAACGGTAAATGCTTTGTCAACCATCTCAAACGGTCTTGAAACCGTTTGCTCCCAAACGGTTTCAAACCGTTTGCCCTTAAACGGTTTGCTGAAACCGCATAGCCAATCAAATTAAAACGATTTGGAGTAGCTATCAAAACGGTTTTGCTTGGTAATTTTCTTTGGATAAGCATCTAGGATGATGTCATCATCCCCTTCCTTCGAACAACCAAGAACAGCAACCGTTCTTGATGGAAATTGCAGCAAAGAAACAAGAGTGTATCAAATTGAAGAAATCAATCAACAAAGCATAGAGAATTGATGCAATAGCAATGTTTAAGGGTTTGAGTTATAAAACCCGCCTCCAATTGAGCTCCAAAGATCCAAGCTCACGCCATTAATGGTGGATGAAGCTCTTGCAACTCCCCCTAGGCTCGTCCTCAAGCTTTTGATTGCAAAAGTTGGCTAGGGTTGAAGAGGAGATCGAAATAAGAAGGAATCCATAATTGATTTTCGATTTCCACCATGAAATCAAGGAGAACGAAGGTCAAGAGCTTACCCACAGGTTGGGGTTCGTCCTCCTGGTCCTCCCTATCTTCCTTGGTCGTTTTCCAAGCTAAGAGAAGAAGTGGGGTCGAAATAGCCTTTCATTTGGCTAGGAAAAGGCCTTTTTATAAAAATTCAATGAAAGAGAAAATGCATTATTAAAATGCATTTAATTCCAAAATTGGTGCCGCCTCTTCCCCCTCAAATTCTCCTCAAAATCCTTAAGTACGAGGCTATCTTCATTGCCTCTTATTCCTCTCCATTATCCATGATTTAAAGAAAATCAAATTAAGCACCTTAATGCTTATTATATTAATATCCATATGTGAGTGGGTTTTCTTTTCCTTATAATAATGGTGAGTGGAATTTCACCTACTTAGGATATTTTCGTTCCTTATCTTGGCAAAGGAACGTCCATCCTTATTCAAAATCAACCCAAAACATTTTTGTTAAAAGCCCTTCAATTATTTTTATTCATTTTTGCCCTAAATCGAATTAGGGTTTCAATTAGGCATTAATCTTGATTATTTTAATATCAAGATTCTCTCTCCTCCAACTTAATTCAAATGAAGCACCCCTCTCATTTTATTTGCTCTACATGATTCCAAGAAACATTAGGGACCTTGTTGAAGTGGTAATTTGCATATTGAACCCTAGATTTTGGGTAAATTGCACTTTACTCCAAAACTAGGTTTTAATGCACAACGTTGTCCAACAAGCTCTATCTTGGTGTCCAGGCTTGTGGAAACCATACAACTACATCATATTCATCCTTATGATGTCTCAACATCAGAGGAACATCTTATCATATGCAATTTGCAAGTTAACCCCTCAACTTGGGTAATTTGCACTTTAGTCCAAAACAAGCAATCATTGCTTTAACATTGTTCAAACAGGACCAAAATTGAAACATAAGTTCCTCATGAGCCCTAATTACTTTTCACAGGATGAGTACAAGCATATAATCAACTTTGTTAAGCAAAACTCCTGGGGTTAGAACATAACCCAGGTCAGGGATGTTACAAATTATCCACCCCTTATAAGGATTTCGTCCCCGAAATCATCAACAAAACATTAAGAGAAAAGAGTAGGATATTTCCTCCTCAACTCCCGGATCTATTAACACAAATACGAAGCAGGATAAAGACATATCAGAATTAAAGTAATTCCATCTGACCTGTCACAACCCGAGGGTTGACTACTGCTTCAGACTGGTTCATAGCATAGAGCCTAGCCATTGCCTGCTGTTGGCCCTGTGCTCTATTATTGGACGCAGAAGATCCTGCCTGGGATGCTTGTCCACGTCCTCGGGTACCACTAGAAAACTGCTTTCTCTGAGAACCTTGCTGACTTTGTCTCGGGGGTTGATTCACCACAGCATTCCCCGTTGGGCAATCCCTTGCCAGATGACCTACTAGTCCACATCGATGACAAGTTCTATTCTCTAGGTGTGGTCTAGGGGGTCCAGTTACTGACATAGAAGCTGAACTGTGAGCTTCCTTTGGTGGTGTAGGCACATAATACCTTGGTTTCTTGAAACTCCCAACACTATGCCCTTGAAACTGTGGGTATTCCTTCTTACCCTTAGTTTGTCGCTTCTCAACTATAGACCTCTCTATGCGTCTTACAGACTCCACAAAAGTTGCAAACCTCTCCCGGTTCTCCAGAGCAGACACCGGAGTGGTTAATTTAGCGTTCAACCCCTTCTCGAACCGCCGGATTCTTTCCTCATCATTAGATTCCATGTGCGGACAGAACCGCAACAACTCCATGAACCTAGCCTCATACTCACTAATGTTCATAGGTCCTTGTTTAATTCTCTCAAACTGGGATATCTTCTCATCTAGAAATGTCTTAGGAAAGTATCTAGTGACAAATTCACGCCTGAATTCATCCCATCCAATCACAACTCCAGGTCTTTTGCCCTCCTCAATGGTCCACCAGTGTCCAACACTCCCTTTGAGGAGATATACAGCATGCCTAACCCTCTCATCATCAGGTATCATGAGGATTCTGAAGGCTTTCTCTAATTCAGTCAACCATAGGTCAGCATCTGATGGATCAGCTGTACCAGCATACTCTAATGCTCCTACCCTCTTCAGCCTTTCAAAGGTCTTGCCGGCACCATGTCTTTCATCATGGGGTGGTGCCCTGGGTGCAGGTACTGACATTCTATCCGTCATGTGGGTCATAGCTGCCATAAACTGCCCAAACATAGTCTGAAAGGCTGGGTTCCCCATATCAGCTGGGTTGAACTGGGGTTGATCAGGTACAGGTTCCTCCCTGTCCTGGTCTCTTGCACCTCTTCCCGGTGCAGCTACACTGCTCTCAGCAGCGTGTTCATAGTGTGATCTAGACATATTTAGTTCTTCTTCTCCTATATGAGCAGAAGACACTATCAGATAAACTGGAAGACACTTAGAACAGACTCAACTACCTTAATCCTATGTCTATGTAGACTCAGCGAACCTAGAGCTCTGATACCACTAAATTGTGACGACACCCGCCATCATTTAAGATAACAAGTGTCATTAACAATAATAAAACATGCGGAAGCGATCATTAGCAGCGGATTACTGAAAATCACTAAAAATTAAAACCATTTATCAAGAGATCCATTCATAGGAAAACTCTTTCATTTAGAACCAAAGTAAAACATTACATCCTGGTTCATATATATACATATCATGCCTCTTTGCATAAAATCTCAGATCGGAGAATCAAAACACTAACTCCTAGGACCCGAGAGTACAGAGACGACTCATAGGACTATCTACACAAAACCAGACAGCCAATGTCTCCACCTGTTGGATCACTGCTGTCCCTATGACTGCTGCTGCTGTTGCTCACCCACTGAAAGGTTTCTTCCTCTTCTTCGGCGATTACCTAAAAATTTAATCCCACGGGGGTGAGACAATTATAAAAATTGTCCCAGCGAGAGATATAACTCTCCGCCAGAAACATTGTTATTCCTAATAATAGAATAACACTGAGCAGTAGAATTATATTTACTCAACAGCAGGTAAATCATTGAATAAGATATACAGAGCAGTATTCTCTATGCAATCATTTCAATTATAACTTGATTAAGTAGCAAGTCATTCATTTAAGAAGGAATATGAAGAACATGTATATCATTTATCCAACTATGATATAATAGACCATGTATCATCAACCATTGATTCTCGCAATTCAACCCTAAGCAAATATGCTACATGGCTGATTACATTTTACAATCATACTTATGCCCTGAGGAGATGAGGTATACCACTCATACTCCAACCGACCACGGTTACGTAAAGCATCGGTACCACACATAGGTCAATGGAAGAGCCGGATTCCCATGACCTCAACTATCTCGGTCAGTACGAGATAACATGCAGGACATCTTGTGTCTCTGCTAGATAGCTTTCCAGGGTATACTAGCAACATCGCTATTAGAGTTATAGCCCATAGCATATACTCTCTTCAGGATATGGCCCGTAGCCAATGCCCGATATTATTTTGTGGAGTCATGGCCCGTAGCCATGCTCTTATTGGGGTATGGTCCGTAACCAATCCCGTTCATAGGACATAGCCCGTAGCAATGCCTATGGGGCATAAGGATATAATTGCCCAATTACCCCCACATATTCAAAAATATGCGTTCCGAGTAAAACCGTTTCACCATTCAGCTAATTCTGACGTTGATGGATCTGTGATCAAGGCAACTACATTATATGGTATCACTTGATTAATTAAGTACATTATCATATTCTTTTAGCATCAGCCAAGTTTCCAAACATAACTTAATAAGACAAATGCTATAAAGAAAACATGTACTATTTCCATTAATCACTTCTCAGTCTTTATAAGACATGGGGATCTCAGTCCCTCATTTCAATACTGGGAATTTTCATTCCTTTGCAACTCAATGCCATAATCATATGGTTCTGGGTATTCAAACCCTTAGCTCATCATTGAGCATTATTACCACTTTTTCAGGTAATTATCACCTTCAGGTCACCTGACCAAGGTAAATATGATGCTTATTACATAAACATCTTCTCATGGCACTTAAGGCCCATTACTTCTCTTATTACCTCATACTAGGCAATAAGGTATAGCATGGCACATAAGGCCCAATAAACAATGTCAATACATAAAATGTCATAGCTCATACCTAGCTATGTTCATCATCACATCATATCTGCATGGTTAGTACAAATGATAATACATCAATTTCATATCAGCACCATGCAAAACAATATATAACATCATTATTCAAGAGTAACACCACTATTCCCTTACCAGGGTTAGGGTTTCCCATTTCTCATTAATTCAGAGTTACTCATTCCCTATGCTCAATCAAGACCAATGACTTATCATTTCATTGTCCAGAGTTAGAGTTCATGTTATATGGTATAACCCAAAAATTAGGGTTTCACATACCTTCACCCTATTTTAGAATTAGGGTTTGCATATAGCATCACCCTTCATTAGGGTTTCATATCACGTTGCCCATAATTAGGGTTTACTAATCATTCCCAATTAGGGTTTCTCATAGAATCACCCTCAATTAGAGCTTTACATGGATACACCTTCAATTAGGGTTTCATGTAGATACACCCTCAACTAGGGTTTCACATGGATACACCTTCAATTAGGGTTTCATATAGATACACCCTCAACTAGGGTTTCACATGGATACACCCTCAACTAGGGTTTACTATCATCCTAATTAGTGATTTCACATGTAGACAACCTCTTATTAAGGTTATACATTGAATCAGCCTCAATTAGAGTTTACATCATGTATTGGGTCCATGCATTTGTTATGCATTAATGACTAGTAACATTAAAGGTATCTCCCACCTAATCACATTAGGTTTTCAAAAAGGTTTTATCAATTAGACCTTCAATAACATGAGGTATCCAATTGAATTAACCAAATTGAACCACACTCAATTCTAATCAATGGAACTTCAACCAATTGGATCATCAACTCAATCATCATTTGAATCATGGCTCACCCCTCAATTGGGACTTCAATTATGGTCTGATCTCAATGGGATTAGGGTTTATAAACACCAATTAGAGCTTTGAAGTTGATCATCAATCATGCTACTAATTGTGTTTCAATTGATTGCATTGGACCTTCAACCATTGAATTCATGGAACCAATCATCAATTGGACCTATGCTCATACTTCAATTGAGTTTAATAGGTCAACCTTCAACTAATTTGACCCTTAATTGACCCTCAATTGGTCATCAATTAGGGCTTGATTCAATTGAATTAGGGTTTAGAATTGATGATCCTTCAATACTAATTAATGTAAGACTAGTTACTTTGAAACTTTTGAACCATCATCCAAATTGGGTATGACCTGACCCCAAACGGTCTTGAGGTCGTTTGGATGACCTCCAAACGGTCTTGAGACCGTTTGCCCATCAAATCCCTCAAATCTAAGCAATCCAATTAGGGTTTGGTTCATTGGATTGATCACCAAATCAGCATTACATTGTTTAACAGCTTGGTACCTTTAGACCTTCAAACACCTAACCATACTCAACCCTAGACCTCCAAACGGTCTTGGGTGACCACCAAACGGTCTTGAGACCGTTTGGATGAGCTCCAAACGGTCTTGATACCGTTTTCCAATCCAACCTTTGGACTCTAGTGAAAATTCATCATGGATTGGTCTATCGAGTTGATCAACAAATCAGCACTACATTCCAATATGATTAGTACCTGTGGACCTTCAATTGGTAAACTATACTTGACCCCAGAATTCCAAACGGTCTTGGGGTGATCCCCAAACGGTCTTGAGACCGTTTGGGTGATCCCCAAACGGTCTTGAAACCGTTTGGGCTAATCAACCCAAAATCTCAACTTAACTCATTGGAATTTCAGCACTGTTTTCAATTAGGGTTTACCTAATTTATTAGCCTTCAACTCACGATTCCTTTGGATTTAACCTATCAAATTTGGAGGGTCATTAGACCACATCATAAGGAATAGTAATACCAAACGTTCAACCCTTGGTCAACGCACTCAAATGGTCTTAAGACCGTTTTCCCAAAAAGGTCAATTAAATCAGATTGCAAATCAGCACTTAATCCAATTAGGTTTCCCTAATTGATTAGCCTTCAACTCTTTATTCCCTTGGAGTTAATCCATCAAATTTGGAGGGTCATTACCCAACATCATTATGAACAGGAATCCCAAACGGTCAACGCTTGGGCAACCATCTCAAACGGTTTTGAAATCGTTTGCCCAAGCACGTCAAGTTAATCAGGTTGAAAATCAGCACATAATTCAATCTGATTGCCTAATTGATTGGCCTTCAACTCTCGATTCCTTTGGAGTTAATCCCTCAAATTTGGAGGGTTATCATCCTACATAATTAGGAACAAAATTCCCAAACGGTCAACGCTTGGTCAACCATATCAAACGGTCTTGAAACCGTTTTCCCTTAAACGGTTTGCTGAAACCACATAGCCAATAAAATTAAAACGATTTGGAGTAGCTATCAAAACGGTTTTGCTTGGTAATTTTCTTTGGATAAGCATATAGGATGATGTCATAATCCCATTCCTTAGAACAACCAAGAACAGCAACCGTTCTTGATGGAAATTGCAGCAAAGAAACAAGAGTGTATCAAATTGAAGAAATCAATCAACAAAGCATAGAGAATTGATGCAATAGCAATGTTTAAGAGTTTGAGTTATAAAACCCGCCTCCAATTGAGATCCAAAGCTCCAAGCTCACGCCATTAATGGTGGATGAAGCTCTTGCACTCCCCCTAGGCTCGTCCTCAAGCTTTTGATTGCAAAAGTTGGCTAGGGTTGAAGAGGAGATCGAAATAAGAAGGAATCCATAATTTATTTTCGATTTCCACCATGAAATCAAGGAGAACGAAGGTCAAGAGCTTACCCACAGGTTGGGGTTCGTCCTCCTGGTCCTCCCTAGATTCCTTGGTCGGTTTCCAAGCTAAGAGAAGAAGTGGGGTCGAAATAGCCTTTCATTTGGCTAGGAAAAGGCCTTTTTATAAAAATTCAATGAAAGAGAAAATGCATTTAATTCCAAAATTGGTGCCGCCTCTTCCCCCTCAAATTCTCCTCAAAATCCTTAAGGACGAGGCTATCTTCATTGCCTCTTATTCCTCTCCATTATCCATGATTTAAAGAAAATCAAATTAAGCACCTTAATGCTTATTATATTAATATCCATATGTGAGTGGGTTTTCTTTTCCTTATAATAATGGTGAGTGGAATTTCACCTACTTAGGATATTTTCGTTCCTTATCTTGGAAAAGGAACGTCCATCCTTATTCAAAATCAACCCAAAACATTTTGGTTAAAAGCCCTTCAATTATTTTTATTCATTTTTGCCCTAAATCGAATTAGGGTTTCAATTAGGCATTAATCTTGATTATTTTAATATCAAGATTCTCTCTCCTCCAACTTAATTCAAATGAAGCACTCCTCTCATTTTATTTGCTCTACATGATGCCAAGAAACATTAGGGACCTTGTTGAAGTGGTAATTTGCATATTGAACCCTAGATTTTGGGTAAATTGCACTTTACTCCAAAACTAGGTTTTAATGCACAACGTTGTCCAACAAGCTCTATCTTGGTGTCCAGGCTTGTGGAAACCATACAACTACATCATATTCATCCTTATGATGTCTCAACATCAGAGGAACATCTTATCATATGCAATTTGCAAGTTAACCCCTCAACTTGGGTAATTTGCACTTTAGTCCAAAACAAGCAATCATTGCTTTAACATTGTTCAAACAGGACCAAAATTGAAACATAAGTTCCTCATGAGCCCTAATTACTTTTCACAGGATGAGTACAAGCATATAATCAACTTTGTTAAGCAAAACTCCTGGGGTTAGAACATAACCCAGGTCAGGGATGTTACAAATTATCCACCCCTTATAAGGATTTCGTCCCCGAAATCATCAACAAAACATTAAGAGAAAAGAGTAGGATATTTCCTCCTCAACTCCCGGATCTATTAACACAAATACGAAGCAGGATAAAGACATATCAGAATTAAAGTAATTCCATCTGACCTGTCACAACCCGAGGGTTGACTACTGCTTCAGACTGGTTCATAGCATAGAGCCTAGCCATTGCCTGCTGTTGGCCCTGTGCTCTATTATTGGACGCAGAAGATCCTGCCTGGGATGCTTGTCCACGTCCTCGGGTACCACTAGAAAACTGCTTTCTCTGAGAACCTTGCTGGCTTTGTCTCGGGGGTTGATTCACCACAGCATTCCCCGTTGGGCAATCCCTTGCCAGATGACCTACTAGTCCACATCGATGACAAGTTCTATTCTCTAGGTGTGGTCTAGGGGGTCCAGTTACTGACATAGAAGCTGAACTGTGAGCTTCCTTTGGTGGTGTAGGCACAGAATACCTTGGTTTCTTGAAACTCCCAACACTATGCCCTTGAAACTGTGGGTATTCCTTCTTACCCTTAGTTTGTCGCTTCTCAACTATAGACCTCTCTATGCGTCTTACAGACTCCACAAAAGTTGCAAACCTCTCCCGGTTCTCCAGAGCAGACACCGGAGTGGTTAATTCAGCGTTCAACCCCTTCTCGAACCGCCAGATTCTTTCCTCATCATTAGATGCCATGTGCGGACAGAACCGCAACAACTCCATGAACCTAGCCTCATACTCACTAATGTTCATAGGTCCTTGTTTAATTCTCTCAAACTGGGATATCTTCTCATCTAGAAATGTCTTAGGAAAGTATCTAGTGACAAATTCACGCCTGAATTCATCCCATCCAATCACAACTCCAGGTCTTTTGCCCTCCTCAATGGTCCACCAGTGTCCAACACTCCCTTTGAGGAGATATACAGCATGCCTAACCCTCTCATCATCAGGTATCATGAGGATTCTGAAGGCTTTCTCTAATTCAGTCAACCATAGGTCAGCATCTGATGGATCAGCTGTACCAGCATACTCTAATGCTCCTACCCTCTTCAGCCTTTCAAAGGTCTTGCCGGCACCATGTCTTTCATCATGGGGTGGTGCCCTGGGTGCAGGTACTGACATTCTATCCGTCATGTGGGTCATAGCTGCCATAAACTGCCCAAACATAGTCTGAAAGGCTGGGTTCCCCATATCAGCTGGGTTGAACTGGGGTTGATCAGGTACAGGTTCCTCCCTGTCCTGGTCTCTTGCACCTCTTCCCGGTGCAGCTACACTGCTCTCAGCAGCGTGTTCATAGTGTGATCTAGACATATTTAGTTCTTCTTCTCCTATATGAGCAGAAGACACTATCAGATAAACTGGAAGACACTTAGAACAGACTCAACTACCTTAATCCTATGTCTCTGTAGACTCAGCGAACCTAGAGCTCTGATACCACTAAATTGTGACGACACCCGCCATCATTTAAGATAACAAGTGTCATTAACAATAATAAAACATGCGGAAGCGATCATTAGCAGCGGATTACTGAAAATCACTAAAAATTAAAACCATTTATCAAGAGATCCATTCATAGGAAAACTCTTTCATTTAGAACCAAAGTAAAACATTACATCCTGGTTCATATATATACATATCATGCCTCTTTGCATAAAATCTCAGATCGGAGAATCAAAACACTAACTCCTAGGACCCGAGAGTACAGAGACGACTCATAGGACTATCTACACAAAACCAGACAGCCAATGTCTCCACCTGTTGGATCACTGCTGTCCCTATGACTGCTGCTGTTGTTGCTCACCCACTGAAAGGTTTCTTCCTCTTCTTCGGCGATTACCTAAAAATTTAATCCCACGGGGGTGAGACAATTATAAAAATTGTCCCAGCGAGAGATATAACTCTCCGCCAGAAACATTGTTATTCCTGATAATAGAATAACACTGAGCAGTAGAATTATATTTACTCAACAGCAGGTAAATCATTGAATAAGATATACAGAGCAGTATTCTCTATGCAATCATTTCAATTATAACTTGATTAAGTAGCAAGTCATTCATTTAAGAAGGAATATGAAGAACATGTATATCATTTATCCAACTATGATATAATAGACCATGTATCATCAACCATTGATTCTCGCAATTCAACCCTAAGCAAATATGCTACACGGCTGATTACATTTTACAATCATACTTATGCCCTGAGGAGATGAGGTATACCACTCATACTCCAACCGACCACGGTTACGTAAAGCATCGGTACCACACATAGGTCAATGGAAGAGCCGGATTCCCATGACCTCAACTATCTCGGTCAGTACGAGATAACATGCAGGACATCTTGTGTCTCTGCTAGATAGCTTTCCAGGGTATACTAGCAACATCGCTATTAGAGTTATAGCCCATAGCATATACTCTCTTCAGGATATGGCCCGTAGCCAATGCCCGATATTATTTTGTGGAGTCATGGCCCGTAGCCATGCTCTTATTGGGGTATGGTCCGTAACCAATCCCGTTCATAGGACATAGCCCGTAGCAATGCCTATGGGGCATAAGGATATAATTGCCCAATTACCCCCACATATTCAAAAATATGCGTTCCGAGTAAAATCGTTTCACCATTCAGCTAATTCTGACGTTGATGGATCTGTGATCAAGGCAACTACATTATATGGTATCACTTGATTAATTAAGTACATTATCATATTCTTTTAGCATCAGCCAAGTTTCCAAACATAACTTAATAAGACAAATGCTATAAAGAAAACATGTACTATTTCCATTAATCACTTCTCAGTCTTTATAAGACATGGGGATCTCAGTCCCTCATTTCAATACTGGGAATTTTCATTCCTTTGCAACTCAATGCCATAATCATATGGTTCTGGGTATTCAAACCCTTAGCTCATCATTGAGCATTATTACCACTTTTTCAGGTAATTATCACCTTCAAGTCACCTGACCAAGGTAAATATGATGCTTATTACATAAACATCTTCTCATGGCACTTAAGGCCCATTACTTCTCTTATTACCTCATACTAGGCAATAAGGTATAGCATGGCACATAAGGCCCAATAAACAATGTCAATACATAAAATGTCATAGCTCATACCTAGCTATGTTCATCATCACATCATATCTGCATGGTTAGTACAAATGATAATACATCAATTTCATATCAGCACCATGCAAAACAATATATAACATCATTATTCAAGAGTAACACCACTATTCCCTTACCAGGGTTAGGGTTTCCCATTTCTCATTAATTCAGAGTTACTCATTCCCTATGCTCAATCAAGACCAATGACTTATCATTTCATTGTCCAGAGTTAGAGTTCATGTTATATGGTATAACCCAAAAATTAGGGTTTCACATACCTTCACCCTATTTTAGAATTAGGGTTTGCATATAGCATCACCCTTCATTAGGGTTTCATATCACGTTGCCCATAATTAGGGTTTACTAATCATTCCCAATTAGGGTTTCTCATAGAATCACCCTCAATTAGAGCTTTACATGGATACACCTTCAATTAGGGTTTCATATAGATACACCCTCAACTAGGGTTTCACATGGATACACCTTCAATTAGGGTTTCATATAGATACACCCTCAACTAGGGTTTCACATGGATACACCCTCAACTAGGGTTTACTATCATCCTAATTAGTGATTTCACATGTAGACAACCTCTTATTAAGGTTATACATTGAATCAGCCTCAATTAGAGTTTACATCATGTATTGGGTCCATGCATTTGTTATGCATTAATGACTAGTACCATTAAAGGTATCTCCCACCTAATCACATTAGGTTTTCAAAAAGGTTTTATCAATTAGACCTTCAATAACATGAGGTATCCAATTGAATTAACCAAATTGAACCACACTCAATTCTAATCAATGGAACTTCAACCAATTGGATCATCAACTCAATCATCATTTGAATCATGGCTCACCCCTCAATTGGGACTTCAATTATGGTCTGATCTCAATGGGATTAGGGTTTATAAACACCAATTAGAGCTTTGAAGTTGATCATCAATCATGCTACTAATTGTGTTTCAATTGATTGCATTGGACCTTCAACCATTGAATTCATGGAACCAATCATCAATTGGACCTATGCTCATACTTCAATTGAGTTTAATAGGTCAACCTTCAACTAATTTGACCCTCAATTGACCCTCAATTGGTCATCAATTAGGGCTTGATTCAATTGAATTAGGGTTTAGAATTGATGATCCTTCAATACTAATTAATGTAAGACTAGTTACTTTGAAACTTTTGAACCATCATCCAAATTGGGTATGACCTGACCCCAAACGGTCTTGAGGTCGTTTGGATGACCTCCAAACGGTCTTGAGACCGTTTGCCCATCAAATCCCTCAAATCTAAGCAATCCAATTAGGGTTTGGTTCATTGGATTGATCACCAAATCAGCATTACATTGTTTAACAGCTTGGTACCTTTAGACCTTCAAACACCTAACCATACTCAACCCTAGACCTCCAAACGGTCTTGGGTGACCACCAAACGGTCTTGAGACCGTTTGGATGAGCTCCAAACGGTCTTGATACCGTTTTCCAATCCAACCTTTGGACTCTAGTGAAAATTCATCATGGATTGGTCTATCGAGTTGATCAACAAATCAGCACTACATTCCAATATGATTAGTACCTGTGGACCTTCAATTGGTAAACTATACTTGACCCAAGAACTCCAAACGGTCTTGGGGTGATCCCCAAACGGTCTTGAGACCGTTTGGGTGATCCCCAAACGGTCTTGAAACCGTTTGGGCTAATCAACCCAAAATCTCAACTTAACTCATTGGAATTTCAGCACTGTTTTCAATTAGGGTTTACCTAATTGATTAGCCTTCAACTCACGATTCCTTTGGATTTAACCTATAAAATTTGGAGGGTCATTAGAACACATCATAAGGAACAGTAATACCAAACGTTCAACCCTTGGTCAACGCACTCAAATGGTCTTAAGACCGTTTTCCCAAAAAGGTCAATTAAATCAGATTGAAAATCAGCACTTAATCCAATTAGGTTTCCCTAATTGGTTAGCCTTCAACTCTTTATTCCCTTGGAGTTAATCCATCAAATTTGGAGGGTCATTACCCAAAATCATTATGAACAGGAATCCCAAACTGTCAACGCTTGGGCAACCATCTCAAACGGTTTTGAAACCGTTTGCCCAAGCACGTCAAGTTAATCAGGTTGAAAATCAGCACATAATTCAATCTGATTGCCTAATTGATTGGCCTTCAACTCTCGATTCCTTTGGAGTTAATCCCTCAAATTTGGAGGGTTATCATCCTACATAATTAGGAACAAAATTCCCAAACGGTCAACGCTTGGTCAACCATATCAAACGGTCTTGAAACCGTTTTCCCTTAAACGGTTTTCTGAAACCACATAGCCAATCAAATTAAAACGATTTGGAGTAGCTATCAAAACGGTTTTGCTTGGTAATTTTCTTTGGATAAGCATATAGGATGATGTAATAATCCCATTCCTTAGAACAACCAAGAACAGCAACCGTTCTTGATGGAAATTGCAGCAAAGAAACAAGAGTGTATCAAATTGAAGAAATCAATCAACAAAGCATAGAGAATTGATGCAATAGCAATGTTTAAGGGTTTGAGTTATAAAACCCGCCTCCAATTGAGCTCCAAAGCTCCAAGATCACGCCATTAATGGTGGATGAAGCTCTTGCACTCCCCCTAGGCTCGTCCTCAAGCTTTTGATTGCAAAAGTTGGCTAGGGTTGAAGAGGAGATCGAAATAAGAAGGAATCCATAATTTATTTTCGATTTCCACCATGAAATCAAGGAGAACGAAGGTCAAGAGCTTACCCACAGGTTGGGGTTCGTCCTCCTGGTCCTCCCTAGATTCCTTGGTCGGTTTCCAAGCTAAGAGAAGAAGTGGGGTCGAAATAGCCTTTCATTTGGCTAGGAAAAGGCCTTTTTATAAAAATTCAATGAAAGAGAAAATGCATTTAATTCCAAAATTGGTGCCGCCTCTTCCCCCTCAAATTCTCCTCAAAATCCTTAAGGACGAGGCTATCTTCATTGCCTCTTATTCCTCTCCATTATCCATGATTTAAAGAAAATCAAATTAAGCACCTTAATGCTTATTATATTAATATCCATATGTGAGTGGGTTTTCTTTTCCTTATAATAATGGTGAGTGGAATTTCACCTACTTAGGATATTTTCGTTCCTTATCTTGGCAAAAGAACGTCCATCCTTATTCAAAATCAACCCAAAACATTTTGGTTAAAAGACCTTCAATTATTTTTATTCATTTTTGCCCTAAATCGAATTAGGGTTTCAATTAGGCATTAATCTTGATTAATTTAATATCAAGATTCTCTCTCCTCCAACTTAATTCAAATGAAGCACTCCTCTCATTTTATTTGCTCTACATGATGCCAAGAAACATTAGGGACCTTGTTGAAGTGGTAATTTGCATATTGAACCCTAGATTTTGGGTAAATTGCACTTTACTCCAAAACTAGGTTTTAATGCACAACGTTGTCCAACAAGCTCTATCTTGGTGTCCAGGCTTGTGGAAACCATACTACTACATCATATTCATCCTTATGATGTCTCAACATCAGAGGAACATCTTATCATATGAAATTTGCAAGTTAACCCCTCAACTTGGGTAATTTGCACTTTAGTCCAAAACAAGCAATCATTGCTTTAACATTGTTCAAACATGACCAAAATTGAAACATAAGTTCCTCATGAGCCCTAATTACTTTTCACAGGATAAGTACAAGCATATAATCAACTTTGTTAAGCAAAACTCCTGGGGTTAGAACATAACCCAGGTCAGGGATGTTACATAATGTGTAAATGATTTGATTATTACTAAAAGGCAAGTTTCCAATTTATTTGATTTTATTCAGCTATAAGATAATCAAGTAACATAATGAATGTCTAGAGGATGATATTCTCGATGACGTATGTCTTAAGTAAGTGACTTGAAAAATGAGATCATATTGATTTTAAGAGTATACATTCTCATTATGTCCCTAGTCGGATGTTATTGTGGAAGGTTGATAGACAACAATAACACATGAGACTAGAGTGTGTGTTGCTTGATTACTGGATCTCATTAGTCATGATATGGCTATATCAAACCAATCACACAGATACATGTTAGACAATAGTGTATCTGACATACCCACCAAGAGAGTAACACATGGAAACCATTCTTATGGTGGTTATAATTATCTCTCATAGTGATGGTGGTGATTGTGATTCTTAGACCTGAAGTCACTACACTCATCATATGTCATTCAGTGTGCTTTGACATCATCAAATGTAATCCTAAATAGAGATTATCATAAAGGTGATGATTGGGTTACCGTGACACTTGGGGACTGACTGGGAGTGATTTAGATGGGATTTGTCCCTCCTATGGGTGTATGATATCCTAGGCCACTTGAGTTAGTGATAATGAGAAATGCATGGCCATGTACATGTGAGTCAATATATGATATTGAGCTTACACATATCTCATACAGTCTGCTATAGCAAGAAACATAGATTGAGTGTTGAAGAGTATGACATATCCATGCCTCAAGTTCAATCTAGATATCAGAGACAAAGGAATTATACAAACATTGCAACACAAAGCACAAATTGTAGGTTGAAGTTGTTCCCCAACTTTCCATTTACTTGGCTAGCAATGGTGTGTATAAGCACCACTCTTTGCTTGTGATGCCATAATTGGTTATGAACATTCACTACCAATGTAATATGGGACCTATAGGGTCACACACATTGGATATGACCTAGAAGAGGATTTTAATCTTGAATGATGATTGGATTGATTACTAAAGAGTTTAGCAACAAATCAACTGATTGGACTCCCAACCAATTGAATCATGTGATGAAATAGCCGGTTGGAGTGTGAGGTTGATCAAATATTGTATTAGCTGCATGAACTGAGTGCCAACCGACCAGTTCAATGAGTGAGCCAATTGACGGGTGGTCATGAGACGACCATCATGCTCTGTGATATGACCAGTTTGAGTTGTAATTCAATTGCATCAAGGATTAGTGTTGATGTCATGCTGGGTGTTAATTCAAATATAATTGCCAAATACATATGCGATTGGGAAACATGCAGAATGACTGGTTCTCTAAGTGAACTGACCATCTCACTTGTGAACCAAATGGTTTGGTATTCACATGTTGTGAAAATTCATGATCGTATGGTCCCTTCCACTCCCGCATAGACTGGGAACCCTGACCCAACCCCCTCCTATAAATATAGGGGTACTGGGGGATTCCCAACACACACAATTGAAAATCAGTTGCTCTAACAATTGTTGTCCTCTCTAGTTGTGGTAACCAAGAGATCTCAAGCAAGTACTACCCAACTAGGGAGGGAAGCAAGGAAGATAAGAACTGAGAATCATTGTGGGGGAGCAGGTTGGTGACTAGTACACCAACAAGAGGGAAAACTCCTTCCTACCCATTCTAGTAGGACAATAAGAGTTCTAGGTGGTCCATGTGGACTTCTCTAGAGGCAAGGTAGCCTTTGCCCATCGCTAATGAGGACAACATCAGCCAACAATCTATGGCATGAGGAGCTACTACAGACGACAACGTTTGAGTTTGCTATCCATGGATGAGCCACAGATGTGTCCCAATGCAACTAGAAGACAATTGCACATCTACAAGGATGAGGAGTATGTCACTGGACTTGTTCCAGGACTAGGTAAATCCTCAAAACCATCCTTTCTGTTATATAGATGTTGACCTGATCTGTTGATTTATGGGGAACATGACAATAATTTTTTTGTTTCCGCTGCCTATTTTTTCATACTATTTCCCAACATATGTGACATGATAGATGGTGTTATTAGGCATTTCACTTGGGGGGATAAGATAAAGCCCATCTGCTTGATTTGGTCATGCAGGACAAAGTAATTAGTAGCAAGAACGATGGAGGATTAGGGTTGAAGACCATGTGAGATTGGAACAAGGCCCTAATTCTTAGGGATTCTTGGGAGATCAACAACAAAAAAACACCCCATGATGTGTGAGTATTCAGAGACAAGGTGAGAAGAATCAGGAAGCCAACAGTAGTAACTTATCCAGACTAGGAAAAGTTGCATGTGGGAAAAGGTTTACAAAAGAAAACTCGTATTCAATACCCATGAATGGAAAAAGCACAAGGGTATGGTATGGTAGATGGTAGAGAAATGAGCCCTTGTTGAAAGATCTAGTAAACAGACCAGTATCTAATGGATTGCTTGATCTAAAGGTTGAGGGTCTGGTTAATTTGAATGGAGAATGGGATAAATATGTTTTACAAGATTGGCTACCCCAACAGACAATTGACGAGATAATAAAACTTAAGATTTTGAACTCAGTAAATGGGGAGGATATAAGAGTGTGGAGATACACCACAAGCAACCACTTCACTACCAAATGAACATACAAAAAAATTTGGAAAGGAAAATGTATACAAATAGAGGGCAAATGGACACACATATGAAGAGAGAGGGCCTCTCTTAGGGTCAAAACATTTACATGGATAGCTCTACATGAGGCACTACTAACAAACAAGAGACGGGTGTAGAGAAAGATTTTGAACTGCAACACATGTCCGAGGTGTAAAGCTGAAAAAGAAACAACCTCACATGCACTTAGCGATTGTCTATATGCTACAGAGGTATGGAAGGTGATAAACTCCACGAATACTGCAACTAACTTATTCAACATAGCTAAATCTAAGTGATGGTTCCAGAACAATCTGATAGGAGAGGAGGAAATGGTAATTTTGTTCCTCACAACATGATGGCATGCATGGAATTGTAGGAACAAGGTTACATTTGAGAATACTCAAACTCATAAGTTTCAGCAGGAAGATTTCATTAGACGTACAAATGGAATCCGCCAAACATGGGAAACTCAAAATCAATATTGATGCAACAATGAAGAAAGGGAAGGCAAGATACATAATCTTTATAGGGATGCAGAGGGAAAATGGGTTGGGGTGCAGAACAGATATACTCAACAAATGTGATTGAAGTTGAGCTAGAAGGGCTAAGATTTTCTATGGAGATTGCTTATCTCAACAATTAGTATACTATCCACATTGAGATGGATTCACAAGGTGCGATAAGGATGTTCCATGACCTTATTTTAGATAACCCCAGATATGCTAAGAGCCTTAGGAGAATCCAGAACCTAAGAAGACAATAGTGGAAAATATCATTTCTGAGTAGGGATTGTAACACTTTGGCCAATAAGCTGGCCAAATACTCTCAAGAAAACCTAGGGAGATATAAGTGATATATCGTCCCACCTACTGAATATATATTTCATTGTGCATGATAGTTGTAATGGTAATAGTACTACCATGTATACTAATTCTTTCTTAATTAATGAGTGTAATCATAATTTGGTTTTGTTCACCTGGGGATGGCAGAATGAATAACTCCTAACTTATTCTAACAAAAGAAGGAACAATTAACTGCATATCAAGATTCTTTGGGTCCTTATTAGTCTACTTACCAAATTTCACTTTATTTGAAGTTTTCTTACTCATTCATTTTGATTGGGAAAGAAAAGGACATATTAATACAACATTTTATACTATTCCGAATTGGAAATACATTAAATGTCATGCGGATTTGTTTCCTTGTTAGATGTGCACGATATTCGTTGCTGTTGGATCAAGATCAGATAACCCACAGATCACCATCAACCTTGCATATAATATGGAAGCAAACCGTCATTTTTAGGTCGATTAGAATCAAGATTCCTCTCACCGCATTAGATCATTTCTCAAAATTTCTTCAGCTATAGATTTCTCATTCAAATCCAAATCTAATAGTACCTAATTCTAAGCCTATCATTTCATATTTTAGAAATGCCTAAAACTTGTTCCCCAAGCTTTCAAAGACCCACTCCCTTCGGCTGAAAGACCAAGTCCTATAAATATCCAACCCTCACTAGGGTTTCATCTCATTGCAAGCATTATTTCTATGGCCTAAATTTTAATGTGGATCTAGAGTATGATGCCATCGAACTCATTTTCTTCCCCAATTTTTTGGTCATAGCTGACAACACTCTACCTCACCAAATCCCAATAAAATAGTGTGGTAGGACTCATTGCCCCTCCTGATGGTTTATGTCTCACCGATTTCACAAGATCATTGCTCGATGGAGTTTCCCTCTTCTCAACCAAGACTTTTGAGCTCCACACTAAGTCCATGATGTCGGGGTAGCGAGTAGGAGATGACTCACATTTAACACTTTTGCCCAATACATCCTTTCTGTTGTTGATTTCTCTACATGAGTATTCCTATAAATAGCAGTGTTATATTTGATTTTGTCACATTAATAAGTAAAATATATTAACCTATCCTGCCCGAATTGTTTGAGAAATGATGCAAGGGCATTTTTGTCTCTCACATACCATTTTTCCCAATTTATCAGTCAATACCATAAAACTAGAAAAATCCATAACTAATTACTCAAAACTCCAAAAAGTGTAAAAATATGTTTCAAAATTATGGAATTTTTATCTATCTTTTGGTATGGTTTTCATCCCCTGATTTCAAAGATTTAAATATTATATTTTTAGGGTTTTGATCTCACTTATTCTCTTATTAATATTTAAGGGAAATATTATAATTAACAATGTTAATCTTTTGAGTTAGAATAATAATTAGAACTCTGAACCTAATGTTAGGTTAATAACAAGAGTCAACCTAGGGTTTTGTCGAAGGATTGGAATCTAGGTTTTCATCTTATTTAGCATAAATTGAAACCTAATTGATGAATAAAATACTACATGTAGGTGCTAGGCGACTTTATACTTGGAAGGATAGACTTTGATCTTTGACAAAATACTCAAATTACGGTATGTACATCTTTCCCAATTATGTAGGAAATATTATGAGGACCAATCAATTTTCCCATATGAGACATTATTTGATTAAATCTTGAACAATGATTATATTTCCCTAATTCCTTGTTATCTCCTAATTTATTGTTGATTCCATGAGGTGTTATCATTTAAGGTCCTCTAGCCTATATGTATAAAATATTGGGACACTCTCACCCTCTTCTCTTTCATTAGTGTGATAATTAAGTTTGCATCTTGCCTTTATATTTTTAGTGTGTGTGCAAATAAACTAATTTTATTTACAGAAACATCTACATATGTACTAGCATAATATTTGGGTGAGCCTTTCCACTCCAAGTGTGCCTTTCCACTCACATTATATATATGTATATATGTATATATATGTAGATATGTATATATGTATATATGTATATATATACACATATATATGTATATATATACACACACACACATATATATATATATAAATATCTATATATATACATATATTTGTATATATACATATATATGTGTGTGTATATATACATATATATGTATATATATATATACATATACACACACAATATACACACACACACACACACATATATATATATATATATATATATATATATATATATATATATATATAGGGCACACCTTTTTGCCCTGGGTGTGCCTTGCCACCTGACTTAGGCTTGGAATTTTACGAGTATCAACCCTACATAAATAAAATTAGTCTAATTGTTGACATGCACTAACTGTGATTTGTCAATGTTCTTTTGTGGAAATATTTCTCTCTATTAAGCATCTATTTTGTTTATGAGGCCTTCGCTTTTGATTTGTTATATCTATTAAAACTTATTCTTTTGAACACCCCTATATTGAATTGTCCATCAAACCTCTTATTTTTCCCTAAGTATTTCCTAGTTGTTATTTATTGAACATACTCAGTTGTTTCTGACGTCCTTCCTCTTGTTTTGCTTCTCCTCCTTGGTGTTGATTAAACCCACCCATAGGTAGCAAAACCCAAGGTCCAAGAAGAGGGGGACTCTGCACGTGACTAGTTCCATGGATGAGTTTTGAGATGAACAGGTTGCTCATTGCAACTTGATGTAATAATTTAGATACACATTTTGATATGCCTTACATGACTGGACAATGAAACTCTATAATAGTTAAATTTATTTTCCTCTGCCAGTTCCTCTAGCACAAAACTATGCTTCTTTTGTTCAACTTCTTGAGAAAACATTATGTGTCCCTTTTGTTTATAAGTCATTATTTATAGTCATGTAGTTTTACACAAATTTATTTCTTGAATAAAGTTGGACCCCTCCCGGGCCCCACTACGTACAATCACTCGTGAATTTAATTCCATGTGATGTAACATGAGCGTCATGCTTTTTTTTGTGAAAGTGCTTCCATTAAGGAATCAACAAAATTGATTTCAGTTGGTAGTCTATAATTCTTTACATCTCCTCATTGTACTATCTTTTGTATAAGATGGTAATGCCTAAGTATGTGTTTGAACCACTAATGCAATCTGGGTTCCCTAGATTTTGTAACAGCTCCATTACTGTCACAATAAAGTTCTACCAAATCTTCATTGGTTGGAACAATCCCAAGTTCACCGGTGAACTTCTTGATCCACACTTCTTCCTTTGTTGCAATGGAGGCAACAATAAACTTGGCCTCTATTATAGAACAACCCATGTCTTTTGTTTGGAAATCTTCCAACTTATAGCTCTTCTATTTTGGTAAAACACAAACCTAATAGCGATCGATAATGTCCTTGTTAGTTCAGAAGCTTATGTCACTGTAAACATTTTACAATCAACTCCTCCTCATCATCATAAATTAGGAATTGATCCTTATTTATTTTCAAAGACTTAAGTATGTTCTTTATTTTATCAAGTGACCATAACTGAGATCTGACAAATGCCTGCTTGTCATTCTCAAAGCATACGAGACATATGGGCACATACATATCGATCAATACATGATTGATCTGGCTGTTTAAGGCATACATAATCTTACTCATGCATGTTCGCTCTTCAAAAGAGCTGGCACATTGGATTTAGAGAGACCTATTCCATGTAACATGGGTACATTTCTTATCTTATAATCCTATAATCTAAACCTATTTATCACTTTTTCAATGTATGTACTTTGGTTTAGGCCAATAATCCTTCTAGATCTATCTCTATATATCTTAATTTCTAATATATATGATGCTTCATCTAAGTCCTTCTTGGAGAAGGTATTGCCCAACCAAGTCTTAACTGATTGTAAAGTAGGGATGTCATTTCCCATCACGGTATGAGTCATACAATTATTCTCCCACTAACCTCTTGTAAACACAAGGTTCATCTTCATTTGGAACAAATCCGAACAATTTGACTGTCTCATCAAAATGAATATTTTGCTCTGAGATGTTTTTTAATATGTAGATTGATCATGTAGCTTACATACTTTTCTGACTTCATTTGGAGTGGTGAAACCTTTGAGTTGCATCAATAAGATTCCCATTAAGGAATGATGTTTCAACATCTATATCTAGATTTTATAGTCATCATAAGCTACAATGACAAGAGTAATCCTGATGGATTTGACCAGGGAAACTGGTAAAAATGTTTCATCATAGTCAGCATCTTGAACTTGTTTTAAACCTTTTTCTACTAATGTACCTTTATAGGTTTGTACATTACCATTCATGTCACTCTTCATCTTGAAGACCCATTTGGAACCTATGGGTTTTATCTCTTCAAGTGAATCCACCAAGGTCCATGCCTTGTTGGTTTACATGGATTCCAACTCATATCTCATGTCTTCAAGCTATTTCTCGAGAATCTAGTATGTCAATTGCCTCATTGTAGGACTTTGGATCATAATCCTCTATGACCAACACATCATGTTGTTGAGTCACATGAAATCCATATCTCTCTAGTTTAAGAAGTGCTATACTAGACCTTTGAGGTTCATGTGTTATGTCAGGGACTAGAAATTCCACATTTTTTGTGGTTCCTCTTGTTCCTTTTTGACTTCCATCAGTTCAGTGTTATATTGTTGGACTTAAACTTCTTCAAGTTCTACTTTCCTCCCATCAGTTCCTCTAGAAATATATTACTTTACAAGGAATACAACATCTTTGGCAACAAAAGGTCAGTTGGCGTATAGAAGTAGTTTCCTTAGGGAATCCAACAAAGAAACATTTATTCTATTTGGGTTGAAGATTTTCACAAAGCTGTTTTGTGGCATAAGCTTCACATCCCCAAACTTTCATGGAAGACATATTGGTAATTTTCCCATTCCATATCTCATATGGTGTCTTTTCAACATATTTGGAAGGTACTCAGTTAAGTGTAAACGTTGTGGTTTCAAGAGCATGTTTCCATTAAGAAATTGGAAGATTAGCTAAACTAATAATTGATTGTAACATGTATAACAAGTTGTGATTCCTTATTTCTGATACACCATTATGTTTTGGTATTCTATTTGGGTCAACTGTGATACAATACCATAATCCCTTAGATGGACCTCAAACTCTTGGCAGAAGTATTCACCATTTGATCTAATCAACATGCTTTAATTCTTTTTCCAGCTTGATTTCATACTCATTCATATATTCCTTAAACTTTTCAATGGTATCTAACTTGTGTTTTTTTTTAATTGGCAATTCTATTCATGTCGTCGCTGGGTCTTGAACTTGAAACCTCTTGGAAAAAACCATAACCAATGGGGTATCTCATCTTGGACATATCTAATAAGTCACTTCCTCTCTCACCATTTCTAATGTAAGGTGCCTTGTCATCTTGCCCAATAAAAAAGATTCACATGTCTTGATTGATTCAAAATCAACATAGTGCAGATAACCATCTTTATGGAGTCTAGGAATGGATTTAATGTTTATGTGCACTATAAAATAGTTCCAAATATTTTTTTACTTGAGTCATTGCATTTTAATTTATTGATATATATGTTACATACATGTCATTCAAGATCTAATAACAAAAGACCATAAGGCATAGCTGCATTGCTATAAAAGATCTCATCTTTATAAATAAAAACTTGACCATTCTTAATTAGGAATTCAAATCCGTTCTTGTCTATATAAGATACATAAATAATATTTCTATTTACGGAAAGTACATGATATTAGTTCTCTAACTCTACTATGAGCCCACTAGGCATGGATAAACAGTAGGTGCCTATAGAAGTGGCAACAACACTTGCTCTATTTACAACACCTACTTCCACCTCCTCTTTTTTCAAGGGTCTACTTCTTTTCAATTTTTGTATATTTGAGAATATATAAAATCCACATCTGGTATCCAATACCCATGATGAAGAAATAGATAAATTATTTTTATAATATATATAACTGAAGTGGAGATCTCCAGTTCCTACTTGTTGTTCTTTAGTTCCTCTAGGAAGAGAGGGAAATATCCCTTAAAAAGTCCTCTTAGGTGATATTGGATACAATTGCCTCCCTTACTCATTCCTCCTTTTCCTCAAGTGTAAAAGACTTTTGCATAACCTTGTGTCGTATGTTTCCAACCCCTTAGATGAAGGACATATTGGACCTGACTTAATCGTACTCAAAAGAGTGAATCCGACTCTTGGGAGATAGACTTGTGATAGTTTGGATATCCATATGCTTAGATCTTAGATTTGTTGCTTTCATCTAAGTCCCAACTAAAAGATTTTACGTAACCTTGTAAAAATTTAATACAATCATTACATTTATTTCTACCACTGTACTTTTGTCTTGTATACACATTTCTTTGAGAAGAAAAAAAACACCTATTACATAATACTTGTACGTATGTTTGGATTAGATGAGTTTATTCCTTAAATTAAGTGAGGATGGATCCCCTCTCTAGTCCCACTCCTTCCATTTTTTCTTTCCCTTCTCTTCATTTTGATTCTATGCTAAATATATGAGTTAAATATATTTTTACTATTACTTCTGCATGTCACTTCTTCATTGTTTCCATATGAAGTAGCAAATCCAAACCTATGATGATTTTCTAATGGACATTGCTAATAACATTGTCCCCATGAGTTCGTCAAAAACCCATCTATTCACACCCTTACATTTTTGTGTATGTCTAGTTTTTATCATGTAATATTTCACATTGGGAATTCACTCCTGATGAAGCTTGAATTTGTTCTCATAGACAATTGATCATATTTACACAAGATATATTCTACCATAGACTACATACTCTATCTGATTTACAACAACATTGTAGTAAGTTGGTAACTGTGACAAAGTGGATTTTAGAATAAGAATGAAATATTACTCTTTTAACCCTTTTATGTTTACTCATGATCCCAAATCATTTTTTTATTATCTTCATAATCAATGTTGAGACTCAAAATAGATATATGGTGATCAATGTGGACTTTATACACATTATAAAATCACAAGTTTGATTAATTTATCACCTTGTTCAAAGAATCAAATTGGTCAATCAACCTTTATATTTTGCTTCTCAAACTTTTTCTAGATATTTTCGATATTTTTGTGAAGCTATGATCCAAATTTTAGCTCATTTGCACATTCCTACAGCTGTTTACAAATTTTTGAAGATAATGCATTGAAAATGGGATTTTCCACATCACCTATCCATTGCAAAGGGAGGGGGCGAACCCCATCCCTTAGATCCAATCCATGCAGATCCAGGCCAGATCGGGCGACCACTAACCTGTCACCTACCTCCCGCAATTAGTGGAGAGTAGAGTGGCGACCAAAGTGGCAATCGATCCATTGCAAGCCAGTTTTGAAAATCAAAAGAAGAGGAATGTTTCCCCTGCCATTCTAAACTCAAATGACCCCTTTTTCTCCCTTGATTCTATGCATTTCAAGAGCAACCAAGAGCTTGCCTTCGCAGCTGCCGCCATGGATTCTATTGCCTTTAAAACCCTAAACCTAACCTTTCCGAGCTATAAAAACCCCACTACATGGTTTGGCGTTCTCCCATGAGCGCAGCCAGCACCTTTGACCCCTCTCAAATACCATCAAACACCCCTGACCTCCTGCTGCTCCAAGTAGCACCACCGTCCAACCCAAATTGGGCGTCGTATTTCCTTGGCTCCCCACCCAAATCTGCTACAACCTTTCAACTCGCGAGGATGTGGTGAGCTTGGAAAACATCCTTACTACCTTCCTCGACCCCTCCTGCTCCTTTCTCCCCAAGCTCCGACTGCCTCTGTTCCTCCGTGGAAACAGGGGAGAATAGCATAAGGCAGGCGTCAACCTAGGAGACACACATGAGAGGGATCGCTCGGTTGGGCCGGATCCTCAAGTCACAGGGTGACTGGGCCTGAATTTGCGGCCCACTTCCATCTATCCAGGTGAATGTTCATTCAAAATAAGAAAATAAAACCCCATTGATATTTTGATCTTATATTATGCTAGGATAATCCAAATAAGGCAAGTAAGTATTCTTTTTTCATCAGAAATCGAGGGAAATCTAATGGAACCATTTTTAAAAACTTGATTCTATTTTTATTTCAATGATTCCATTAAACTATGATCTTTGATTATCCAAAGATTGTCCAAATGACTCTAATGATGGTTATTCTTGACTAAAACATTGAAAACCCTAGATTTGTCTCTAATGATCATCTTGAAACCACACTTGACTAAATATGAGTTTATGTCTGATCTTGTAACTCATCTACTCTTGAAAATGAATAATTAGTAATATAGATCTATTTACTTGATTCGATATTGACTATAATCTTTATAATGAGTAATCTTAGTCCTAATATTGCAAAACACTTGATATAGTTTTGACCCCTCAATCGGATCTTGAAATTTCAATTATAATATGTATCATGATGATGATCTAGGAAATTGATGATGACTTGGATAATGATCATAGATTAAGGTTAACACATATGATCCTAGAAACCTAGGAAGTCATTCACACTTAGAAAAACTTGATATTTGAAATAATGTTGGACAAATTGAAATATTGGTTGATTATAAGTGAATGACCCAACTCTAAGGTTGACATAGGAAAAGTGTAACTCTAATCTTGAACTTTGAAACATGATTTACAAATAATATTATCTTGACCCTTGATCCATATCTTGATTGATGTAGGAACTACTTGAGACTGTGATCTTCTACTCTTGTTGATCTATACTCGAAATCCTCGGTGAAAGGTATGATATTATATAACTCCTCCTTGATTGTATGAAGATACTGTTATGTATCTCTTGACTGTATACTTGGATATTTACTTGGATGAGCTATTGTTCCCTATGATTAGTCTTCTATTTTTTATACTATATTTTGAAAAACATGAAAGCATAAATTGCATTCCCATTATGACTACCTGTATATTGATAATGATGATGATATTGATAATGTTGATAATACTGATACTGAGTACAACAACCCCCTAATTTGGAGGTGGGACTTGTACATTGGCTTCCTATGTTCCTATGGTGAGAAGGATCCTAGTGACCCTCTCCATCGCGTTGGGGTAATAGAGTCACACAAAATATATAAGCATGCTTCTCGAATTACAACATAATGGGAACTCGTAATAAAAATCAAATTGCTTGAAAAACTTATCGAATAAATGTTGGTTTTGCAAATTGCTTGTTATTTCTTTTGAATGTAAGTCCTGTCAAGTTATTATTTTGTTATAAATCACTTTGCTTGATTTTGATAGCGTACCGTGCAATTGCATGATTGTGTCTTGATTTTTTTGATTTTAGACAATACAAATGAAATATTGAATAAAATTGCTTCTGCACTCATACACTCTGATGAGAAAGATAAATCAGATATATCTCCATATTGGGTTAGTTGTTCTTTATTTATCCAGTTTTTGAGTTATTTATTTCTTATTGTATATGCCAGTGTGATAGGATCTTATTGGGACACACAGGGACGGGCGCTTCAATCCTTTTTTGACTGTCTAGGCAGTAGGATTGGGATTGGGGTAAGAACGGTTCCGTGACAGTTGGTATTAGAGCTTTCACACTCCCATATACTTTAAGTAAATAATTTCTCAAGTCTCTTACACCAAAGAAACCCTAAAGTCCATAATGATGAAAATTGAGGTGTCTAGGCTCGGGGTCCTGACATAATTTCTCCTATCTATTTTCACAGTGGCTGAGATCCCCCGCTCTACCTGGCCTTAATTGATCCAGAACTGGACCTAAAGGTTCTCTTATGAAACCCTAGAGAGTTTTCTAGCATCTCATCTCTTCTCTAAGTACAATCCTAAGACAACCATGTAGATGAATATTAGGTAGTCATCTCATCATGTGGTCCTTCTCATGACCTTTTACCACTTGATGTCTTGATTATGGGTAGCTTATGCATGGGAAAATGAATATCACTAAATCTTGAAAAGTTGATACCATGATCTGACCTAAATTTGAAAACTCGATTTTGATCAATTAATTTTGAAACCAAATACTCATATATGATCCCTAATATCATGAACACTCAATTTTGACTATGTTTGAGGTTATGATATGGTGAAATAAGGATGACTTATACCTTATACCTTATTGTTGATAAGGTCCCTATTTGATTAAACCCATGTTGCCCTATTATTGATTAAACCTCAAACATAGTTAAGCAAACTCATATCCTATATACACACCTTGACTATGTTATTAAGTGACTAAGTCTAGGACTCACAAAACCATGATGTAAGACTATGATGCAAAAGCAGTTTTCCTATTGACTATTGATGCCTTTGGCAATCTCGATTTTGATATGACTAGATTTTGTACTATTATGCTCTAATTCCTCGAATGTCAAATTGAAATCCTCGATTTCCAAATTATATGGCTACCTTGATCATGAAAGCAAAGGAATGCAAATATTAATGTGACTTTGTAAAAACTTGACATTATTACCCTATTATCTTGAATTTTGATGTTATGACCTTGTAAAACATGCTTTGATCATTGGTACTCTCCCTATTTGAATAAGCTCGATTGATAATGACTAATGTAGGTAATGTGCTATATCAGGGTAGTAGTTGACTCATGAGTCCCCTAACCTAGGTCACATCCCTATTTTGGCTACCTCTAAGTTTTCATCCTACTGATTATTTAGAGTTTGGAAAGGTATTTTCCTTCCACCCTATTTGGACTGGTTGACCTAAGCCTAATAGGTTAAACCCATGGTTGATACTCGATCTTGAATATTAATTTGGTAATGAGCTGGACATATGACAATATTGACTATATCTTGAGGTTGACTTCCTACTTAGACCTAGGTCCAGATCATTCATCAAACTTGGATACAATGATAATGAAATTTTGATATGTTGATCGAATATTGCTTGAACATTGTTACTCAAAATTGATATAGATGAGTGATCTCCCCTAAGGTCTAAATAGGAATCTAAACCCTAGCTTTGGAATAGTTATACATTTGATCTTGATAGCTAAACTTCAACTCTTGATAATGATGTACAACATTTTGAAACATGATATGGATCTTGAGACCAAATTCGATATAAATAATCACTTTCATAAATCCCAAAATTTGAAATTTTGAAATGATGAATATTTTGACTCTCTCGATTTATGACTTAGGGTTTATCTCTCATTAGGACTAGGGTGGTACCTTCCCATTGATTTTGAGCTCAAAATAATGATATTGAAAGTATGATGTTGTCTCAAAATGTTGAAATATTAAATCTCAAATCATAGATGTATAACCCCACCTAGGCCAACGTAGAAGCTAAGACCCTAAGATTTTGAGATTAAAAGTTACCTTGTACACTTGATTTAAAGACTCTATTTGTTTGACCTAAAATATGATCTCTCCAAATTCGTGACTCAAATGATGCATTGACCTTGATACTCTATTAGTCGATGATGAAATGGTGTTAGTACTAAGTTGGTTATGATACAAAACGTGGAATCCCAATTATGATGAATATATTATTTGAACTTTGAGGATATAATTTTGATTATATAGTTGAGGACACTACTATATTTGAGGATATGATATGTTTTTGATAGTCCTAGTTTTGAGGTTGTCTTGAATTTTGGGGACAAATTTCCTTTTTAAGGAGGGAAGGATGTGACAAAGTTGATTTTAGAATAAGAATGAAATATTACTCTTTTGACCCTTGTATGTTTACTCATGATCCCAAATCATTTTTTTCTTATCTTCATAATCAATGTTGAGACTCAAAATAGATATATGGTGATCAATGTGGACTTTATACACATTATAACATCACAAGTTTGATTAATTTATCACCTTGTCCAAAGAATCAAATTGGTCAATCATACATTATATTTTGGTTCTCAAACGTTTTATAGATATTCTCCATATATTTGTGAAGCTATGGTCCAAATTATAGGTCATTTGGACATTCCTACAGTTGTCTACAAAATTTTGAAGATAATGCATTGAAAATGCCTTTATTTGCCTTTTATGGGCTTTTCCACATCACCTATCAGTTGCAAAAAGAGGGGGGCGAACCCCAGCCCTTAGATCCAATCCATGCGGATCCAGGACAGATCGGGCGACCACTAACCCGTCACTACCTCCCACAATCAGTGGAGAGTAGAGTGGCAGCCAAAGTGGCAATCGATCGATTGCAAGCCAGTTTTGAAAATCAAAAGAAGCGGAATGTTTCCCCCGCCATTCCGAACTCAGATGACCCCTTTTTCTCCCTCGATTCTGTGCATTTCAAGAGCAACCAAGAGCTTGCCCTCGCAGCTGCCGCCATGGATTCTATGGCCTTTAAAACCCTAAACCTAACCTTTCCGAGCTATAAAAACCCCACTACATGTTTTGGCGTTCTCCCACGAGCGCAGCCAGCACCTTTGACCCCTCTCAAATACCATCGAACACCACTGACCTCCTGCTGCTCCAAGTAGCGCCGCCGTCCATCCCAAATTTGTCTTCATATTTCCTCGGCTCCACACCCAAATCTGCTACCACCTTTCAACTCGTGAGGATGTGGTGAGCTTGGAAAGCATCCTTACTACCTTACCCGACCCCTCCTGCTCCTTTCTCCCCAAGCTCCGACGACCTCTGTTCCTCCGTGGAAACAGGGAGCACAACATAAGGCAGACATCAACCTGGGAGACACATAGGAGAGGGATCGCTCGGCTGGGTCGGATCCTCAAGTCGCAGGGTGACTGGGCCTGAATTTGCGACCCACTTCCATCTATCCAGGAGAATGTTCATTCCAAATAAGAAAATAAAATGCCATTGATATTTTGATCTTATATTATGCTAGGATAATCCAAATAAGGCAAGTAAGTATTCTTTTTCATCAAAAAATCGAGGGCAATCTAATGGAACCATTTTTAAAAACTTGATTCTATTTTGATTTCTATGGTTCCATTAAACTATGATCTCTGATTATCTAAAGATTGTCCAAATGACTCTAATGATGGTTATTCTTGACTAAAAAATTGAAAACCCTAGATTTGTCTCTAATGATCATCTTGAATGACTAAATATGAGTTTATGTATGATCTTATAACTCATCTACTCTTAAAAATGAATAATTAGTAATATAGATCTATTTACTTGATTCAATCTTGACTATAATCTTTATAATGAGTAATCTTAGTCCTAATATTGCAAAACACTTGATATTGTTTTGACCCCTCAATCGGATCTTGACATTTCAATTATAATATGTATCATGATGATGATCTAGGAAATTGATGATGACTTGGATAATGATCATAGATTAAGGTTAACACATATGATCCTAGAAACCTAGGAAAGTCATTCACACTCAGAAATACTTGATATTTGAAATAATGTTGGACAAATTGAAATATTGGTTGATTATAAGTGAATGACCCAACTCTAAGGTTGACATAGGAAAAGTGTAACCCTAATCTCGAACTTTGAAACATGATTTCCAAATAATATTATCTTGACCCTCGATCCATATCTTGATTGATCTAGGAACTACTTGAGACTCTGATCCTCTACTCTTGTTGATCTATACTCGAAATCCTCGATGAAAGGTACACTATTATATAACTCCTCCTTGATTGTATGAAGATACTTTTATGTATCTCTTGACTGTATACTTGGCTATTTACTTGGATGAGCTATTGTTCCCTATGATTAGTCTTCTGTTTTTCTATACTATATTTTGAAAAACATGAAAACATAAATTGCATGCCCATTATGACTGTGCCTGTATATTGATAATGATGATGATATTCATAATGTTGATAATATTGATATTGAGTACAACAACCCCCTCATTTGGAGGTGGGACTTGTACACTGGCTTCCTATGTTCCTATAGTGAGAAGGATCCTAGTGACCGTCCCCATCGTGTTGGGGTAATAGAGTCACACAAAATATATAAGCATGCTTCTCGAATTACAACATGATGGGAACTCATAATAAAAATTGAATTGCTTGAAAAACTTCTCGAATAAATGTTGGTTTTGCAAATTGCTTGTTATTTCTTTTGAGTATAAGTCCTGCCAAGTATATTATTTTGTTATACGCTTTGCTTGATTTTGATAGCGTACCGTGCAATTGCATGATTGTGTCTTGATTTTTTTTTTAGGCAATACAGACGAAATATTGAATAAAATCGCTTCCGCACTCATACACTCTGATGACAAAGATAAATAAGATATATATCCATATTGGGTTAGTTGTTCTTTATTTATCTAGTTTTTGAGTTGTTTATTTCTTATTGTATATGTCAGTGTGATAGATCTTATTGTGCCACTCAGGGACGGGCGCTTCAATCCTTTTTCTACCGTCGAGGCAGTAGGATTGGGATTGGGGTAAGAAAGGTTCTGTGACAGTAACATCATTTTATAGGTTATCAATTTCTAATTAATTATATGCACTAGCAAAATTTTCATGGTTGTAATTCTTCTTCTTAGTGCATGGTGATTGGTGACCCCTCCTCCTCTAATTCATTTATCTTTTATGTCTATACATATGGAAGACAAAAAAAATCTCATGTTAGAAATGAACGTGTTGTTTTGATAAACTTTAATATTAATAGTTCTAGATGTAAAAGTTTTGATGGCATGAATTTATATTTTATTCTAATTGAAATTTTAGTTTTGTATTTTGATCATTTTGCAATTATACCATCATCTGAATGAGAGTCATAATGTTATTATGGTACATCTTCAAGATTTTTTTTTTAAATTTTCATTCTTACAACTAAATTTCTTATAAATTGTTTTATGTAACAATCTCAATAACTTTGAAGGATCTTAAAGAATCTTGGAAAAAGTCTGGGGGTGAAAGGCTAATCATAGTACATGGGATGGTTTGGAAATATAATCAACTAATCTTGAAGATAGACCACCAATGTTATAATGCATCATAGTTGTTGATTGGGAAGATGAATTGATGGGAAGTACACAAATCAACATTTAATCTAAATATTGAACTCTATTGTATGGTATGAGTAGATTTGAAAGCTTACATGTTATTATTAAAAAGTATATATATTATGAAAATACATTACTAATTATTGTGAAGTATAATTACTGTGAAGTATAATGTACATAAAAGTGTGCTAATGGTACTTGTTATATTTCAATATATTGTGCCTATGATATAATTTAAACACAATGATTACATTATACCATTAGGGAAAATATTTCATAATGAAGTTTCAACCTTGAGTATGCTATTGGTAAATAACTAGTTATATGGATAGCTTGTATATTTAGTATATTTACTTGCTAAAGCATTATAATGCAATTAGTTGTGAAGAAGTAGTGGAAATGGAAAGAAAATGGAGATTATGTAATTTCAGATGCATATGGTCCCTATGCTTGATGTTTTAGAATTTAATATATTGTACTAATGTTGTTTGCTATGGTGGATTATTATATGGAACACCCATGGGTGCATCATAGAACACACAATGTGAATTTTAAGATAAATGTAGATATGTTTTGGTTGTTGGGTTTTTGGCTTAGTTAGTATACCTAACTTCTACTATATATACTAACTACCATGCTTTATTATGTCACACATATTTTAATCTAACAACCCTCTTCATTAAATGAGTACATAGAATAAAACCTAATTAGATTTTATATAGATAGAGATTTAAAAATCCATAACGACTGTCACATCACTCCGACAGACAACTATTATAAGTTTTCTTCGCAAGGACCGAAAGAAGGACACAAATAAACAATGGAAGTAGCATCATACTATAGAATATATCAACTTCTTACAAACATACTAAATAAACCATGATGAAAAGGAGACATGAGCCCACTACTTATTGCAAATATTGAGTATACTCTTCATCACAAACACATTTGTCAATTTAGTAAGTCAATAAAGTGTTAAATGACTAATAAATAATACATGTGATGCATAACAAGTATTAACAAGCTAAAATATTCTTTGCATAGGATTAACTATCCACTAAAAGAGGAACTAATTAAGCTCTTCTCTTGAAGGTGAATATCCATTAGAAAGATAAACTCATTTAAATATGTTGTCGCTCACTTTTAGAAAGCTATTTGTTAGCTTGTGTAACACATATATGCGACAAAAGATGAAGGACATGAAATTTTTTCCTAAAATATATTCATTTTAAGGATGTATGTTCTAAGGTAGATCAACAATATGATGAATGAGATTGATGTAAAAAAATATCAAGGAAGAAACCTGGTATAATAAGATATGATATTGTATTGGCACAATAGGTATTTGGAACTAGGATCTACTAAAAAGGCCATTACATGTATTATGCATGATTAACCAAAATTTCCCCAAATAAACATATATTTTAGTTATATCTTCTTGTGGAACCATGCAATATTTTCTTATCTAGACTTGATGAGGAATCCTAATAAATTGACCAAAATCGTATACATGATCATATATATTATGTAATTGTTCCTTGAATCTCTTACGATCATTCTTTTATTGAAATTGCTTAGAAACTATGAAAGAAACACTTAAATACATTCCCTTCCTTCTATTCTTATTACTTAACAAATTTCTCATGTATTACTAAATAGAATGGCCTTCTATCTTTTATTGTTGTCATGAAGACTTTGTCTTGAATATGAGTATCATTATCAGACTGTAATATAAACATATGCATCACATTGCTTTAACTAATATCGACGATATAATGAGAACTGGCGAAATGTGTGGGATCTAGTTGGGGATAGCATAGAAAATAACATAATTCTCACCAGTACAAGTTGAATAATTAAATTATCTACCTAAACATAGTATAGGAACAAGAAAGGTCAACTAAGGGCGAAATATCAAATGATGCAATTGGCATGCCAATAACATCCACAATGCCACAAGTACTCATTTATTTATGTGTTGCAATACATGTAATTGTCGACGGGATACCAACTACTTATGTTGCTACCGCTAGTACCAAGATCTTCAGCTATGCCACCATCCGATACAAATGATCAATACTAACAATGACATGAAATTGAGATATTTATTTTGCGATAACCACTCAAGTTTATGTTGTATATCCCCATAGGATCATTGGAATACACATGCAAAATTGATTGCATGAACTATAAACAATAAATAGGTATAAAGATAGCTTATATTTCATATTTATGTAGGTTCATTACATTCACTACATCATTATTCTAATACCATTATATTTAAAGGTAGTAGATTTTTCTTCTTCTCTAGTTTGGCACTTACTGAAAAATATGTTATCATTTTATTATAGTAGTACTAACTAAGATATACTATATCAGTACGATTACTACCTTATAATTATCGTTACAATTATCCTCTTTAACTAAAGAGTAGAGATTCTCATTGCCTCCCGTTAGTAATTCTTATGAATGCATTATACATTTTCTCCTGTATATAGTAATACTTTTACATTTTCACATTTTCTGTACCATGAGCAGTAATAGATGCATATATTATCGGAGGCATAAATGTTTAATACAAATGCGTTAGATTAGGAAAAAACGTGCTTAGGGCACTTGTGAGTTAATCTACTAGTAAGAAGAAGAAAAACAGGCGGCGTACAAAGCTCTTTCAGTGGTGATTTGCATCACTTTCGACGCATAATACCAAGTTTCCTATTGTACAATTAGTGGATATATGTTATTTGTCGGTATCATGTAACCGTCAAACAAACTTGGTTGATGACACTTGTATGCAAACAAGTAAATGACGTGCATGCATGCTACTTGGAAACAAGGTCCTTGCCGCTCTTGTAAGCTTTGAGGGATACGGACTGTTGCATTGGTGGAAAAGATCGAAGTAGACGAGGGAGGAAGAAGAAGATGGTATAGGGAAAGAGAGATTGCAATATTTGTTGGGTTTGGGGCCGCGCGGCGTCAACATTTACGATACGCACTAGGGCATGTATCATTATGATCATTATGCCTTTGACATCGTAGACCCTAAACGGTAAGTTAGTGAGAGAAAGCTCTGGCTTCTCTCTAGCAGTTTCCATCTGGTTCTCGTCGTCCCCCGAGATGCTCCCTTCCCCCAGGTGATCTCCGTCAGCCTCTCCTCCCAAGCTAAGGTAACCTCTTGCTTTGGTTTGTTCGGCTTGCAACATCTTCGTGGATCATCTCTCTTTCACCTCTCAATTTACACCGATTCTCTTTTGATACCCTTCTAGGGTTTCCGGGGTTTCCTAGTTTTGTTTCCTGATCGCTAGTTTTGTTTCCTGATCGCTCTGTTTTTCATCTCCTTCGGACTTATGCAACATCGTTAATTTCAAAGATGATCTTCTACCGAGTTTTTTTCTATCGTGGCTCCCCCTTGCCCTTCTCTAGTTTTTTAAGGTTTTAAGATGCCTTGTTTCTCAGTCTCTGCTGACATACCTCTTTAATGCGGTGTTTCTTCAGTTTTTTTCTGACCCTTCTTTCCCTTTGAACTGTTGGATCCCATCTATTATCTGCAACATTCTCTTTAGTGGTTCCCCTTCCGGTCTTGGGGTACCTCTTCCAACATCTCATTGATTACACCTCTTCATTCCCTTTGCCGGCTAGCCCTCCTTCCCCAGACTCTGACGGTTTCCTGGCCCGATACAACTTTGGCGTTCACAGCTAGACTCCTTTCTAGATTCACCTAACATATCTTTTCTCATTATGAGAACCGGTGGTATCTTCGTCCTTGCCTCTTTCTCAAAACCTAACTGCATGCAAATATCAGGCAAAGCTAAGACTTTCCGTTGTGCCCTTCAGAGTCACAAACTCCACAAATCGGAAAGTCCCCCAAAAGCCCCTTCTTCCCCTACCACTATGAACTCGCGCTTCCCTTTCCTTGAGCTTCATCTGGCTGATCCAAAGTTCTCGTCTTCCATCCCATTCCCTAGAGCTTGGATGTACCACAGATTCAATATCTCCCCTGGCATCTGTATGATAAACATCAGTCACTGATCTTTTCAGGTAACGATATCACGATCTCCTCCTGTGGACTCCAGCTGGGGGGGAAAAAAACCCCTTTCTCCTTATCTCCGACGGCTGGCCAGAGATGCGATCTGAACTCAAGCTTCAGCCGGAATGGTCTTTGTTCCTTCAACCTTACGCAGATCGTACCCTCCGAGCTTGGGTCAGAGACTTCAACCATCAATCCCCACCTGCTCTCGCTTTTCTATACAAGAAATATGACCAGGACAGCTCGTCGTCTTCAGATTCAGCTGATCAACTTTTTGGCAGAGCAGAATATCAACCTTATATGGGTGCTAAGTCTACGCCCATCTCCATCTCTTCCGGGTCTGAAGATAACGAAGAAGAGGTTTCATCTACCTTGCTGCAACCAAACAGCTCAATAGCAGAAAGGTACAAACTCTTTCCCTCTCCTTCTCCTTTGCTTAAATATAAGGTCCCCAACCTCAAACTCACATCTCTCTATAAAACCATTGTGCAAAAACCTCCCCTAAATAGCGAAATCATTCCAAAGGACCTTAACCTACTCAATCTTTCCTTTCCGGTTCTGGGGAAAGCAAAATCCTCCCCACTCATCATTGACAATTTGGAGAAAAACCCCTCTGACCATCTCTGGAGAATGGTTCCCCCAAAAAAGTCCTTTCGAGCTCTTTTCTGTCGCTTCTGCCTCAGAAACAACCACTCCTCTTCCAGATGTTTCTCTCGCCTTGCATGCTTCAGGTGTGGTCGCATAGGGCACATAAAAAGGCACTGCATGCAGCGACCTTCTCCAAACAGTCTCGGACAACAGCTAAATCCACATCGCTCTCACATGCACTCCCGCTCTCTCATTTCCAAAATTGTTCAGTGGTCCCAACAAGACATCCTTCTGCCAACAAACCCCTTTCTATGTCTGCACAAAATCATTGCCTTTCCAGCAACCCGTTTGCATGCCTTGAAAATATCCCGCCAGATCATGCAACATCTACAAACCCTAGTATCGAAAACTCAAGGTTACCTTCTTTTTCAAAACCCTACCTTTCCTCTTCAAAACCCTCGTCAAGCAACCACTCCAAGCTCCCCTTTATAAAACCTTCCCCCCTGCCTAAGATCCCACCTGCCAAAACACACAAAGAAAATCAACCTTCCCCCGCCCAAACTATGAAGACTCTTGATCACCTGGAATATGCCATCGCCATGGATCTTCCTGCAAATTTGATGCATCTTCTCAAAGTCTTCTCCCTTAGAAGCATCCTTGTCTCTATTGAAAACAACCTGGATAACAATCTCATAAATGTACTTGACATCACTAGAGCTCTAGCTCTCCTTCTTCCCGGCCATACCATCCTCAAACCTAAAATCCTCTCGCCCACCCAGCTTATCTACATTGTCCCTGAAGGAACTCAGATAACCCATATCTTCAATCAAGTACTTACCATTCCTTGTGGATCCAGCTTCATTATGGCTCGCCTAACCAAATGGTCAGCTGACTCTGGTTCTTTTCCAGCCCCTGCGGGTGGCTCCGATTGGGTTGCCATATCAAACCTTCCTCCTCATTTGTGGGAACTAGAAATCTTCAGAGGGATAGCGCATTCAATAGGGGCTACCCTTCAATACATCAGCCCGGAAACTCTTCATCCCACTCAATACATTAAAGCCTATTGTCTCTTCTCAGTTAAAGCTGCTATCTCCCTCCCTCCTTGCATTAACATTAGAATCGGTGAATCGATCTACCATCTTAAGCTAGCAGCTGAACAACCCACCTTACATAGTACTGCTTTTTATGACCTCTCTTCACATCCGCCATCATGGTTCAGTCCTAACAAGAGCTATAACCACTCCTCACTCACCAGACCCCCCCAGATTAGAAACCAAGTTTGGACTAGGAAACCCTCAACCCTCCCTGTTAACGCATACTCTGCCCAAAACAAAAAGAGAAATCGATCTCCAATTCTTCCCCTCCCTACAACAAACATCCCATCACTCAAAAAATCTTGTCCTTCATCTTCATCCACAAAGGAAAGCTGGCATTCTCCAGATAAAACAAATCAAACCTCTGCTTTTCAAGACTCTTCTCAACACTTAAAGGATAACTCCCTGCAGAGTGTGGAACCGAAGAGCCCTCTTCAGAAAACAAACACAAGCTACATCCAAAAGATCTTGCAGCCCGACCTCTCTTTCAACAATGGATAAAGTATCTCAAACAGGGCTAAGAAAGGTATTTCTCCTTCCCCCTCTATCTGTTTTGATTCTTCGACATCATCTCTTTCTATATCTACATCCTTAAAAAATAAAGTTCAAAATAAGCCCGATACTATAGATGATCTAGCCTCTTGGTCTAGTTTAAAAAGTTTTTCTTCATTTGCAAATAAGATTGGTTTCTGCTTTGAAAAGGAAAATGATGCTCAGTATATCCTAAATGACCTTGAATCTTATATGGGCTGGTCAAATAGACGTTGTTAGTCTTGCCTTTCTATCTATTGGCCTCCCTTTGTTTTTTCATTTTAAATGAAAATCTCTACTTGGAACATCTGTGGAGCTTCTAACTTACAAAGAAGAAGAAAAATCCGATCACATATTTATAAAAATATCACAAAGTTGAATCACAAACTGGATTCAACTTCCTCCCAAGGGCTTCAAAGGTGGCATTCTTGTGGGTTACAACAACCAGGCCCTCCTTCTACAAAATTCCTCAATTCTAAACTTTTCGATTACTATTGATTTCAAAAATCTTACTGATGACTTCTTATGGTCTTTCTCTAGCATTTACGGAGAACCAGGACATGACAAATCCCTCTTTCTTGAGGAATTAAACTGCCTCTTCATAAACTATCACAGTTTACCCTGGATCTTGGGTGGGGACTTTAATCTAGTCACTCAAATCTCTGATAGACATAACTCAAATCCTTCCCCTTCCCCCTTATCTGTTGCAGACAAAAAATTTAAACAAATGATATCTGACTACTCTCTTATCGACCATGCTCCCTCAAACGCCTCTTTTACTTGGTCTAGAAACCAAACCTTTGCTCGACTAGATCACTTCTTATGTTCAAACCTTTGGGAGGACAAACATCCTCTCTCGTCTATATACATTGCTCACAGATCCATCTCCGACCACTTTCCCCTTATCATGGACACAATTTCTTCCTCTTGGGGATCCCGTCCTTTTAGATTTGAAAATAACTGGCTTCAAAATGAAAGTTTCAACTCTTCCTGTCTTGCTACATGGGATCTTGCTTGCTCTCAATCAACAAACCTGGGTCATCATATTTTGAAAAATACAAAAAAAATCAAAAAACATATAAAAAACTGGCTGACCAATAATCCCTCGACCCTGTTGGATGATAAAAAAAACCTAGAGGACCATCTTTTGCTATTAGAAAAAGATCCTTCAGCTGATCCGGCTCAAATCCTATCCTTCAAAGCTGATCTAGAAAACATAAACAACAAAATAGAAACAAAATGGAGACAAAGAGCCAAAATCATTTGGGCCAAAGAAGGAGATAAAAATAAAAAAATTTCCATAAAATTTGCAATCAAAAATTCAGAAACAACTATATATCACATCTTAAGATAAACGGAAGTCTCACTTCCCACAAAGAAACCATCATTAGGCACATAAAAAACCATTTCCAAAATATTTTCAACTCAAATCACAATCCGGTTGGTCTTGATCACTTTCATTGGCACTCCATTTGCCTAAACAAAATCCAAAATCCCCTCGACCTAATCAAACCTTTAAGTCTGGAGGAATTACAATCTGCTATTTCCGATCTAGGCAAAGATAAATCCCCTGGACCAGATGGACTCAATGTGGAATTTTACTTGGCAAATTGGAATCATTATAAGCATGATTTTCTTGCTCTTCTCTCAGCCTTTCATTCCAGTCCAAACCCCCAAAACATCATAAAATACATAAATAAAACATTCATCTCTTTGATAAAAAAATAGCAAACCTGATTTAATCACGCATTTCAGACCAATCAGTCTTATAAATACCTCTTATAAAATCATTGCTAAAACCTTAGCCAATAGAATCAAACCTCTTATGAACGACATCATCCCTCTAAACCAATCAGCCTTCCTAAAAAATCGAAGCATCCAAGATGCCTTCTTAATGGTCAATGAAACTATCCATCTCTGCCATAAAAACAAAACTCCTCTTCTGGCTATCAAATTAGATTTTGAGAAAGCCTTCGACTTTGTAAACTGGAATTTCTTGCTTAAAACTCTAAAAGGTTTTGCCTTCCCTGATAAATGGATCTCCTGGATCTACGCTTGCATCTCCACAAATCACTTCTCTACCATCATAAACGGTGTCCCTTTTGGCTATTTCCATAATACAAATGGACTTAGACAAGGTGACCCCCTCTCTCCCTATCTTTTCATCATCCTTACTACCCTCCTTTCTAGGATGATCCATCTGGGCATTCAAAACAATATCATTTCTTCTCCTGAGGACTGCAAGGAAAATATTATTCAATTTGCGGATGATACCATCATCTTTTCCTCTCCTGATTTATCCTCGGTTCAAAACATCTTCAGGATTATAGGATTATTTTCCTATATATCTGGCCTTAAAGTTAACATTCAAAAATCTTCCATCTTTGGAGTTAACCTCCATCATTCCACCCTCGAGACTCTGCAAGATTTTCTTAAATGCAAATCGGAAGACTTTCCGATCAAGTACCTGTGCCTTCCCATCACTCCATACAACATCACAAATGCTATTTGGAATCCCATCGTAACAAAAATAAACTCAAAACTTTCTAGCTGGGAAAACAATTTTCTTAATCTCTCGGGCAGACTAACCCTTCTTAATAGTGCCATCACTCCTATAACAACACATTTCCTAAGCTGCATTCCCTTGCCCTCAAAGACCAGACATATCTTGGACAAAATTCGGAGAAAATTCCTTTGGAATAATGCCCACAAAAATGATAAATTGGGGAATCACTGTCACCTGGTCAATTGGAAAACAATCTCTGCTCCCATTGACCAAGGCGGATGGGGGATTATAAACATTGAAACACACTCCCTTTGTCTGATTACCAAAATCATAGATTGCCTCACCCAAAATAAAGAAAAAATCTGGACAAATCTCATCATGCATAAATATTATCGCTCAACACCGCCTTGGCATCAAATCAAAAGGAAATCTGCTTCCCCCCTTTGGAAATACATAAATAAAAACATCAATACTATTCAACAGTTGTTAATTACCCCTCCACACTCTCATAAAAATATCTCTTTCTGGTCAGACCATTGGTATAATAACAATTCAATTATAAACCTCAAAACATCATGGGCTATTCCAAAAAAACTCATCCATATAAAAATTGATAAAGCCCTCTCCCTTATCACCAGCAAAAGATCAAACTCCTTAAAAATATGTATCCTCTCTGTTTTAAGTCAACATGAACTCAGTAATATCTCAACCTCTTTAGAAGAAAACACTTCAAATAACATCTATTGGAAATGGGGTAAAGAATATTCGGTGAAATGTGCTTACAATTTTCTTTCTTTCAGAGGTATCACCCCATCTTCATCTAAACTTTGGAAACAAAAATGGCCACATAAATATAAAACATTCTTATGGCTTCTCCTCCACAATAAGCTTCTTACAGGAGAAGTCATAAAAAAAAAGGGTTTCAAAGGACCTTTTAGATGTGTCCTCTATGAGCAAAACGAGGATTCGACAAGTCACATCTTCTTCAAATGCCCTTTCTCTCAAATTATCATCTCACACTTCTTGCGAAATAGTATTCCTAATCTCCAGGAATCTATTTTTCCAATTCATATTCCTCCATCTCGGCTTTACAGGCAGCACAAAAGTAATGATCTATTCTCAGCCATCTGCTGGAATCTTTGGAAGGAAAGAAACAATAGGATGTTCAATAACAAGAAAAAAATGGCTAAGACTATTCTAAATGATATCGATGTCGATCTTCACATCCTTATCAAACTGCAGGAAAAATAGCAGGTGTATCCCAAGAGCAATCTGGTGAAGGTGACTCTGAAGCAGCAGAATCGGAAGCAGCTTTCCTTTGTGATCTAAAAGCCTTGGTGGACGATGAGACGGGTGTCAGTCTGCTGCAACAACCATAGTGACGTTCCATCCCTTGCAAGCTCAACACTATTAGTCTCATTTCCTAGTTTGCAAAAACTTTTTAATTTAAAAAGAGGTTTGTCTTAAGGGGTGCCTCCCCCGAGCTACTTTCAACTTATTTTCTTTCCTCTACAAATTCTATGATGTTACTTCACATTAGTAGGTCTTCGCTTGCTGTATGTGCTTTTTCAATATATCATTACCTTGCCTCGAAAAAAAAAACATTTACGATACGCAAGTCAATAATGGGGTATCCGAACTGGGCGAATGCAATCTGTCGGTTCACCGGCGCGTTGGCAATTTGGTGTGAACGGGCATCTTGTACTGGCGCCAGGAGGTATGCTTGCCTCACGTCCCAGTGAGGATTTTTCCCACGATATCTTGCCCACCAGATTTAAAAAGGTATAAAAAATGTCACTCTCTAACACGCCAAGTGCTTGCTCAATGGTGCAGTTTATTCTGTGTGTGAGCAAAAGTGACTGTGGGGCTAAGAGGGTGAACGGAAAAGTGACCGTGGGACTAAGAGGGTGAACGGAAAAGTGACCGGATCCTAGCAGGGCCGAAAGGGACTGCAGACTAGAGATCGGCTCAAGAGTTCTATATATTCAAGGTTCGTCCATTCCAGTGAAGGTTCTGTCTTTTGGTCATAACGGGCAACACTCTACCTCACCAAATCCCAATCAAACCGTGTGGTAAGATTCGTTGTCCCTCCTGATGGTGTATGTCTCACCGATTTTGCAAGATCATCGTTCGATGGAGTTTCCCTTTTCTCGACCAAGACTTTCTAGCTCCATGCCAAGTCCATGGCGTTGAGGTAGCGATCAGGAGATGACTCACGTTTAACATTTTTGCCCAACACATCCTTTCTGTTGTTGATTTCTCCACATGAGTATTCCTGTGAATATTAGTGTTATATTCAATTTCATCACATGAATAAGTAAAACATATTAACCTGTCATGCCCTCATTTTTTGAGAAATAATGCAAGGGCAATTTTGTCTCTCATGTACCATTTTTCCCAATTTACCAGTAAATACCATAAAACTTGCAAAATCCATAACTAATTATTCAAAACTCCAAAAAATATAAAAATATGTTTTAGAATTGTGAAATTTTTATCCATCTTTTGGTATGATTTTCATCACCCGATTTCAAAGATTTAAAGATTGTATTTTTAGGGTTTTTATTTCACTTATTCTCTTATTAATATTTAAGGGATTTAAAGATTGTATTTTTAGGGTTTTTATTTCACTTATTCTCTTATTAATATTTAAGGGATATATTATAATTATCATTGTTAATATTTGGAGTCAGAATAATAATTAGAGCTTTGAACCCAATGTTAGGTTAATAACAAAAGTCAACCTAGGATTTTGTTAGAGGATTGGATTTCTAGGGTTTCATCTTATTTAGCATAAATTGAAAACCTAATTAATGAATAAAGTACTATATGTAGGTGCCAAGTGACTTTAGACTTAGAAGGGTAAACTTTGATCTTTGACAAAATACTCAAATTAAGGTATGTACATCTTTCCCAATTAAGTAGGAAATAGTATGACCAATCAATTTTCCCATATGAGGCATTATTTGGTTAAATCTTGAACAATCATTGATTATATTTCCCTAATTCCTTGTTATCTCCTAATTTATTGCTGATTCCATGAGATTTTATCATTAAAGGTCCTCTGGCCTATTTGTATAAAATATTGGGACACTCTTACCCTCTTCTCTTTCATAATTGTTATGATTAAGCTTGCATCTTACCTTTATATTTATAGTGTGTGTGTAAATAAACTAGTTATATTTACAGTAGCATGTACCTATGTACTAGCATAGTATTTGGGTGAGCCTTTCCACTCTGAGTGTTCCTTTCCACTCACATTATATATACATATATATGTATATATATGTATGTATATGTGTGTATATATATATGTATGCATATATATATATATATATATATATATATATATATATATATATATATGTATGTATGTATATATATATAGGCACACCTTTTTACCAAGGGTGTGCCTTGCCACCTGCTTGGGATTTTATGGGTGTCAATCCTACATAAATAAAATTAGTCTAATTGTTGACATGCACTAACTGTGATTTGTTAATGTTCTTTCGTGGCAATATTTGTCTCTGTTAAGAATCTCTTTTGTTTAGGAGGCCTCCTCTCTTGATTTGTTATATCTATTAAAACTTATTCTTTTGAACACCCCCATATTAAAATGTCCATCATTACTCTTATTTTGCCCTAAGTATTGCCTAGTTGTTATTTATTACACATACTTGTTGTTCTGACGTCCTTCCCTCTTATTTTTCTTCTCCTCCTTAGTGTTTATTATACCCACCCATAGGCAGCAAAACCCAAGGTCCAAGAAGAGGGAGACTTTGTGCATGGCTAGTTCCAGGGATGAGTTTCAAGATGGGCAAGTTCTCATTGCAAGTCGATGTTAATAATTTAGATACACATTTTGATATGATTTATATGACCCCTATATTATGTTTGGACAATGAAACTCTATAATAGTTATATTTATTTTCCTCTACCATAAAACTATGTTTCTTTTGTCCAACTGCTTGAGAAAATATTATGCACCCCTTTTGTTTAAAAGTCATTATTTATAGTGATGGGGTTTTATACACATTTATTTTCTTGAATAAAGTCGGACCCCTCTCGGGCCCCACTCCTTACAATCACTCATGAATTTAATTCCATGTGATGTAACATGAGCATCATACTTTTGTTGTAAAAGTTCTTCCATTAAGGAATCAATAAAATTGATTTCAGTTGGTACTCTATAATTCTTTACATCTCCTCATCATACTATCTTTCATATAAGATGGCAATGCATGAGTATGTGTTTGAACCACTGATGCAATCTAGGTTCCTTATCTTCTGCAATGGCTCCATTACTATCACAATAAAGTTCTACTAAATATTCATTGGTTGGAACCATCCCAAGTTCACTGGTGAACTTCTTGATCCACACTTCTTCCTTTGTTGCAACGGAGGCAACACTATACTTGGCCTATATTGCAGAACAACCCATGTCTTTTGTTTGGAAACCTTCCAACTTATAGCTCTTCTGTTTAGATAAAACACAAACCTAATTACGACCAATAATTGTCCTTGTTAGTTCATAAGCTTATGTCAGTGTAACATTTTATAATCAACTCCTCCTCATCATCATAAATTAGGAATCGATCTTTATTTTCTTTCAAATACTTAAGTATGTTCTTTATTGCTATCAAGTGACCATAATTGAGTTTGACAAATGCTTGCTTGTCATTCTCAAAGCATACGAGACTTATGGGCACATACATATCGATCAATACATGATTGATCCAGTTGTTTAAGGCATAAGAAACCTTACTCATGATGCTCGCTCTTCAAAAGAGCTGGCACATTGGGATTTAAGAGACCTATTCCATGTAACATGGGTACATTTCTTCTCTTATAATCTTATAAGCTAAACCTCTTTATCACTTTTTCAATGTATGTACTTTGGTTTAGGCTAATAATCCTTCTAGATCTATCTCTATATATCTTAATTCCTAATATATATGATGCTTCACCTAAGTCCTTCATGGAGAAGGTACAAACCAACCAAGTCTTAACTAATTATAAAGTAGGGATGTCATTTCCCATCACAGTATGAGTAATACAATTACTCTCCCAATGACCTCTTGTAAACACATATTCATCTTCATTTGGAAAAAAATCCAAACAATTTTACTGTCTCATCAAAATGAATATTTTTCTCTGAGATGTTTTTTAACCTGTAGAATGATCCTTGTAGCTTACATACTTTTCTGACTTCATTTGGAGTGGTAAAACCTTTGATTTGTGTCATGTACACATCCTCAATAAGATTCCCATTAAGGAATTAGGTTTCAATATCCATATCTAGATTTTATAGTCTTCATAAGATGCAATGACAAGAGTGATCACGATGGATTTGACCAAAAAAACTGGTAAAAACATTTCATCATAGTCAACATCTTGAACTTATTTTAAACCGTTTGCTACTAGTGTACCTTTATAGGTTTGTACATTACCATTCATGTCAGTCTTCATCTTGAAAAGCCATTAGCAACTGACACGATTTTACCGTGCGAAGATAATAAATGCATAAAATACAAGTAAAACAAGTCTATAAATGAGACTCAAAATCATCGCATCAAACTCCCTTAATCTTGAACATTGCTCGTCCTCGAGCAGCAAAACTTTAGAGTAAAATTGCGAGAGTCAACTAAAGAACTGATTGTCACAACAAACATCACCACATGATCCCCGCCGGACATTCACATTCCGGCCCTCACTAACCACGGAATGATAATTACCCTAAAGGCGACAGTAATCATCCATAAAAGGTGTCCACCTCAAAATTGATGAACACTATCATATAAGGCAGTTAGATAATAAAATTCTCTGGTTTAGACTCGGTGCATCTTGTAATCTTCTATTCTACGTTGCTCGCCCTAACTACCATCTACATGGAAGCAACTCTCCTGGTATTAACGAGTGAGGAGAAAATCACGGTGGCCTACCAATTCGAGCAACGGGTGGATGGAATGGGTGTCTCATGGAAGAAATGGAAGCACCATACGATTTTAACATGCACAAAACATTAATGACCTAAATGGTGCATATGCAAGTGAAAATGCCCTAATGCCTACATTTGGGTAGAATGATGCATGCACTTTCATTCCATCTCAAGGTGAGATGGAATATCTAAGGAGAACTACATCGTGTACTTATTCTTCTTAGTATTTAGTGAGAACATGTTCCTTTCTCCCTCTCATTACTACTTACTTCTCAATTCTCTTTTCTTTTTTTTCCAAAACTTCTCTTTTTTTCTTTTCAAGTCCTTATTTTCATAGCTGATAACGAATTGTTTATCGGGCTCACTTAATGATGTATTTCTTATACATTTGAAGCATTCATAAGGTATGGAACAAGTTCATCACCTTTTATGTTTCAGAAGACATAAGATGCATGATGTACTATATGCACAAAATGTGAATGCAACTACAAAATGATAATTATGCAACTAAATGACATGCACCTAAGGATAATGTGCATGTATAGCTATCTATTTTTTTTTCTTTTCATACAAAAATATGAGAAAATAGTTGTAATGCAAGACCTATCTACATGGAATGCAATCAAAGAGATTAAAACCATAATGTACATCCAGTTCTTAAAGTGGGGTATGAAAACAATGGGGTGGATAGATCACAAGACTAATTGACTGAACCTTTGAAAATTATTATGTGTCCCTCCTTACTGACCTGTGTAGTAATTAAGAGGTTTTCCTCTCTTATTTCAAATTAAAGTCTCATTATCATTTGGTCAGTTTAGGCTCAAACAACCAATTTCGTCCACTTTTCATGAATCATAGGAATGTACAGTTGTGATTTCCTGTTTTAGAGTTGACAAACCCAATTATGTCCTTAAGTTATGTGCTCAAAGTTTAACAACACAAGCTTGCAAAAACACTAAAAATTTTCAAATTTGCCCCTAATTCCCATGTACAAGCAACGAGATGACACATGACTTAAGACATCCACAATTACACTAGATAGAGTGTGGATCCTAAAAACAACTAAGAACTACAAGAAATAAATGATAAAAGACAAAACAATATAAACAAAACCAAGAAAACTAAAGGATAGAGCTGTTCCAACTCCCCCCTAAGCTTGAATTTGACTATGGCCTCATAGTCAAAAATAACCTTAAAAGGTGGAACAGTGATACCGATCATTCTTACGGAGGAGGCGGGTACTGCGGAGCCGTGGGGTCCCAAGATGGGTACTTCCCCTGAAAGCTCGGATCATACTGGGGCATTGGAGGAGGTTTTGGATACCCCCCAAAATAATTATGGCTCCAGTAATGATCGTAGAAGGGCTGCTGCTGCATCTCCATCCTATGCAACCTGTCATGGATGTGCTGTTGGTTGTCGAGGAGGAGGCGCTCATTCTCGAAAATAGCCCTCTGATTATCTAACAGTCGGTTCATTGTATCCTGAATACCGGCGTATGAAGCTGTGTGCTGCAGTTGGGTATGTTGGATCTCTTGCAGCATTGTATACATCTCCTACATGGTGTAGGCATCCTCTCCTTGATGAGAGGGTTGAGGTGGCGGAGGCTGTGAAGATGAAGATGCACGCGGATGCATGCGGGGGCGCTTTCAGGGTGCTACTCGTGTGCGAAGAGGAGTGAAAGCCTCCTCTTCCTCTTCAGGCTCATCCTCGTCATTGTCATTGTCATCATTGTCTCCGTCTTCATTCGAGTCTTCAATGGCTATGACAGACCACTGAAATGTTGAGCGCCCTCGATGTGGAAGATGGGGTCTGTAAGTGAACGCTCTTGATATGCTTGATTTACATGACATTGTGCATATGCCAAGCCATCACGAAGCAGGATGAGGTTGGAGCGGTGCAGATGCTTCAAGTTGACCTTGTTCCTGTTGGAGAGGGGAGTAAGCTGGGAGAAATTTAACCTAAGATAGGAGGCCAGTGGTATGATGAGCCCTCCAAAGTGGATTGGAGCCTTCCACGTACTCCTCCGAATGTCTTGTTGGCTAAATGGACATCATTTAAATCCCTTTGTTTTGATAATGACAAACATTTCAATCTTGTCAATCTAACGTGCTACTTGAGTGTTGCAGGAATAAGGTGGATGACAAATATTATGGAAGATCTATATGCTAGATTGTTTTAATTTCATGAATGTAATAAATTGTAAAACTTGTACAAATATATAATGTACAAGTACTTAGAGATCATGTAAATCAAGCGTTAGATCTTCCCTAACTAATCACTACAGTTGGATAGGTCATCCCCTTCAATAGTGTCACATATGCACACTCATACATACACTTAGCAATTTATTTGAAACATTAAAATAGGGTCAATCTCAGTCGACAAATTCCTCGACCGAGACACTCTTGGTCGACAAACTCCTCGACCGAGAAAGACCCAAGTAGTCGTCAGACACAACTGACAAGGTAGTTGGTAGTTGGAGATGAACGTTGCATACACTTGCACCAGAGAGTCTGTCGGTCGACAAACCCTCGATCGAGTAGGACTCTCGGTCGACAAATCCTCGACCGAGATGTGTTCTGACAGCAACTTTCAGAATTAATTAACTAGTCGTTGCTAAAGCAACTAAAGTGTACCTAACGGCTATTTAAGCACTTAGAACCCCCTAGAAAGTGTCTAGAATGTCCCTAAGAACTTGTAGGTCATTTCTATAAATAGGACATGCCTTAGGACACCTAAACTCACCAATTTTACACTTGAGCAATCTTTGAGCTTACTCTTCCATTAGCAATCTGTTTTGAGCAATTGAGCAACACTTGCAATTGGCTATTCTTCTCCTTGCTCTAAATTCGTGTCCTATAGGCTAGTATCTCCTATCTACCAAACCAATACTTCAATATTCATTGGTTAGGAGATCTATACGCTTGATATAGGCAAATCAAGCCTTGTGCTTCAAAGGGTAATTGTAATTTCCTTTTTCCTTTCTTGTTCACTCTTATTGCTTGTACTCTCCTTGCTACTCCTAGGGTTGGAGGTTGCGGATTGGAGAGGGTCATAATCTTCTTGGTGAAGAAGGAGGCTTTGGACTACTTCTAGAAGGCGGTTGCAACGGGAGGCTACTTCAAAGAGGAAGGCTACTTCAAGGGGGAGCTTGAAGTTACTTCAAGAAGGATGCTTCAAGTTGGTGCAACTACTTCAAGGTGAAGGTTGTCCAAAGGGTGTAGAAAGTATTATATTTTATGTAAATTCCTTGAGAGGTAATAAAATTAATACTTTCAAAATCCAGGTTGGGTAAGAAACCGGGTAGTGGATTGACTACCTTAGTATTTGCTAAGGTTGGAACCACTCTAAACACCTTGTCTCCTTCTTGTTATTTCAATTGTGGTTGTTTAAGTTAAAATTATATTGAAATTATCATAAAACTCTATTCACACCCCCTCTAGTGGTTTTTCAATTGGTATCAGAGCAGGCTTCAAGGAACTCTAACCAAGTCTTGAAGAATGGGTGATGGGTTGCTCAACAACCTCAACCTTGAAGGAACACTTGTGGCTAGGCCTCCTGCATTTGATGGTACTAACTACACCTATTGGAAGAGGAGGATGCAATTTTACTTCCAAGGGATTAGTTGGGATTTATGGAGAATGGTTTCAACTCCCTACGAACTTCCTCAAGCATAATATGCAGTTTGGGACACTAATACGGTAAAGTCTGTCCAAATGAATGCAAAGGCTGTAAGTATACTTTATTGTTCAATTTCAGTTGGAGAATTTAATAGAATATCAAATTGTGAAACGGCTTATGAAATTTGGCATAGACTTTTCATAGTTTATGAAGGAACTGTGCAAGTTGAGAATTCTAAAATTGGAATGCTTAAACAGAAATTTGAACAATTTCGTATGGATCAAAATGAATCTATTAGTGAAATGTATGCAAAATTCTCTTTTATTGTGAATGGTTTGAATGCTTTAGGTAAAGTAATTAGTGAGGAAGATCAGGTGTCAAAGATTCTTAGATCACTTCCTCCCAAATACAAGCCCAAAGTGACGACCATTGAAGAAGAAAATGACGTCACTCAACTAAGGATGGAACAACTCATTGGCAACCTAAAAGCTCAAGAAGCAACTCTAGAAGAGGAAGAAAGAAGAGAACGTGAACTTCAACAAGGGAAAAAGAAAGATGTGGCTCTAAAAGCTTCAAAGATTATCACACCAAAAAGTGATGAGTCAAGTGAAGAAGAAGGACAAGAAGCCTTAATCATCAATGGTAAGAAATATAAAAGATTTAGATCTAACAAATTTCTAGTTCTTCTTCTTTTCCTCCTAGGTGTTTTGAGTGTGGAAAGAAGGGACATCTCAAAAATGAATGCCCTAAAGCAAAGAAAGGAAAGAAAAGCTCACACAAAAAGAAAGGAGAAAAAGCTTATAAAGCTGCATGGGATGAGTCAAGTGAGAGTGAAAGTGGAGAAGAAAAGGTGGAATGTCTTATGGCAAAAGAAAATGATGAAGATTCCCAAGAGGTAAGCCTTCTTGATCTCCCTAAAGAAGAGCTAATTGCTAGTATACAAGAAACTCATGATAAATATGTTGACTGCAAGAAGAAACTATAGAAGGTTGCCAAAACAAATGAGGAATTATATGCTAGATTAAATAATCTCTCTTCTGAAAAGAACAACATTGATCTTGAGAATTTGTCTTTAAAAACATCTTTAAATGAATGCAATAGAAAGTTACTTACTCTAGAAACGAATCTTGATCTTCTTTCTCAAGAAAAGTGATTTGTTAGCTAAACTAAATGATTTTCAGACCCAACCAATTCTATGTAACCATCTAGATTATGATAATGTTGTAAAAGAAAGAAACTCTCTACTATCTGATCTAGATCAAGCAAGGAAAGATATAAACAAGAAGATGGATGATATTGCTAAGCTACAAAGAAAAATAGATGACTTAAGAGGTAATGACATCCTTGATAATGTTCTGAAAATTTCCTCTCGCTACAATGGAAGAAGAGGATTAGGATATGATCCAAAGAGAAATCAACCCAAGAGAGCTAAAGCATCCAAGACTAAGACTATGTTTGTACCTAAGAACACAATTCCCAGAAAGAGAAATGAAATTGACTCTATTACTTGTCATTTTTGTCTACGTCTTGGACATTACTCATTTTCATGCCCTTATAAGAACAAGGACTCCGAGTTAGTTTGGGTTTCGAAACCCCAAACTTAGAAGACTTGATCAAAATTCAGTTGAGATATGATCTAATGCTCATTTTAAAAAAAACATAATGTCTTATCTCAACTAAATATAAAGTCTTATGCATTATGTTAATTTTCAGAACCAATATACTGAAATAGAAATATATTCGGTCGAAGTGTTTCTCGACCGAGAATATCTCGGCCGAACATTTGTCGACCGAGCAGATACCTATAAAAAAAGTTAAAATCTACAGCAACAACGTGAGTAAAACATCAACCATTTCGGTGGAAAAATGATCGATCGGAGCAAAAATCGGTCGAAAAATGGTCGAATGAGATGATTTCTGCTTCTATTCAGTTTTAATCTGTAAAACAGCAACTTTCTCGATCGACAAATTGGTCGACCGAGAGACATGTCGGTCGAACTTTTGTCGACCGAATGAAGTTCTGAATCAAAATTTTTTATTCAGTCTGTAATTAAATGTTCCTAACCATACCGGACCATCACATGGGTACCAAAACTACATTTTAATGCAGGATTGGGTGGTCGACAGTTGATGTTCCAAACACATGATCGGAAACAAGAATGCATTTCAAACTTTTGAGGAAAAGAAGAGTGGAACAGTCACCTTTGGAGACAATGGTAAAGGTAAAATTGTTGGAATAGGTAACATTGGTACAAATCTCGAAATAAAAAATGTTCTACTCATTGATGGTTTGCAACACAATTTAATAAGTGTAAGTCAATTATGTGATAGTGGATATGATGTTTTATTCAACAAAAATTGTTGCAAGTTACTAATAGAAAATACTAATGTTGTTTATGAAGGGAAAAGAGTTGGAAATATCTATATACTTAGACCTAACTCTATGAAATCCGTAATTGGAAAATGCTTACTTGCAAATGAAAATTCTTTACAACTATGGCATAAAAAATTGGGTCATGCTAGTTCATATGTTATCAAAAAGCTAGTTATGTATGATCTTGTTCGTGGTTTGCCTAATTTATCTTTTGATCAAGTTGAAAATTGTAAACCATATACTTTGGGTAAGCAAACAAAACCCTCTTTCAAACCCAAACATGTACTTAGAACTTGTAGATACCTGGAACTGATTCATATGGATTTATTTGGACCTATGCAGACACAATCTATTGGTGGCAAAAGATATTGTTTTGTTATTGTTGATGATTATAGTAGATATACATGGGTACATTTTCTTGCAAATAAAGATGATACTATTCAAGTTTTTATCAAATTTTGCTCCAAGATTGAAAATCTATTACAAAACAAAATATGTACCATTAGGAGTGATCATGGTGGATAATTTGAGAACCATCTATTTGAAGAGTTTTTCACATCTCAAGGCTACACTCACAACTTTTCTGCTCCACACACTCCACAGCAAAATGGTATAGTTGAAAGGAAAAATCGATCACTACAAGAAATGGCTAGGACTATGATGCTCGAACATAATACACCTAAAACTTTTTGGGCTGAAGCAGTAAACATAGCATGCTATGTGTTAAATAGAGTAACTGTTCATTCTTATTTGAAGAAAACACCATATGAAATAATATATACTAAGAAACCTAGGGTCGACTATTTTCATACTTTTGGATCAACATGCTATATCTTAAACACTAAAGAGGATAGATATAAGTTTGATTCTAAATAACATAAAGCTTTCTTTTTGGGATATTCTACCTCTAGCAAAGCATTTGGAGTCTACAACACTATTTCTAGAAAAGTTGAGGAATCAATTCACATTTCCTTTCATGAAGAGCCAAAATCAGAAAATCTTGAAATAGTTGATCTCACTCATCAATTCGAAAATCTATCCATACCAAATGATAGTGACAAAACTACTACAAGTGATGACCAAGTTGGGACACAATCTATTCCTAGACTCATTAAGGATCATCCTCAAGAATTAATTATTGGAAATCTGAATGATAAAGTCAAAACTCGTTCTTCTTTTAAAGATGTTGCAAATATGGCTTTTGTTTCTATAATTGAACCCAAGAAGGTGTCTGAAGCTCTTAAAGATGACTATTGGATAATAGCAATGCAAGAAGAATTAAACCAATTCACCAAAAATGATGTATGGGACTTGGTTCCTAAACCCCAAGATAAAACTATTATTGGAACTAAATGGGTTTTTAGGAATAGGTTAAATGAGGCAGGGGAAGTAATAAGGAATAAAGCTAGGTTAGTAGCACAAGGATATAATCAACAAGAAGTAATAGATTATGATGAAACGTATGCACCAGTAGCAAGACTTGAAGCTATTAGAATGCTACTAGCTATAGCTGCACACAAAAACATCAAACTTTGCCAAATGGATGTAAAAAGTGCATTTCTAAATGGAATAATTCAAGAAGAAGTGTATGTTGCCCAACCACCTGGTTTTGAAATACCGGAAAAAGGTGAATATGTCTACAAACTTAATAAAGCACTTTATGGAATAAAACAAGCCCTAGGAATTGGTATGAATGGCTCAAGACATATCTTTTTGATAATGATTTTTCTATTGGAAATTCAGATTCTACTTTATTTTTCAAAACATATACATCTGATTTTCTAGTTGTTCAAATATATGTTGATGACATTATTTTTGGAGCTTCAAATGAATTATTGTGCACACAATTCAGTGATATTATGCAAAAAGAATTTGAAATGAGCCTCATGGGTGAACTAACTTTCTTTCTTGGTTTTCAAATTAAACAAACACCTGTCGAGATTTTCATAAGCCAAGAAAAGTATACTAAAGAACTCTTAAAACGTTTTGGAATGGATCAGTGCAAACATGCTACTACTCCAATGGCTACCTCCACTAAAATTGATAAGGATGAAGATGGGGAACTTATTGATGATTCCTTATATAGATCCATGATTGGTAGTTTGCTCTACTTAACCACTTCTAGACCGGACATCATGTTTCAGTTGGTCTTTGTGCTCGATTTCAATCACAACCCATGCATTCTCATTTTCAAGCAGTTAAACGGATTTTCCGATACTTAGCCGGCACTACATGTTATGGTTTATGGTATCCTAAAGGACAATCCTTGGATTTTAAAGCTTATACTGATGCCGACTATGCTGGTTTTCGACTTGACCGCAAGAGTACTAGTGGTGGTTGTTTCTTATTAAGAAGAGCCTTAGTATCTTGATTTAGCAAGAAACAAAATACGGTTGCCCTCTCTACAACTGAAGCTGAATATATGGCAGCTGAATCTTGTTGTGCTCAAGTGCTCTATATGCAACAAGTGTTAAACGATTATGGTTTTACTTTTCATCCACGCCTATCTTTTGTGACAACACAAGCGCTATAAACTTAGCACACAATCCTGTTTTACACAGTCGAGCTAAACATATTGAAATCCGTCATCACTTTTTACGGGATCAAATCTCTAAGAATAATGTATCCCTTCATCATGTTGATACGGAAGATCAATTGGTTGATATCTTTACAAAAGCTCTTCCACTAGACCAATTTAACAAAATAAGGAAGCAACTACTTATCACTCCTTTAGAAGATGTTTTCTTTGATATTTGCGCATCTTAAAAATATTTTAATCGTATCATTTTTGGTTTTTAAATGAACATCTTTTCGTAGGATTTGATGACTATTTTTTAGGGGATATTAAATTAAGGGGGAGCTTTTCTATTTTAACGGATATATTTTTGAAATGACAAAGGGGGAGAAATAAATGTAAATCTTAAAATGGTAATTTTGAAAAACTCAATCAATGAGTTTCATAATCTCTTGGCTTTACATTAAAAGTTGCTATTTTCCCTAAAGAATTGGATTTCATGTTCCATACTTCTTTGGGAATAAAAAGCACACATTTCATAAAGAAGAGAAGAAATTCACAAAGTAAATCTCAGGTATGAAACTCAACTCATTTCAAAGACTAGTTGATTTATGTTTTGGAAATGTTTGTCATCTTCAAGAAGAGGGAGATTGTTGGCTAAATGGACATCATTTAAATCCCTTTGTTTTGATAATGACAAACATTTCAATCTTGTCAATCTAACGTGCTACTTGAGTGTTGCAGGAATAAGGTGGATGACAAATATTATGGAAGATATATATGCTAGATTGTTTTAATTTCATGAATGTAATAAATTGTAAAACTTGTACAAATATATAATGTACAAGTACTTAGACATCATGTAAATCAAGCGTTAGATCTTCCCTAACTAATCACTACACTTAGATAGGTCATCCCCTTCAATAGTGTCACATATGCACACTCATACATACACTTAGTACTTTATTTGAAACATTGAAATAGGGTCAATCTCGGTCGACAAATTCCTCGACCGAGACACTCTCGTTCGACAAACTCCTCGACCGGGAAAGACCCAAGTAGCCTAGACACAACTGACAAGGTAGTTGGCAGTTGGAGATGAACATTGCATACACTTGCTCCAGAGAGTCTGTCGGTCGACAAACCCTCGACCGAGTAGGACTCTCGGTCGACAAATCCTCGACTGAGATGTGTTCTGACAGCAACTTTCAGAATTAATTAACTAGCCATTGCTAAAGCAACTAAAGTGTACCTAACGACAAGTTAAGCACTTAGAACCCTCTAGAAAGTGTCTAGAACATCCTTAAGAACTTGTAGGTCATTTCTATAAATAGGACATGCCTTAGGACACCTAAACTCACCAATTTTACACTTGAGCAATCTTTGAGCTTACTCTTGCATTAGCAATCTGTTTTGAGCAATTGAGGAACACTTGCAATTGTCTATTCTTCTCCTTGCTCTAAATTTGTGTCCTATAGGCTAGTATCTCCTATCCACCAAACCAACATTTCAATATTCATTGGTTAGGAGATCTATATGCTTGATATAGGCAAATCAAGCCTTGTGGTTTAAAGGATAATTGTAATTTCCTTTTTTCTTTCTTGTTCACTCTTATTGCTTGTACTCTCCTTGCTACTCCTAGGGTTGGAGGCTGTGGATTGGAGAGGGTCTTAATCTTCTTGGTGAAGAAGGAGGCTTTGGACTACTTCTAGAAGGCAGTTGCAACGGGAGGCTACTTCAAAGAGGAAGACTACTTCAAGGGAGAGCTTGAAGTTACTTCAAGAAGGCTGCTTCAAGTTGGTGCAACTACTTCAAGGTGAAGGCTGTCCAAAGGGTGTAGAAAGTATTGTATTTTATGTAAATTCCTTGAGAGGTAATAAAATTAATACTTTCAAAATCCCGGCTGGGTAAGTAACCGGGTAGTGGATTGACTACCTTAGTATTTGCTAAGGTTGGAACCACTCTAAACACCTTGTCTCCTTCTTGTTATTTCAATTGTGGCTGTTTAAGTTAAAATTATATTGAAATTATCATAAAACCCTATTTACCCCCCTCTAGTGGTTTTTCATGGCCAACACGCGAGTTAAGAAGAACGCACCCCAATTGCACTCCTCGCGCTTCAGCAATTTATATAGAAAAAATAAATCCGACTCCTGAAATTTACTGAGAGACAGATCGCCGCGAGCGAACAACGTGGTGTAGAGCATTCGATGCAGAATCTGCACAAACGGATGCTCACAATCCGCAACTGCCGTATTATGGTAGCTCACGGATTTTTCGGGAGGTGCAGTCACTAGCTCGGTGAAAATAGCATCATAGTTAGTCTGATTGTCTGGCCTCTGGTACTGGTCTCTCCCATTATTCCAGTTGTAGATGGAATTGAACTGTCGGAGGGTGAGAGTGTAATCTTTGTTGTACAGCCGGAAAGAAATGCGACCCTTGATCCATTCCTGATCAGTGGTGATGATGTAATTTTGCACGACACATATGTCCAGCGACGCCATGAAATCTACCACTAGCTCCTTGTATGTCGGCCATTCACCGAAGAATGGCTGGCCGTCGGCGTGGAATTCCATCTCATTGGGCCTCCTGCCCGTATGCCTTTCCTGCCCCTTGAGAACGTAGGCAAGATTGGGATCGAACCCAAGATAACGAACCATGTCCCGATCGACGTATCGGGTCGGCTCTATCTTTCTCTTCATAAGTTCCTCATAGACCTTCTGGACCTCTGCGGAAGGATGGACAATCTGCGGGCACGGAATAGATGTAGTGGGTGGAGGAATGAACTCGGGGATCTCCATAGGATCCGCCCGTGAAGAAGAAGCACTGGTTGTACACACCATCATCGAGAAAGAAGGAATAGAAGACGGAGCTTGGTGAAGATCTGAGAAGACAATCTCCGCTCGGTGAAGGCTCGGGGAAGAACTCACTCCTTGGATGCTCATAACCGGGCTCCGATTGCACAACAAGACGCATGGCGCAAGTGGATGAAGTAGTCCTTGAAGGTGTGAATCAAGTTGACAACAACATCTCCCTTTTATAAACATGGTCGTCACTGTTGTGCACCCATCGATACCATCGACGCGAGTCGATGGTATCGACTTCTGTGGCGCAATCCAGTCTTCCGCTAGTATTGACGGTTGTCGATAGCCTGATGTGGGGGCCAGGATCGATGATGCGTCGATACCATCGACCCATCCCACAGATCGACTCTCTTGATGTAGCGATCGTCGTTGATTTCCTCTCGCGGATCGGTGATGTGTCGCGTCGATACTATCAACGCAAGTCGATAGTATCGACTTCTGCTTAGGGCAAACACCCTCGTGAGGCCCTGCCGCCGCTTTCTACCTATAACTGGGTCGATACCATCGATAGGCCCGTCGATGGTATCGACTTCACTGAGACAAATTCGTCTGAATATCTCCAGAGATCTCGCGAGTATCGACACCTATGTCAATACTATCGACCTCATTTTTGCGATCAACCTGATGGTGTGTCGATACCATCGATGAGGCCGTCGATAGTATCGACTCATAGAAATTTTTGCAGCCACCTACCTATACCTCTGTCGATACCATCGACACAAGGGTCGATAGTATCAACCCTGCCTCAGTCCTGCACATTGAACAAACGATAAGGTACCTTATTTACACTAAAAACAAAATTGAATCAAACTAACTTACTAATGAAAAAGAAACTAAACAAAACTACCAATGGTTGGGTTGCCTCCCAACAAGCGCCCTTATTTAACGTCTTAGGCTAGATGAGAACAAGCTACTCATGCATCCAGAAGCGCAATGAGTTTGACCTCATTCACTCTCCTTGTGTAATCCTCACCGAAATACAACTTCAAGTGATGTCCATTAACCAAGAATGTTGTCTCGCCATCACGCACCATGATTGCTCCATGTGGCCTGACCTCCTCTATAGTGAAAGGTCCACTCCATTGGGATTTCAGTTTCTCAGGATGCATCTTCAACCGTGAGTTGAACAAGAGCATACTATCTCCCTTCTTGAAGACACGCATCTGAATATGTCGATCGTGAATCAGCTTTGTTCCCTCCTTGTAGATCCGCGAGCTTTCATATGCATTCATCCTCAGCTCGTCAAGTTCATTTAACTCTAACATACGTTTCTTTCCTACCTCATCATAGCTCAAATTCAGCTTTCTCAGTGCCCAGTGCGCCTTATGCTCCAATTCCACTGGCAAATGGTAGGCCCGACCGTAAGCCAACCTAAAAGGCGTAGTGCCTATGGGTGTCTTAAACGCCGTCTTATACGCCCACAAAGCGTCTGATAGCAAGGTGCTCCAGTTTGTTCTCATCGAAGCCACAGTGCGCTCCAAGATCTTCTTAATCTCTCTATTGGAGACTTCCACCTGCCCCTGTGTCTGCGGGTGGTACGGGGTACCAATGTTGTGCTTTACCCCGTACTTTCTTAGCAATGCCGTGAACTTCTGATTTCGGAAATGTGTACCTACATCACTAATAATCATTCTCAGTACACCAAACCTGCAGAAGATATATTCTTTGACAAACCTGCACACTACAACGGCATCATTAGTCCTAGTGGGTATTGCCTCTACCCACTTCGATACATAGTCAACAGCTAACAGAATTTACAAGTTAGAGTTGGAGGACACAAAGGGTCCCATAAAATCAATACCCCACAGATCGAATACCTCGACCTCATGAAATACATTGAGGGGCATCTCTTGTCGCTTTGAGATGTTACCCGCCCGTTGGCAGGAATCGCATTGTCGTACATAGTCATATGCATCCCGGAACAAAGTAGGCCAGTAGAGACCGCTCTCTAGTACCTTGGGTGCCGTTCTGGAACTAGCATGGTGACCTTTAGTCAGTAGAGTATGGTAATGACGAAGGACACTTTCATATTCCACCTCTGGTACACACCTATGCAACACACCGTCCCTGCCTTGCTTCAATAGAATAGGGTCATCCCAGAAATAATAACACAAAGAATAGAAACATATCTTTTTCTCTTGGTATGTCCAATCATCTGGGATAATTTTGCAGGCATGATAATTAATAATGTAAGAAAACCAAGGATCTTTAGATTTTACAGACATCTCAGTAATGGGTATATGCACGTCCTTCTCATCTACCCTTTCCAACCTAGACAAGTGGTCCGCAACCACATTTTCTATTCCCGCCTTATCTTTGATTTCAATGTCAAATTCTTGTAATAGTAGGATCCACCTAATCAGTCTAGGTTTGGCATCCTTTTTCTCCATCAAGTACTTAATGGCGGTGTGGTCCGTCCATACCACGACTTTAGATCCTATAAGATATTGCCGGAATTTTTCAAAAGCAAAAACAATGGCAAGAAGTTCTTTTTCGGTTGTCGTGTAATTCAGTTGTGCTTCATTTAAGGTTTTGGATGCATAGAAAATCACAACGAGTTTATTGTCCACACGTTGTCCCAAAACTGCCCCCACTGCAAAATCTGATGCATCACACATCAGTTTGAACGGCTTTGTCCAATCTGGTGTTTGCACGATCGGAGCAGAAATCAATTTTTCTTTAAGCACATTAAACGCATTTAAACACTTTTCATTAAAATCAAACACAGTTTCCTTCTCCAGCAACTCAGATAACGGTTTGGAGATTTTTGAGAAATCTTTAATAAATCGGCGATAAAACCCAGTGTGACCTAGAAAACTCCTTACCCCTTTTACCGAATTTGGTGGGGGCAATTTGGAAATAACTTCAATCTTCACCGGATCTACCTCCAACCCCTTGCTAGACACTTTATGTCCAAGCACGATCCCTTCGCTAACCATCATATGACATTTTTCCCAATTGAGAACCAAATGTGTGTCCTCACATCGTTGCAAAACTTTGTCCAAATTGTATAAACATTCGTCAAAAGACGCACCATAGACGGAGAAATCGTCCATAAAGACTTCCAAACATCGTTCAACCATATCAGAAAAAATGGCGAGCATGCAACGTTGAAAGGTTGCCGGTGCATTACACAAACCGAAGGGCATACGGCGGTATGCAAAGGTTCCATAAGGACAAGTGAAGGTGGACTTCTCTTGGTCCTTAGGATCAATGGAAATCTGATTGTAGCCCAAATAACCATCAAGAAAACAAAAATGAGATCGACCTGCTAATCGCTCTAAAATCTGATCAATGAATGGGAGAGGAAAATGATCCTTAATCATAGCAGCATTCAATCTATAGTAGTCTATACATACACGCCACCCGGATACCAGACGGGTCGTGACTGGCTCATTCAACAAGTTATGTGTAACAGTAATCCCCCCCTTTTTAGGGACTACCTATGTAGGACTCACCCACGTCGATTCGGATATGGCATAGATGATACCTGCAGAAAGGAGCTTGATCACCTCCTTCTTGACGACCTCCATCATGCTAGGATTTAATCTGCGATGTGGCTGAATTACCGGTTTGGCTCCCTCCTCGAGCCGGATCTTATGTTGGCACAATGTAGGGGAAATCCCCTTGATGTCCGCTACCGACCACCCGAATGCACCTCGGTGGTCCTTCAGCACGATCAGCAGTTGATCCTCCTCTTCGGCACTCACATATGCCAAAATAATCACTGGCAGCTTTTCACCTTTAGCTAGAAATGCATATTTCAAGTGTGGTGGCAATGTCTTCAATTCTAATTCTGGCGGGCTGATTAAGGATTACTGAAGCGGTGGTGGGAGTTCTCTAAGGTCTTCATAGTACCTAGCGTAGAAACACGGCAGCACCTGAAGCATCTTGGCACACTCTTGTAGTGACTTGCTTCTCATCCAATCATGTGTTATGTTAACCAGGCAGGCTTCAAGAGGCAGTTATGGATATGCACTAAAGACAAAACTTAATATTGCCTCATCTTCAGTAGAAGGTGGAATGTCCTCCTCTTCATCATTGGGAAACCCACAGCCTTGCTAAGAGACACAACCTTGGTTTGCTCCATGATGTCTACAACCAGTGTCCCTTTTTATACTTTAGTCATTACATGAGCCATATCTAGAAATGGCTTCCCTAGACAAATAGAAATATTCTGATCAAAGTGCTTCATCATGCGACATTGCTCCTTCACTTTGGATTGCGTAGTGCTTGAGGGCATGACCATTTCAAACTGATCATCAGCGATACCCAAGGTCAAACGACCTCTCCCCATCTCTAGTATCATGTCAGTCATGGCTTGGAAAGGTCGTCCAAGGAGTAACACATTACACTGTTCGTCTTGCATTTCTATTACTACAAAGTCTGCTGGGAAAACAAACTGATCCACTTTCACCAACACATCCTCACATATGTCGTATGGCTTCACCACAGAATTATCCGCTAACTGTATTGTCATATTGCTCGACCTTGATTCTTTTAATCCCAATTTCTTGAACGTAGAGAGAGGCATCAGGTTTATACTTGCCCCTGAATCACACAGTGCTTCGCCGAATTTCACTTTCCCAATATAGCATGCAATGTTGAAGCAGCCCGGATCTTACCTCTTAGGTGGCAATGTGCCCATGATGAACGCACTCACCTGCTCCTTGAGAACCACAACCTCAGTATCAGGGATTTTCCTTTTCTTTGTGATGATGTCTTTAAAAAACTTCTCATAAGAGGGGATTTGCTCTATTGCTTCTAAAAGAGGAATGTTGACAGATAGCTTTCTAAAGCTATCTAGAAACTTCTTGAACTGAGCGTCCAATTTCTTGGCCTTCGCGCTATTTGGGTATGGGATCAGGACAGTCGGTTCCCTTAGATGCGGTGGAACATATGGCGTCCTCTTCTGTGTCTGCTCCTCAGCAACTGATTCAGATGTGACTTTCTCCACTACATCCTCTACCGGCTCGGTGATTGGAATTTGAACCTCCTCAGTGGCCTCACCTGTGGTTTCTGGTTGGTGTATGCTCGGTTCATCGGCCCTGGGGTTTAAAATCTTCTTACCGTTCCTTAATAAGATTTCCTTAGCCTGTTGGTTTCCTCCTGGAATGTTTTTATTACCCGAAAAACCTTGTTGTGCTGGCTTCTTCAGAATTGCTATCTCAGCTTCCATCTGCGCCAAGGATGTCTCTATAGTCCTCATCTGAGCCCCGTGACTTTGTTGGGTCTGCCCAAATTGGTTCATGAATTCCCCTTGTTGCTTGATCTGCTGACCAAACATGTTCATTAGTTCTTGATTTTTCTTGATCACTTGGTTGAGTAACTCAGTGCTCTTATCCTTCGCCACCGGTTGGGGTTTTGCGTTGGGGTCATACAAGAAATTATTTGGATCCTTCAAGGAAAATTTCTTGTCTTTCCTCCATGAATAATCATTGTTTCTGTACCTCTACTACTGGCGCATGAACTTTACTTGAGCCTCATCATCTGATTCTGTGTCTTCTTTTGCAAGCAGTTTCTTTGCTAGAAGGTCCATCTTCTCATTTAGTTCTTTGATGGCCTTTGACTCCCTTGCAGCCCGAACATGCTCTACGGAGTCTCTATCGCCCCAAGATTGCTTCTTAGCCACGTTCTTCAAAATTTCCCAACACCTCGTGTCTGTGTTGTTTAAGAAGAACCCTGAACCTGCAGAATCTAGGTTACTTCTATCATGCTCGGAAAGAGCAAAATAAAATATTTTGACCTGCGTCTCCTTGTTAAGTCCATGATGCGGGCATCTCCTTAGCATGATCTGGAACCGTTCCCAAGTCTCAGAGTAGGTCTCTCCTGCCTTCTGACTAAAATTATGAATTTTGCTGATCATATCATTTGTCTTCTTGGGCAGAAAGAACCTTTCAAAGAACACTTCCACCATGTGGTTCCATGATTCCACATACTCATCATCAAGATTATGTAGCCATTCTCATGCATTTCCCGCCAGAAAGCTGGGGAACAACTTCAAGTACAATGTCTCCTGTGGAAACCTGTCTATCTTGATCATGTCACAGTTCTCCACGAACTGGCTAATGTGAGTCACTGGGTCTTCATTTTTGAGCCCATGAAATGCATTTGATTTGACCAGATTTATTAATGTAGGATCAATCTTGTAAGTCGGAATGTTGACCACCTGCTTCTTTATTGGCCCCTTTGAAGCGGATGAGGAAGAAGCCTTTATCTTCTCCCATATCGTCTACTCTTCTGCCATGGCTTCTGGTTCTGAATCAGAATCTATTTCGTCTGGTTGGTCTTGAATAGAGTTCTGCTCGTCGTCTGGTCCCGACAGTGGAACCTCTGGTGATAGCTGCGTGTAGTCAGTGCTACGCGTCTTCACCATGCACCAGTACCTGTAAGAGGAAAATCTCAGTTCAATACCTTTGGTAGACGATTTCTAAATATGAATGATAAACTATGAAGTTTAAAAATGAGAATAAAATAATAAAATAAAAATGTGGCCTAGAATGGCATCTTGTAGCACTCGTAGTGCCGACAATTGTCGTCCCCGATAATGGTGCCAAAAACTTGATACGATTTTACCGTGCGTAGAACGCAAGTGCACGCGTCAATGTAGTATAGGCCCTTGTGAGGCCAGAGTCGAACTCAGGGACACTAAATTATCGGAGACTACTACTAACTACTCATAATCAGCTAGACCAATAAAAAGGTTATGAGAGTTGTTATGAAATAAAAGAAAATAAAATAAAACAAAGCAATCGATTAAATGTTTAATTTAATCAACTCAAATGGAGATCTTTAGGATTACAGTTTCACCATGGGTTTTCATTGTATGAATTTCCATATAGTTACTCAGGTTCATCTCTCAATCCGGGTAGTGGCATGTAGTCAGAATTGTCCACTGTCGTGGTACAATTCACTACCTATGTCTAGGTCAGTTCCACCGTCGTAGTAACCTATACCCTAAACTAGGTGTATTAGAAACAACCTCTAGGTTTCCACCATTAACCTTACATCACCTTGTTCAAGGGATTCTTAATTAATGTGAATTTCGTCTCTTTTCAACCGTTAATTCTTCTTTCAAAGCAATTAAAGGCATTAGATTATCATTATGGTGATCAAGCATAACAATACAATTGAGAAAATGAAATCATACCATGGATTTAAGAGATAAATTATGAATTACTATGATAAAAATTGTCATACAATGCTTTCTCGGGCTACTCCCGGTCCTAAAGATAAAGGAGATCAGCCCCGCATATTCATCTTAGAGCAAAACATGGTTGAGAAAAGGGGAAACATGGAGAAAAACGTGAAAAAGTAATAAAACCCCTGAACGGAGAAGATCCAAGCGTTCATCGGCGTAGAATACGCGATCTATAGCCTTTCGGCGGTGGGAAACGTCTTCTTCGGCTTCCGGAACGGCTGCGGCGTGCTTCTGGGATCTGTTCTTCTCTCCACACCTTCTCGGGACATGTGCATCCGCTAATGACGTGATACCCTACTCTTGGCCGCCATCATTAGGTATAATCATTGAGTTAGGTTGCAAAAAATATCACAATCGTTGGATTAAAGCCGATCTGAAACAAACTCTGATCTGACGGTGTCGATACCATCGATGTGGGTCGATGGTATCGACACTGCGCGATATCGGCAAGTCTTCTTTTCTTTTCTTCGTTGTGCCTGATGCTGAATCAATACCATCGATGAGGGTCGATGGTATTGACACCCTTAGGCGTCAGTTTTATCCCTTTTCCATCGCTAAATCTTCTTGTGTCGATAGTATCGACTTTAGGGTCGATAGTATCGACGGATTGGTCGCCAACAACCTGATGAAATGTCACTACCATTGACTCCAAAGTCGATGGTATCGAATCTGTACTGCTCCTTGCGGCTGGCAACCTGTGGTTGTGTCGATGGTATCGACAGCCGTCGATGGTATCGACAGCTGCAGATATGTGTTTTTCCTGAAATTGCAACACAAAACCACATAAGTCGAAATAAAACATATTATTGTAATCATTTATGCTCAAAACAATAAAATAAGAGAGATTTGATACTGAGAAGAATCATAGACTAAAGTAAGTGAATTATACAATATTAACCACCAAAATGACCAATTAACACATAAAACACAAGTAAAACAACTCTATAAATGCGACTCAAAATCATCGCATCAGCAACCTATGGGTTTTATCTCTTCAAGTGAATCCACCAAGGTCCATGACTTGTTGGTATACATGGATTCCATCTCATAGCTCATGTCTTCAAGATATTTCTCGAGAATCTAGTCCTTCAATTACCTCATTGTAGCATGTTGAATCATCATCCTCTATGACCAACACATCATCTCGTTGAGTCATAAGAAATCAATATCTCTCTAGCTTAAGAAGTGCTATACTAGAACTTTGAGGATCATGTGTTATGTCAGGGACCAAAAATTGCCCATAGTTTGTGGTTCCCCTTGTTCCTTTTTGACTTCCATCAGTTTCATGTTATGTTGTTAGACTTAAACTTATTCAAGTTCTATTTTCCTTCCATCAGTTCCTCTAGAAATATATTACTTTACAAGGAATACAACATCTTTGGCAACAAACGGTCAGTTGGAGTATAGAAGTAGTATACCTTAGGGTATCCAACAAAGAAATATTTATTCTATTTGGATCATAGATTTTCACAAAGTTGGTTTGTGGAATAAGCTTCACATCCCCAAACTTTCATGGGAGACATATTGGGAATTTTCCCGTTCCATATCTCATATGGTGTCTTTTCAACAGATTTGGAAGGTACTCAGTTAAGTGTAAATGTTGCGGATTCCAGAGTATGTTTCCATTAAGAAATTGGAAGATTAGCTAAACTAATAATTGATTGTACCATGTATAACAAGTTGTGATTCCTTATTTCTGATACATCATTATGCTTTGGTATTCTATTTGGGTCAACTGTGATACAATACCATAATTCATTAGATGGACCTCAAACTCTTAGCTGAAGTATTCACCACTTGATCTAACCAACATGCTTTAATTATTTTTCCAGCTTGATTTCATACTCATTCATGAATTCCTTAAACTTTTAAATGGATTCTAATTTGCATTTTCTTAACAGGAAATTCTATTCATGTCGTCGTTGGGTCTTGAACTTGAAATCTCTTGGCAAAAACCATAACCACTGGGGTGTCCCATCTTCAACATATCTAATAAGTCATTTTCTCTCTCACCATTTCTAATGTAAGGTGCCTTGTCATCTTTCCCAATAAATAAGATTTGAATGTTTCGATTGATTCAAAATCAACACAGTGCAGATAACCATCTTTATGGAGTCTAGGAATGGATTTCATGTCAATGTGCACTATAGAATAGTGCTAAATAATTTTTTTACTTGAGTCATTGCGTTTTAATTTTATTGATATATATATGACATACGTGTCTTTTAAGATCTAATAACAAAATACCATAAGGCATAGCTGCATTGCTATAAAAGATCTCATCTTTAGAAGAAAAAAATTGACCATTCTTAATTAGGAATTCAAATACGTTCTTGTCTAAATAAGATACATAAATAATATTTCTATTTATGAAAAGTATATGATATTAGTTCTCTAACTCTACTTTAAGCCCACAAGGCATGGATATACAATAGGTTCCTATAGAAGTGGCAACAACACTTGCTATATTTACAACACCTACTTCCACCTCTTCTTTTTTCAAGGGTCTACTTTTTTTCAATTTTTGTATATTTGAGCACATCCAAAATCCACATCTGGTATCCAATACCCATGATGAAGAAATAGATAAATTATTTATATAATATATATAACTGAAGTGGAGATCTCTAGTTCCTACTTGTTGTTCTTTAGTTCCTCTAGGTAGAGAGGAAAATTTCCCTTACGAAGTCCTCTTTGGTGACACTGGAGATAATTGCCTCCCTTACTCATTCCTCCTTTTCCTCAAGTGCAAAAGACTTTTGCATAGCCTTGTGTCGTATGTTTTCAACCCCTTAAGTGAAGGACATGTTGGACCTGGCTTAATGATCATACTCAAATGAGTGAAGCCGACTCTCGAGAGATAGATTTGAAATAGTTTGGATATCCATATACTTAGATCTTATATTTATTACTTTCATATAAGCCCCAACTAAAAGATTTTACGTAACCTTGTAAAAATTGAATATAGTCATTACATTTATTTCTATCGCTATACTTTTGTCTTGTATACACATTTGTTTGAGAAGAAAAAACACACCTATTACATAATACTTATAAGTGTGCTTGGATTAGATGAGTTTATTCCTTAAATTAAGTGGTCCCCTCTCTTGGACCAGGCGAAGCAGCCCGGCAGCCGCTCTATGGCTGTGGTGCCAATGCAACCTGTTGGTTCACCGGCGCGTTGGCAATTCGGTGTGAACCGGCATCTTGTACGGGCGCGCCAGGAGGTATGCTTGTAGTGCAGCTGGGGCCAAGACCAAGAGAGCATAGCCTTGTGTCGTATGTTTTCCATTATTTTTGAACAACGTCGGGATCTTTTCCATTATTTTTGAACAACGTCTTACCTCCCCAGAAATAAAAAGGTATAAAAAATGCCACACACACACGCCTGTGCTTACTTTTGTGAGGTTTGCTATGCTCAATGCCAAAAGGGTGTCAGTTAAGTGGACTGCAGACTAGAGATCGGCTCAAGAATTCTATATATTCAAGGTTCGTCCATTCCAGATTACATGCAATTTCAGTGAAGGTTCTGTTCCTTGAATCGACCTCTTGCAGCAGAGAACCTTCCGAATCATTCTCCCAGTTACGTTCAAATCTCATCATACAAGGTATACCTCTTACATTTCCTAATGAGCTATTAGTAGTGGAAAATCAAGACCCAAACAAATCTTTCTTGTCACCCGGATCCCATTTCTATCCAACATCTTTGCAGGGAGAGTTGATGGATGTAGAAGCCCGAATCCAGCAAGAGATGGTTGCCGTCTTAGATCCAGACAGGGAGGAAGCGCTGAAAATTGTCGATGTTGTCTTCAAAACCGCTCCTTGGCAAGCCTTAGGCGCTCTCACTGGCCGCCCTTACATGGCATGGTCTGGTACCAACAACCAACATACTTCCAGGTGAGACCACCGATTGTCCTACGCAAAGAAAAAGCAGCAGTGTGCTTTGATAAATATAAAAAAAGCACACACACGAGCGTGTATGCCCTGCGATTTAATATTTTATTAATTGAAAATTTCTTTATTTTATATAACGATATTTTATTTATGTTATTCTGAAATCCGAAGATGCACAATTTCACATCTTTGAATTGTCTTGGAAAAATAATTGTCTTAAGCTATCCAAAAATCATAAATTCCTTTGAATAAAATACTCTCTGTTTTCCACTCAGATTCATTAGCCGTTAGAAGACTGGTTTATGTCTCCTCAGTTTTGTTTGGGTGCACTCAAAAAATTACTTGTTTGTGAACTTGCATATACAATAATTATTGAAGGAAATTGGTTGTTTGTTTGTCAATTTGGGTGGTTGTGTCAAACTATAAAAGGGATGAGTTTTAGTCAATCTCTGACACACTAAAACAAAGGAAAAGACACTCAGAATTACAGTTGCCTGCTGAGAGTAGTTGAGTGTGAGAGAACTCTTTGTTGGGTTTTGTGGAGAAAACATGCGCGGCAGAAGCAATAAAATCCACGCAACCCAAAACAGGATCTCGTAGACAACAACGTATTTGAAAAGAGTGTTTTCGGGATATACCTTATCGCGGAGCAAGTCTGGAGATGTCCCGTTGCACCACGGTGCAACACTATTGACCTACACGGACGGAACTTCTCTCCCGTTCGCTGTCGCACGTTGATCCGGCGGCGCACCTTTGCGGCAGTGATGTACGCCGTTCGTAGCGCGTACAGGTGGTCGTCGACGTCCTCTGAACGCAGGTGTCAATGCGTCTGTGTCTCTACTTCGTCCACGTGGATGGACGGAACTCCACGTCACGCTTCCCAAGCCGGCGGGAAGGAGTCGTGTCTCTGCGGCGGCGTGCTAGCGACACGTTTCTCTCATTTCTCTCCTAAGGACGATGACGGCTAGGGTTTACGTACGTGAGCGTAAACTAAAAGCGTCTCTCGATATCTTATATAGATATCGACCGTCAATCCTCCTTTAAACAGGATACAAAGGGAAATAGGATTTCCTAAACCCATCGGTAAATATAAACATTGCATTAATTAAAATGCTCATGGATTAATTAGAATATTCTGCAATTTATTAATTAACCAAATAATCACATTAATTGATTAATTAATATCCGACTTCATGCAATCGCTTGGGATGGCTCTACGGGCATACATATACCAACAGACTCCTACTTGCACTTAGAGCCAGTCACTCCAATATTATTCTAATCCATTACATAAACATTTTAGTAATCAATGTGATTCGGAGCAATTCTAATCAAATCCACAATTATACTCTTATTCCAACAAATCCTATGTGTGTGACCCGGTAGGCTCCAAATTACGTTGACAGTGATATCCATAATCATATTATGATTTCACAAGCAATGATTGGCATCTAGCAAGACTTCATTGCTACCCAAGTAATTGGAGAAGTTGGAGAACAACTTAGCCTATCATTCATGACTGGTGTTACAGTGATTGTACAGTTCCTTTGTCGTTGATATCCGGATTGAACTCGAGTCATGGAATTGTTATCCTTTTCAATGTTCAATCCATGTTCCTTGAACTAGAGCAGACTGTCTGAGATATATGACTCACATATTGACTCACATCAACATGGCCATGCATTTCTCAGTTTCGCTTATCAAGTAGCCGGAATATCAAACTCTCGTAGGAAGGACAAATTCCATCTACATCACTCACAGTCATCCCCATGTGTCACAGTGCACCCAAGAACCATTTTTATGGCAATCCTTATTCAGGACCACAGTGGATGATGTCAAAGTACACCGAGTGACATGTGATAAGTGTAGTGACTTCAGGTCTAAGAACCACAATCACCATCATCATTATGAGATGTGACTCTAACTACCAATCATTGTATCCATGTGTCACTCTCAAGGTGGGTCTATCTGATACACTGTTCTCTAACAAGTATCTATGTATTTGGTTTGATATCTCCATATCATGGATAATGAGATTCTTCCATCAACCACAATACATTCTAATCTTATGTGTTATTGATGTCTATGGATATTTCCACAATAACAACCGATTAGGGACAAAACAAGAATACATACTCTTAGCATACATATGATCTCACTGTTCAGGTCATCAACCCGAAGACATATGTCATTGAGTATATCATTCTATAGACATCTATAAGTTTTATGGTCATCTCACAATATAAAACACAAACATATAGATTGGAAACTTGCCTTTATTGATATGATCAATGTAGTATTACAAATCATTTACATAGTATCCCATTACAATCATCGAATGATAGTCTCTATAGGCATACATACCTACAGATTCCCACTTACACTTATACCCAATCACTCATGAATCTCAATCTAAGTGATTGAACATGTCTGTCATGTTTCTGATGTGAAAGTGTTTTTGTGAGCGGGTCAGCCACATTGCTTTTTGTAGGTACTCTGCAAATCTTCACATCTCCTCGTTGTACGATCTCTCATATGAGATGGAACCGTCGTAGAATATGTTTGGAACTTTGGTGCGATCTTGGTTCTTTAGCTTGTGCAATTGCTCCATTGTTGTCGCAAAACAACTCAATTGCATCACCAGCGCTTAGAACCACTCCAAGTTTAGAAATGAACTTCTTGATCCACATAGCTTCCTTTGCAGCATTAGATGCGGCAATATATTCTGCCTCTGTTGTAGAATCCGCTACCGTCTCTTTCTTGGAACTCTTCAAGCTCACAGCTCCATTGTTCAGGCAAAACACAAATCCAGATTGCGATCTGTAGTTGTCTTTGTCAGTTTGGAAGCTAGCATCGGTGTAACCCTTTACCACGAGCTCTTCCTCACCACCGTATAACAAGAATTGATCATTAGTCCTTCTCAAGTACTTTAGGATGTTCTTTACGGCTGTCCAATGACATTCACTTGGATCTGACTGATACCGGCTCGTCATGCTCAAAGCATATGACACATCAGGACAAGTACATAACATTGCATACATGATAGATCCAATTGTTGATGCATATGAAATCTTACTCATGTGTGCTCGTTCATCACATGAACTAGGACATTGGGCTTTAGAGATTGTAACCCCATGGGACATGGGCAAGTTACCTCTCTTAGAACCCTCCATGCTAAACCTCTTTAGCACCTTGTCAATATATGTGCTCTGGCTTAGGCCTAGAAGCCTTCTAGATCTATCTCTATAGATATTGATCCCTAGTATATTGGATGCTTCGCCTAAATCCTTCATAGAGAAAGTCTTCCCTAGCCAACCTTTTACTGTCTGAAGAGTAGGGATGTCATTTCCCATCAATAGTATGTCATCCACATATAATATGAGAAATACGACTGTGCTCCCACTAACCCTTTTGTAAACATAAGGTTCATCTTCATTTTGACTAAAGCCAAACTTTTTGACTACTTCATCAAAATGTAGATTCCAGCTCTGAGATGCTTGCTTCAATCCATAGATTGACCTTTGTAGCTTACAGACTTTATTGGCTTCCTTTAGATCGATAAAACCCTCAGGTTGTGTCATGTACACATCCTCGAGTAAATTCCCATTAAGGAATGTTGTTTTAATATCCATCTGCCAAATCTCATAGTCATGATAAGCTGCAATGGCAAGCATGATCCTGATAGATTTAACCATGGCAACTGGTGAGAAGGTCTCGTCATAATCAACACCTTGAATTTGACGGAATCCTTTTGCAACCAATCTACCTTTATAGGTTTGAACATTTCCATACATGTCAGTCTTCTTCTTAAAAACCCACTTGCACCCTATGGGTCTTACCCCTTCGGGTGGATCCACCAAGGTCCATATCTTGTTGGTGTACATGGATTCCATCTCAGATCTCATGGCTTCAAGCCATTTCTCAGATTTTGGTCCCTTAGTAGCTTCTAGATAGGAAGTTGGCTCATCTGCTATGCCCAATTCGTCATTGTCTTGAGTCACGAGAAATCCAAATCTCTCAGGCTCAAGTCGTGTCCTACTAGACCTACGAGGTTCATGTGTTACATTTGGAACTTGAAATTCCACAACAACTTGTGAGTCTTCATGTTCCTTATGTACCTCCTCAGGTTCTCTGCTTTCTTGTTGGTCTCGAACTTCTTCGAGCTCTACATTCCTCCCACTAATTCCGTTGGAAATAAATTCCTTTTCAAGAAATACAGTAGTCCTAGCAACAAACACTTTGTTGTCAGTTGGTGTGTAGAAGTAGTATCCCCGAGTTTCCTTCGGGTATCCAACAAAATAGCATTTTTCCAATTTGGGTCCAGGAAATTGTTTTCTAACATAAGTTTCACATCCCCAAATCTTTAACATAGACAAATTGGGACGATTCCCATTCCATATCTCATATGGTGTCTTTTGAACCGATTTGGAAGGTACACGGTTAAGTGTAAACACTACGGTTTCAAGAGCATATCCCCAGAATGATATTGGAAGTTCAGCTGAACTCATCATTGATCATACCATGTCTAATAATGTACGATTCCTTCTTTCTGAAACACCATTATCTTGTGGTGTAATAGGTGGAGTCCATTGTGATACAATACCACAGTCTCTCATAAGGTCCTCAAACTCTTGGCTTAAGTATTCGCCACCTCGATCTGAACAGAGTGCTTTAATACTCTTACCAAGTTGCTTCTCTACTTCATTCATGAAAGTCTTGAACATTTCAAGAGTTTCTGACTTGTGTTTCATAAGATATACATAGCCATACCTATTGAGGTCATCAGTGAAGGTAATGAAGTATTGATAGCCTCCTCTAGCATTTGATCTAAAAGGTCCACATACATCAGTATGTATGAGCCCTAGCAGATCACTGGCTCTCTCACTGTGGCCAGTGAAAGGAGTCTTTGTCATCTTCCCTAATAAACATGCCTCACATGTCTCTAATGATTCAAAATCAAAAGAGTCTAGATAACCATCCTTATGGAGTCTAGATATGCGGTTCTCGTTTATGTGCCCAAGACGAAAATGCCATAAGAATGTTTTGTTTGAGTTGTCAAGATTTAACATTTTAGTATTTATGTTATATATGCTAGTCTCAAGTTCTAACAAGTAGATACCATAAGACATAGGGGCATTGCCATAAAAGATCTCATCTTTAGATATAGAAATAATTCCATTCTTAATGTGAAATTCAAATCCACTCTTGTCCATATAAGATACAGAAATAATATTTCTATTAATGGCAGGTACATAATAGAAATTCTCTAATTCTATTACAAGGCCCGTAGGCAAAGATAAACTAATAACTCCAACTGCGGTGGCAGCAACTCTTGCTCCATTAGCAACCCGCAGCTCAACTTGGCCCTTTCATAAAGGCTTACTTCTTATGAGATCGTGCATATTAGAACATATGTGAGATCCACATCCGGTATCCAGTACCCATGATGAAAAAGTATTTAAGTTTATCTCAATAACGTATATACCTAAAGTGGAGATCTTTATCCCCTGCTTCTTCTTCCTCAGTTCCTCTAGGTAGAGAGGACAGTTTCTTTTCCAATGTCCAGGCTGGTGACAATGGTGACAACTGCCTTCTTTGGAGATCCCACCTTTAGATTTGAGCGCGGATGACTTTGGCTTCTGCCCGGCTTTAGAACTTTTCTTAGCATTGCCTTTGCCTTTTGAATTTCCCTTTGCCTTTCTGATCACCATCACAGACTTGGGCTTGTCTTTCTTCATCTGTGCTTCATCTGTCCTCAACATGCCTAACAATTCTGACAACGGCTTGTCAAAGTTGTTCATGTTGTAGTTCATGACAAAATGATCATATGATTCAGGCAACAATAGTAGAATCACATCAGTGGCCAACTCTTGACCTAGGGGAAATCCCAGCTTGGATAGGCTTTCCACGTACCCAATCAAGGTGAGTATATGGGTGCCAACTGAGTCTCCCTCTTTCATCTTGCTTTTGAACAAAGCCTTTGAGACATCATATCTCTCCTATCTTGCTTGATGTTGATACATGTTCTTGATATGTGTTACCATCTCCATGACATTCATGTTCTCATGTTGTTGTTGCAACTCATAGTTCATTGAGCACAACATCAGACACTTGACATCCACGACATCATCAAGGTGCTTCTTGTAAGCATCCTTTTCATCCTTGGGCGCATTTACAGCGGGCTCCTCTGGCTCTAGTGTTTCAAGGACATAGAGCTTACGCTCATGTGTGAGAACAATTCTCAGCGTCCTAAACCAGTTTGAAAGTTGGTTCCGGTAAGTTTGTCCTTCTCAAGGACCGATCGCAACGAGAAAGTGTGAGTGTTGGTTGACATTTGATTGCTACAAAAGAAAAATTTACATTTAGTCCAAAACATTTTGACTTGTAAAGATTTGATAAACGAGATTAATTAGGCCTTTAATTAATTACGCTCCCACTATTTTATTCAAATTGATAGCCCTCACTATCAACTCGGAAGATTGCAACGCACAACCTTCTAGTGAGCCAAGACCCAAAATAATTGGATCAATGCCCAGCCAACGCCGGCGTCAAAGACCAAATACTAAGGTAGGCAACTTTTGCCAATTGCATCATATGCAACTCTTGGATAGATGATCATGCACAACTCCTTGCCATGATGCATCTGTGTGCCTCTAGGTACTTGATCCTATCAAGGTTCCCTAGTTAAGTCCAACCCATAAGCCAACACGATGAGTGTGCACCCTGCGGAGGCAGACCCACACACCCACCATCACACTTCCACGAGATAGACAGTGTACCACGCGGAGGCGTGCCCACACATAGTCGATCAAGCTTTTCATGTGTGTTGCTTTATGGAAGGCAACTAAAACTTAATATTATTAATTGAGGGGTTTTATTAATACATATACATATCCAAACACCACATACTTATAGTATGTATCATATACTACTATATCCACAACCACAAACAATAGACATGCAATCACAAATACAAATACATCGATTATGGCCATACTATTGTAATCCTTTGGAGCAACAAAGGATTACGGTCCACCGATGGTCTTATGCATCTCATGCAACACCTGTGAATCAACATGTAAGCCTGTAATGATCAACATTACAATGAATAACTTCATGGATGTTTCGTGAGGTTGAAACTTCAAGTTGCTTCTTGGAATGGGATCTTCTTGTTGCTTCTCCATGGACACTCCTTGGAGTTGGATCTTCATGTTGCTTCTTGGAATTAGATCTTCATGGTGCTTCTCCATGGACACTCCTTGGAGTTGGATCTTCAAGTGGCATCCTTACATCAAGTTTACAAAAACTAAAAGTAATCATATCTCTATTACATCATGTGAGTACAAATATAAAAGGAAAGAATTAATTACACTTTGAAATAAGAGATGAGGCTCGGCATGCAAGCCGAATACTTTACACAAAGGATCCATATGTAACCATTATACATCCATAGAATTCACAAACAAACATATCCACAAGATTGACATCCACATTCATTCACAACAATCACAAAAGGGGACATTAGGCCATAACCGTGCATGCACTCACCACATAAAATAGATTTTAAAGACGATGTGTATTCTATCATAGGTATATCTACATATACATATATACATATTAAAATTGCAGTACTTTTAATGCGGGACATTCTCCATTAAATAAAATTTTGACTCCCACGCAAACAATGCGGGGTACACAGGGGCAGCGCCCCTGTGCGGGGATAAAAAATGTCACTTACACACGCCTGTGCTTACTTTTGTGAGGTTTTCTATGCTCAATGCCAAAAGGGTGTCAGTTAAGTGGACAGGTTCCTAGCGGGATCGAAAGGGACTGCAGACTAGAGATCGGCTCAAGAATTCTATATATATTCAAGGTTCGTCCATTCCAGATTACATGCCATTTCAGTGAAGGTTCTGTTCCTTGAATCGACCTCTTGCAGCAGAGAACCTTCGGAATCATTCTCCCACTTACGTTCAAATCTCATCATACAAGGTATACCTCTTACATTTCCTAATGAACTATTGGTAGTGGAAAATCAAGACCCAAACAAATCTTTCTTGCCACCCCGATCCCATTTCTATCCAACATCTTTGTAGGGAGAGTTTATGGATGTAGAAGCCCGAATCCAGCAAGAGATGGTTGCCGTCTTAGATCCAGACAGGGAGGAAGCATTGAAAATTGTCGATGTTATCTTCAAAACCGCTCCTTAGCAAGCCTTAGGCGCTCTCACTGGCCGCCCTTACATGGCATGGTCTGGTACCAACAACCAACATACTTCCAGGTGAGACCACCGATTGTCCTACGCAAAGAAAAAGCATCATATATGATATACTGCACAGTTCCACATTAATTACTAGCAAATTTATCTTGTGGTAGTACTTTTCTTTATTTCGGCGCTTATTTCCCTTTTGGATGTAGCCACCAGTTGGTGCCTAAGGTCTTCGCCCTGCTCTTTACTCTCAACCTGGCATTCACCGTAGAAATCTGGTTTGCAGCAGAATGTCGTCTCCGGGACAACTTCCCATCATCTAGGGCACTAAAGTGGGCTGCTCGTGGTGTACTGGCCAGTCTCGTTTCCCTTCTCATCGCAGCTGGGGCGTTCCTTTGAACACTTGTATGGGACGTGGTCGATTATTTACTTGGAAGCTCTGCCCAGGGGAATACCAAGGCTGGAGGCCCTGACCGAAAAATCGTGTGTTGTGGATTTAGGATTGTAATTCACATTATACCATGACGCGTGTTTAATTTCGACTGATTCGAGTCAACTGTGTTATATTACACATGAGTCATAAAATAGTGCCGTTAGTAAGAAGGTTTAATCAGAACAATACAATACTGAAATAAAATATTCGTGATAAAAAAATAAAATAGTGCAGAACATGAGACACTTGGTTTCCTAAACTGTGGTTCTTTTGTTGTCACCCTTCATCGCTACTAAAATGAAAGCGGCAATATGAACAACCCTTAAATCTCAGGTTTAAAGTATATTCTGTGGTACATCAACCACCTGTTTCAGTTGTATTTCAAACCTCACAACTATCTTTAATCTCAAATTGCTCACTTCTAAAATAAGATGGACCCACTTAAATGGGAGAGGAGACCAAAAATTTGTGGGTCTTTCTTGGGACTTTTAAATTTAAAACTAACTAGACTGGTTGAAGCATTGTGCTTTGAGAAATATAAAAAAAATTACACACACGAGCGTGTATGCCCTGAAATTTAATATTTTATTAATTGAATTTTTTTATTTTATTTATAAATATTTTATTTATGTTATTCTGAAATATGAAGATGCACAATTTCACATCTTTGAATTGTCTTGAAAAAATAATTGTCTTAAGCTATCCAAAAATCATAAATTCCTTTGAATAAAATACTCTCTATTTTCCACCCAGATTCATTAGCCGTTAGAAAACTGGTTTATGTCTCCTCAGTTTTGTTTGGGTGCACTCAAAAAATTACTTATTTGTGAACTTGCATATACAATAATTATTGAAGGAAATTGGTTGTTTGTTTGTCAATTTGGGTGATTGTGTCAAACTATAAAAGGGATGAGTTTTAGTCAATCTCTGACACACTAAAATAAAGGAAAAGACACTCAGAATTACAGTTGCCTGCTGAGAGTAGTTGAGTGTGAGAGAACTCTTTGTTGGGTTTTGTGGAGAAAACATGCGCGGCTGAAGCAATAAAATCCACGCAACCCGAAACAGGATCTCATCGACAACAACGTATTTGGAAAGAGTGTTTGTGGGATATACCTTATCGCGGAGCAAGTCCGGCGATGTCCCGTTGCACGACGGTGCAACACTGCTGACCTACACGGACGGAACTTCTCTCCCGTTCGCTGTCGCACGTTGATCCGGAGGCGCTCTTTTACGGCAGTGATGTACGCCGCTCGTAGCGCGTACAAGTGGTCGTCGACGTCCTCCGAACGCAGGCGTCAAGGCCTCTGCATCTCTACTTCGTCCACGTGGATGGACGAAACTCCACGTCACTCTTCCCAAGTCGGCGGGAAGGAGTCGTGTCTCAGCGGCGGCGTGGTAGCGGCGTGTTTGTCTCCTTTCTCTCCTAAGGACGATGACGGCTAGGTTTTACATACGTGAGCGTAAACTAAAAGCGTATCTCGATATATTATATAGATATCGACCATCAATTCTCCTTTAAACGGGATACGAAGGGAAATATGGTTTCCTAAACCCATCGGTAAACAGAAACGTTGCGTTAATTAAAACGTCCGTGGATTAATTAGAATATTCTGGAATTCATTAATTAACCAAATAATCGCATTAATTGATTAATTAATATCCGACTTCATGCAATCGCTTGGGATGGCTCTACGGGCATACATATACCAACACTCTTGTGTAAGAACTCTTCTCCCTACTGATGTGTACGATGTCCAATACCTTGCATTAGCTTGCAACACCACTTTCTTCCAGATCATATCCTTTCTTCTTCACCCAATGTTGTGCATCTAAGCATATTTTTTGCTACTTGATTTTCGGCGACGTTCGAGGGCCATAGGAGTGTTCAACATTAAACTCTTGCTAGTACCGAGAGGCAGTACATGAGTTGGGGGTGATTGAATCTAGGAGGCAAGTCGATGGTAAAGCTCGTGCATAGGAGTTTCATATTTTGCCTTCACAACAGTGATTTTCATGACAAGCCTTCACCTACATGCTCATCTAAACTCTATTTTCCTTTGTTCTTAATTATTGATCAGATTAATTACTTTCATATCATGAAAAATATTGCTTAAACAATAACTGGAAAAAAATCTAACACTACATAATACAAAATCACCTTTCTAGTTACCGCTTATTTATTGTTAATCTATCTATTACTATTTACTGAATATGAACTCTAGAGCCATTATGACCATTGAAGACATATCAAGTCTTAGGACAAAAATATTTGTGAGTTTATATTTCCATCATTGGCAACAAAAGATGAAGTTCGGTATCACTTCCTCAAGTCTAATTTCTGCTATCACACCACCTGAGGATCGTTAACCATCTTTCAATGTTATTGATATCCTGATTCATACATATAGCGGTTCATCTTCACCATAATATTCTACTACCAAGATACCCAAAGAAATAGATCTCCTATGTCATGGTAGGAACTTGTCCGCTCTCTCTCATGAGATTTATCATATCTAAACCTTTTTCCCTTCAGCTTTGGCAAGCATTAGATGACAATTTTAGAATATAAGATGCTAGGTTAGAACAATATGCTTCCTTGAGATGGTATGAATACAATGTGGTTGACAATAAGCCTATTTCAGTCTAAGTACTTGAGTACCAAACCTCATCTCAAAGATTATTTTTAGTGGTTACAAACTTAAGGAAAATGTGCAAGTGGCAACCCTTATTGAGAAATCCTAAGTCTAAGAAATTTTCAACAAAGGCAAACAACCAGGTCATATTCAGAAATCTAATTTTGGGGGCCAACACATTTGTTATGAAAGTGGCAATCTTGGTCATCTTGCAACCAGGCCCCTAAGACTCCATAAGTGAACATGATCAATGTGGTGGCTAATGCATTCTATTCTGAAAGGTTAGATACCACCAATTCTCTTGTTCTTAGTATTAACATCTCTTCTAGTGAAAATTAGTGAATGGACTCTGGTGTGCTTTCTTACATATGTTATGATTGTTCTGCTTTTTCTTCCTATCAGGTAGACAATAATTGTGTGATATCTTAGGATGATGATGTGTCTGTGAAGCAAATTGTAGGCTATGGACGTGTGGATTTAGAGCTCACATCTGAGAAATTTCTTAGAATGTAAAATGTTTTACAAATTCCTAGTTTTAAGAAAAACCTAATTAGTGAAGTCTTAATCATGTTGCTTGGTTATACTCTTTTGTGTCAAGGGAACAAAGTTGTAATCTCTAAATTTGGTTCTTACATAGGTGTTTGTACACCTGCGGGGGTTTGATTAAGCTATGTGTCTCTTCTTGTAATGGTACTTCTCATATAAATGACAATTGTTTGAGTACCCTTTCTACTTCTATATCTTGTGATATTTGACATGCACATTTAGGACATGTGAAAAAGAACACTTTGAAACATATGGTTCACATGGATTTAATTTCGAAGACTCAATTTCTAATGATGTTAGATACCAAATATGTGTTCAAGCCAAATTATCGAAGAAAAGCTTTAAACCCGTAGAAAGGAACACCTAACTACTTGAGCTTTCTCATACTAATATATTTGATCGAAATAGTATTCTCAATCATGATGGCATGCAATACTTTATGAAATTTATCGATGATTTTTTAAAATATTGTTGCATTTACTTGTTGAAATATAAAGATGAACAAAGGAAAAATCTTACAATTTATAAGTCATAAGTAGAAAATCAAACTGAGAAGAACCTTAAGAGGATTAGATCCAATAGAGGAGGATAATATACTTCTAATGAACTTAAATAGTTACGTGAATATAATGGCCTTATTCATGAAACCATTGCCCATATAACACATAATCTAATGGTGTAGCCAAAAGAAAGAATAGAACCCTAATTCACATGGTCAATGCCATGTTGGCTGAATATGGTTTATATCAAAGAATATGGGGGGAGGCTCTCTTAACTGTCAACTATGTGTTAAGCCATATCCCTTTCAAATACATAGAAAAAACACCTTATGAACTTTGGTTTAACATGAAAGTATTTTAAAGTTTCTTAAAGTGTGGGAATGCATGGACAAAGTTAAAATCCCTAAAAATAAGAAGAGAATCTTAGTCCCAAAACCTTCGCTATTGTTTTCATAGGTTATGTTGAACATAGAAATGTAAACAAATCTCTAGTAATAAAGTTAGACATCCCTGACATTAAAACAATCCCCATGCTAGAAATCAGACATGTAGAGGTTGTTTACCATGCAAACATCTTTCCCTTCAAACCTAGTGTTCCCAAACAGGTTGGCGAAGGTCCCTCAAATGTTGCAACTTTCAAAAACCAATCAAGATTCAACTCCCTTTACCGACATATCCATACGTGAACCTAAATTGTTGAACCTTGAAATGGTTGAGCCTTCAAGTGAATTTGTTTGGGGTAAAAGGGCTAAAGTAAGAAAGAACTTTGGCTTTTACTTCTACAACTTCATAGTAGAAAAAGCTTGTTAAGCTAAAAATGATTCCTCAAAAGTATCCCTATCTAGATCTGTTGAGGTAACTTATACATAACCTCTAGAGATGCCTCTGAGATAAGTTCTTCTCTGACAAGTAGCCTCTCCTTATGACAAGAAAATAAATAGTTAACATGATAGTTGATACAAGTCATAAGAAAGATAGTGTTGAACTAATTGAATAGACTAGTAAAATAGAGGTATATATGAATAGACTTGTAGCCTCATACGAAGGTCAAAATGTAACTCTGGTCAGGGAATGATAGTTGTGTATAATAGATTCTATGATAACCTTGTGTGAAAGGATCCTGTACTGGTCAAAGTCCGATAGTATCTCCATGACATCAAGATGTTATGTGGACACTTTGTGATATGATGCATGAAAGACAATTGTCTTTTATCTGGGATTTTGGGGACAAAATCCTTGTTAGGGGTTTATAATTGTAACACCCCTGACATGGGTTATGGCCTAATACTAGATATTTTTCTTAAGTAAGTTGCTTACAACTTGTTCTTATCTTTTGGGAAAAGTAATTAAGGCCTTTGTGAAGTTTATTCTCAAAGTCGAGCTTATATGCAAACTATGTGTGCATTATATGATAATCTAAGTGAAAAGTACAATTTACCCAAGATAAGGGTTATGTTGCAAATGTTACATGTTGAATATATTCTAAGTGTTTTGTATGTCATGAAAGAGAATATGATGCTAAGTTGTGGCCTATGCAAAGCCTAGACCCTAAGTGAGAACTTGTGTAAATAATGCTAAGTGCTTGGTGCATCACTTGTAGTATAATTTGCAATATGTACAAAATGTAGGGTTAATGTGTAATTTATCACCTATAAATTGTTTTTACTCTTATATAGTGTTATTGAAAGGAAAGAGAAAGAAGGAGACAATATGTTTGAAGTATCTTGAAGTGTTAGTACTCTTAATAATGTAGAAAACAAGAAAATGCATAAGTTGAAGTTATACGCATGAGCCATATCGATTGTGAACTTAGGAAAGGAGCCCATGTCGACCATAGAGCCATAAGGAGGGCATTCTATTGGTTTCTGGAGCTTTGGTTTGGCCCGTGATGGGAAAGGCACTTCAAGATAATGTTGAAGCATCGATTTACTTTTACCTAGGAAATGATGGAGTTGAATATAATAATAAGATAGTGGAAGAAAGCTTTCCCTATGAGCAACTCAAGAGCCTCCCCTTATCTTTTCTTTATCCTTTTTGCATGGTAAGATAATTGTGGCATGCATGCAAGAGTACGTGTTGACCTTGCATCGCTAGGTGGCATCAAGCACCTTAAGTTAGTGACACCTATGACACTCTTTTTTATAAACCTCAAGTATAAATACCTTGACCTTCATTTGTTGGCAAGATTTTCGGATCAAGAAAGTGCCCTTTTATTTGTATCGTGCAATAACCCCTCTTGTGTTTCCCATAGTGAAGAGGGTTGAGTGGTATCGGCCAAGGAGGAGATATATCGACCAAGGAAGGTTGAAGTAACCAATTAAGGTGATATCGCCCAAATGATGAAGGATATCGTGCAAAAGCTTGGAGCCCAAGTCTTGGAGCTTGGAGAAGGTCCATCCTCAACCTTAGAATGTGAGGAAGTGAAGCTTGAATCTTGGAATCTCATGAGAGGTGGGTTATATAACTTAAAACCTTCAATATTATTATCCTTCCTCAATATTATTCAATTTGTTGATTGTTTGCAAATTAGGGTTTCCTATGATCAATTGATGTAATCATGAGTTCCAAAATGTAATTAGGATTGTTATCCATAGTTTTGAATTAGATTAATGATCTCGAGGTCAATGATGATGACATCATCATTGGATACCCGACATGAGTTGATCACTCTTGAACAACCCGATATGGGTTGAAGATCTTGCAACCCGATATGGGTTGAAGACTTGGGAAACCGATATGGGACCCAACATGGAGACTTGCCCGATATGTAGGTAGGTCATAGTAGGTCTTATGGATGATATGAAGGATCCTTATATATCACTTGTACTTAGTACAAAGGTGAAACAATACCTTGTGCCCGATATGAGTAAAACCCTAGAATGAGGATGGGGAACCTGATACGCTCTTTGACCTTTGAAAATCGATATACCTCCTTTGTATTGAAGGATCAATTTGGTATCTATCTTGTCATGATTTAAGTGTATGTGTTCTTATCACTAATGGGCACACAATATGGTCATGAGGTATCACTTAACATGGATACCCGATATGGTGCCCAATATCTTGCCCGATATGGTGCCCAATATCTTGCCCAATATGATGTCCAACATGAGATCATAATGGGATATCCAATATATGACAAGTCCAAAGTGGGTGCACGATATGGAAACTCAAGATAGTGCACGATATGGTAACCTAAGGTGCGGCACGATGTGATGTTAGGGGATATGCCTTATATCTGATATGAGGATGTGGTTATACAACATGATCAAATTGAATACTTGACATTATCAATCATGCTACTTGATATGGTAGGCATGTCCTCAATTATTAAGATTGACTAAGTGATGAATATGATTAATAGACACAATGAGCTTAACTCATTTTTTATATTGATAAGGTTGTAGACCTTAAAGATGTGAACTAAGTAATTTACATCCTAGTGAGGATGAAAGAGAAACTAAGACTTGAAAGATAAGTATGTAATTAACATACACTAATACTCTTGAGGTGAGTGGAGTATGAGTTAGGGCATAATCATTGCTAATGAAATTTTAAAACCCTGATTGGTTAATTATAACCCAAATTCATAGGGAGGATGTGTTCCTTAGTACTTCATGGTTAAAGGCATATGTTGAGTTGGTTGTTAACATGATATGATAATCATATAAGTATATTAAAGTAATGAGCATGGTTAAGAAAGAGCTATGTGGCTATGTGATACAAAGTCAATGAACTATGTGGACTATGTGAACAATTATTTGGGTCTGATGACCTAGAGGTAATGATCATCTACTAAGTGGTGACATTACTCAATGATGAATTAAGGGATTGAACACCCAAGTATGATGGTGATATAAGATTGAGATTCTAAGTGATTTATATGTCTCGGTGAATATGAAAGCACTTGATAGGTGCAATTATGCTTTTCTTTGTAGCATTTGATATAATTCTTGTTATAAATATTGGTTGATGAATTAATACTTTCATACTTCTTGATAAGATAGATGTTATACATGTTGTTTATATTCCTTTTCAAGTAAATAGATGTTTTATAATTTTGTTCACTTTTATATTATTTTCTTTGGTAATAATATTGTTGGAAGAGAGTTATATCTCTCGCTGGGACAATAGTCTCACCCTATGGGATCCATAATTTTTAGGTAAGACACGTATGAAGGACTAAGAACCATACTGCAGAAGGAGTGTATCAGCAAGGATCATTGTTGTATCTCAGGTTGAGTATGTTGTTTGTAATGTCCTATAGATAGAAGTCATATGTGTCGTCTCTGTACTCTCAGGTCCTTGGGAGAAAGTATAAGTGGTTTTTACAAGCGACTTGAGATTTTGGTTTACTTATCTCGAGGATTTTATGTTGTTACTATGTGTATTTAAGCAAAGAAGCTAGTACTTGTTATCCTCGAGAAGAGACAGAACACAGAATGTATAATGTGAACCATGTGTATATGAGGATTTGGTTCTTTATGTAAGAGTTTTCTAGAAGATGAACCTATGTGCAAAATGGTTTTAAATTTTAGTGATTTTTGTTAATCCGTTGTTTATGGTTATTCCGCTTAAATAGTAACGATTTGGTTGTCGGTTTGATGACAGTCATTTCAATGCATGTAAGATAGGTCATAAAAAACAAGAAAAATCATCACTTGGTCCTATATGACCATCGGTCGAAGGAAAAGCAAGACAAAAGGACCCAACGGTCGAAGACTTTCAAGTAATCAAACCAAAACCCTAGATCATCAATGACCCAAGAGAGAGATGTGGAAGGCTCTGTGACTGAAGGGACTTTAGCACACATATAAACATCCTTCGACCGTAGAGAAAACACCAAGAAACATCAAGGATGGTCACTGAAAGACCAAGATCATCTTCGGTCAACACAAGGTCAACACCAACCTAGGGTATCCAAGCAAACCCTAAAAACCACACTCAACCACTCACCTTATCCCTCCTCCTCAAACCAAGGCATAACAAGGCACCCACCAACATCATACTCTCTCTCATGATTCTAAAACATGTGAGGCACATCCAACATGTGACAAATTGCAAGATAACCACTTAGCATATATAAATTGCAAGTTGGTCCTCAACAAGCACACATATAACAAAACTAGCTCAAACATCACCCAAACAAGACCAAACTAAAAACATAACCATGTCACATGTTATTACAGAATCTTAAGAGATTAGATTAAGGTTCAAGCATTTTATTAAGCAAAGCAAGCACAATTAAACACTAAGCTAGGTCAGGGGTCATACAAAACCAAGGTACAACAAGAAGATGGGGCGCTACTCTCTCCAACATGATGCCAAAACTTGTGAGGCACAATAAGCATGTCACAAATTGCAAGGAAACCCCAAACATGGGTAAATTGCAATTAGGTCCAAAACAAGCACATATAAGCATAACTAGCTCAAACAACATCCAAACTGGACCAAACTAAAAGCACAATCATGTGACATGTTATCAAAGCACATCACATGATTAGATTAAGGTTTTAAGCATCTTATTATGCTAAGAAAGTAAGATCAACCAAAAAGCTCGGTCAGGGGTCTTACAATAACAACCCATTAGACCAGAGATGAGAATCATTTGGATAAGAGATAACATCCCATTAGACTGGAGATAACAAAGAACTGGACTCAAGATAACAACTCAAAATTGGACTGCAGATAATAAATAATTGGATCGGAGATAACAACCAATTGGACCAAAGATAACATCTTGTTGGGGCAGAAATAATAAGTTAGACCAGAGATGACAACTAGAAAGCAGACTAGCAGTAACATCTAATTGTACTAGAGATAACAACTAAATTGAACTAGATATAACATCTCATTGGACCAGATATAAAAACCAATTGGACCAGAGATAACATACAAATGGATTAGAGATAACATACAAGTGGAGCAAAGATAACATATAAATGGACTAGAGGTAACATATAAATTGGACTCAAAATAACACAAAAAAAATATTAAATATTGAAAATTATAAGAAAACATACAAATGGTCCAAAATGATGTACAAACGGACATGAGATAACATACAAATAGAACTCATATAACATACAAGTGGACCTGAGATTATAACTAAGGGTTATTATCTTTGGTCCAATTAGTTGTTATCTAATAACAATACACACTAGACCAGATGTAGCAACAAATTAGATCAGAGATAACAACAAATTAGACCAGAGATAAGATCAAGTTAGACCAAAGATAACAAAACATTGGACTGAAGATAATAACTAAGCATAAAAAATGAGAAATAGCGATAACAGAACATGTCTTTGTGATAAGTGAATTGTAGACGAAAGATAATAACACAACAAATATAATGATAAATGGGCTCGGAGGTAACAACAAACTAGACCAACAATAACAACACATCTCGTGTGATGAGTAAAAGGAAGAGGACAAAGAAAGACAAAATACTAGAATAGAGATAACAACAAGACATACCAGATATAACAACAAATTTGACCGAAAATAGTAAAAAATTGTACTAGAGATAGCAACTTAATTAAGGAATTAATAGTTTATTAGAACATTTTAATGTATTATTTAAAAAAATAAGTTTGTATTATTTTTCAAAAGTATGTCGATATTGGTGTTGTTGGAATGAATTTTTTGTAAGAAATTTAGCAATTTGGTTTCATCAAAAAAATCTATTATGGATTGGAAGTTATAAGAAAAATAAATCTCTCTATTTTTTTCTCTTTCTTCGGCCACTCCACTCCCCTCATATTCCTTGTATGGAACACATCCGTTTTTATTTTCTCAAAAAAATCATTACAATTTTAAATGTATTAGCAACAACGTGAGTTATAGGTGGAATTAGTGCCACTCATTTCGTTTATCAAATTGATCTTGTCTTGAAGTATTTTTTGTAAGAAACACACTCTTTTTTATTTTTGTCAAAAAATTATCACAGATTAAAAATTATAAGAAAAATAAATTTTCTTTCATTTTTTTTCAAACAACGTCATCTCTTATCTTCTAGATTGTATATTCTAATTTTTTAAATATGTCAAAGTTGATCTTGTTGTAACGTATTTCCTATAAGGAGTGCAAACAGTGTTATTTCGTCAAAAATGTATAATGGTTTGAAAGTTAAACCTTGTTTGTCACGGTATAGTTGACTGTAATGTGACGAATTAGAAATTAAAGCAACAATAATCTAATATTTTATATATTTTCTATTTTGTTTAGTACGATGCGATATGAAACCATTGATTTTGCTTGCAGTTGTTTGGTAGCAGTAATTTCTGTGTTTAGATTGACGAAAAAATATGTTGTTGTTGCTGCGCTGTAAAAAGATGTGAACGTGTAGTTCAAGATGAATCCGGCAAGTGGACGAAGATAAATTTAAGTGATTGGAACCTGCAAAGGAAAGCTAACAATACTTTAACTTAGCATAACAGTCATGCAACGGGGTTGAAATCCTCTGTGCCCGGGACAATGTGCCCAGTACATCCCAGCCATATACTTCTCTATGGGGCCCACAAGTGTATGGATCAGATAATGTGGGTATAGAGGTGGGCACAGAAGTTGGGTACAGAACCATGCAACGGTGCAGCTCCACCCGACCACCGTGAAAGAGAAACATGTGATCGCATTTCTGCAATTGCATCAGATTATATCGGATCAAATGATTTATATTCTAAAGCTTCTAACAAATAAAATATAGAAATTAATATGGTGTCCTAAACCCTTATTAGGAAAAATATTTTTTCCTTTTTTCCTCTTTCCTGCAATCACTCTCTCTACATACTCATTCTCTCCTCGCTCCCCCTCCACCCCCTCGCTCTCTCACGTTTCCATCAGTCCAGATTTTCATTTTGGCTGACTAGAATACAGCCGCTGCCTGCAAACCATCAGCAGTCCTGGTACATGGGACAAAGATCGTTCGAGTTCTGATGTGTATCTCATTTTCCATTTTCGTTTCACCTAGGACCCCTAATGTTAGCATGTCAAGTAACGGAGGTGTGTACGGACTGTGCGTTTATTTTATTTTTACTAAAAATGGACCGTGCATTTATTTTATTTTTACTGAAATTGGACCATGGATTTATAAAAGTAATAAGCTTGAATTTGGAAATATGAGTAAAAACCAAAATAGCACGGTTTAATAAAAATATTGACATATATAGCATCATTACAAACTTATTTCCAGTAATAGCCCGGTTTGGTACAAAAACGCCAGAATTGTTGGCGTTTTAATGGGCCAGGAACCAAAAGTGCCAAGAATTGAGCATTTTATATGGAAAGCGCCAAGATTTTGGCGTTTTAAATGGAAAGCGCCAAGAAATGGGTGTTTTATATGGAAAGCACCAAAAATTGGGCGCTTTAGCCCGAAAGCGCCAGGAAGATGACGTTTTTAAGTGAACACGCTAGGAAGATGACGCTTTCTCGCGAGCCTTCAAAGCGAGCGTCGTCACGTCCCTTCAGTTGCAGCCGCAGGGACACAACAAGGTTGGTGGGTGTTTTGAATGCGACGATCTTTATAGATCTCATCGACACCCACCCATCTTCATTGTCTTCTCTTCTTCCGCACAAGGTAAAGTTCCTTCGGTTCCTTTCTCTTCTGTTCCTTTCTCTCCGGTTCGTCTCTCCGGTTCCTTTTCTTCTGCTATTCTTCCTCTCATCTTCCTCCTGTACCCGTCCTTCTTCAGTGCAAGCCGTTGTGCCGTGGTGCTTTTGGAGATAGCTGTCCGGGAAGCGGCGTTGTTCATCTCTGGTGGCCGCCGGTTCTTCGTGCGCATCCGCCGCTGTTCATCGCCGCCGGTTCTTCGTGCCGGTTCTTCTTCATTATCTTCCCTTCTTCTGCACAGGTAAGTTGTCGTCTTTCTTCCTCTCATCTTCCTGTGCTCTTCCTTCAGTTGCTTTTTTATTCTTGTGCTATTCTTCAGTGCAAGCCGCACCGCGGTTGGAGATCGCTGGGGACCGGGGGATCTTCTTCTGTTTCCGTTTTCTTGGTGGCGGCCGTTAGCCTCTGTCTGCGAGAGAGCAGCTGAAAGGTGATTTCCACCTCTTGCAACTGCTGCTTTTCCCTTTTTCATTTAAATGGCATCTCAGCTAGAACTTGTTCTCATTTTGGTTATTATCAACTCGTTCAGATTTTTCAAGTTCTTGTTGACTTTGCCTCATGAGGATCTCACTTCAAACATCGTTATTCTAGGCACGCAGCCTACTCTAAGCAGTAAGTTTGCTATCTGTGAACCCTAAAAAGTTTTGGTAAAAAGGAACGGATCTATGTCAGTTGGTTATGGTTTTCTGTTTGTTTGTTGCAAAGAAGACTACATTATCCATAAAAATAACTGCTATATTTTGACTATTACTAAATAACTGCTAACATTTTAAATGTAGTAGACAACTTGCTGAAGTGCACAACATTTAAGATACGAGTACTAGTGATTCTTGGAGCATTAGTCTGCGACAGCTTCGTGTCAGACAGTAAGTTTAATTTACATATCCATCTTATAATTTATATGGACCGTAACAAATTAGGACTATATGTAATTTGATTTGTACATAATCTGAATTTTTTTGGTGTGGACTGTGTTTGATTGAGAATTTTTTGAACTGGAATATTGATTGTAATTAATTTGGACTGTATTAATTTGGACTATTAGACTGTATTAATTTAGACTATAATTAGTTTAGATTATGTTTTATTTAGATTGTAATTAATTTGGACTGTATATAACTTGGACTGTAATCATTTAGTTAATTTTTTATATTCTTTTTTGTGTTTTTAATGATCCTTTTATGTCCTAAATGGTTGTTGAATGTTTACATATCTATGCAAATTGTGTGTGGTTTGATATCATGTATGATATTATGTGTGGTATTTTTCAAATCTTATATATCAACACCAAGCCGTAAGAAATTATTTTTTAAAATGATATGTAAAATATCAAAGAGGAAGTTTTCAAAATTGACTTCAACAAAATTCATAACATGTCAATGTATAACACTTTATTGCGAGGATGATAATGCCGATGTTGAGAGCTCTAACAAAATTTTCAAATCAAAGATATTTTTTTCCAAAAGATATATCATTTTAGGTTGTCGTTTTGGTATTTTTCAAACCTTATATATCAACACCAAGCCGTAAGAAATTATTTTTTAAAATGATATGTAAAATATCAAAGGGGAAGTTTTCAAATTTGACTTCAACAAAATTCATAACATGTCAATGTATAACACTTTATTGCGAGGATGATAATGCCGATGTTGAGAGCTCCAACAAAATTTTCAAATCAAAGATATTTTTTTCCAAAAGATATATCATTTTAGGTTGTCATTTTGGTATTTTTCAAATCTTATATATCAACACCAAGCCGTAAGAAATTATTTTTTAAAATGATATGTAAAATATCAAAGGGGAAGTTTTCAAAATTGACTTCAACAAAATTCATAACATGTCAATGTATAACACTTATTGCGAGGATGATAATGCCGATGTTGAGAGCTCCAACAAAATTTTCAAATCAAAGATATTTTTTTCCAAAAGATATATCATTTTAGGTTGTCGTTTTGGTATTTTTCAAATCTTATATATCAACACCAAGCCGTAAGAAATTATTTTTTAAAATGATATGTAAAATATCAAAGGGGAAGTTTTCAAAATTGACTTCAACAAAATTCATAACATGTCAATGTATAACACTTTATTGCGACGATGATAATGCCGATGTTGAGAGCTCCAACAAAATTTTCAAATGAAAGATATTTTTTTCCAAAAGAAATTATTATCGTGAATGGTGGTTGTGTAGTTTAAACTGTGATGTTATTATCGTGAATGGATATTTTTGAAAATTGGAAATTGCATCCAGTTTTGTAGTCTTGATTGGATATTTTTGAAAAATGTAAAGTCCAAACAACTAGAGGGCATGTAACTTTTTGCATAGTAGTAGTAGGTATAGCGTAATAGTATTGGTTATTCTACTGTTTAACAAATTGGTAGAATTTTGGTGCGATAGGAATAGTTCAAAATAAACTATATTTAAAAATAAACAATAATTCAAAATAAAATATATTTCAAAATAAATTATAGGAATTTGTTCCATACCGAACACATGATTCAATGGGGGTACAAGATGTGATAGAACACTTCTTGTTTATCTTGTTTATCCCAATGCCAAAATTACTTACCATCTTGACAAAATTGTAATAGACATCTTTTTCAAAACTCCATAACATATTTAAATTCATAATTAACTTGTTTTTAAATAATTGTGTCATTATATCTAACATTCACTATTCAAAATATTCAGGAAAATGGCCAACTTTGTCATCCGTTATGGTAATGAGGTCTGCATACCTATTCAAATAGCGACAACAACCACTTTTTCTGAAATGATGGCATACACACATCAGATTCTTGATATACAATCAATGATGTACGGCCTTCGTCTAAGCTATAACTTTCCCAAAGATATACGTCCTAGTTATGACTTGTTTCCTATTGATGTCGTTGATGAGGATAGTTGGAAAACCCTTCTTAGTATATCAAAAGCGAGGATTATTGACCTTTATGTTGAGAGATATAATCTACCGAATGAGAGAATGAGTCAGTTCCAAAATGATCACGATGTTTCTATTGATGATGATGATAACGATGGTGATATTAATGATGATAATGATGGTGACGCTGATAATGATGATAATGATGGTGAAAGTGATGATGATGAGCATGAGGATATTGATATTAATGATGATACTAGATTGTTGCAACTGCGTATTGATGATAATAACCATGAAGTTTTTATCGATCCAGAAACATGGAAGGATGACTAGGTAGATCAAAATCATGCAGATAATTATGAATACTTCAGAGAAGATGATTGGGTGGACGAATATGAAGTCCACTACTACAGAAATAGCATTCAGTGACACTTTTCTGGGCGTCGGTTATTAAGGAAAACCGACGCCTTCTATGTTAGGCGTCGGTTGTTTACGAAAACCGACGTCTATATTCGAAGACCAGCCAGACACGGGTACCACTTTGTCTTCAGCGTCGGTTGTTTATAACAAACCGACGCGTAAAGTCGCCCGCGAAATCCATATTTCAATAAAAAAAATAGTGTCATTTTCAGCGTCGGTTATTAAGGTAGAAACCGACGCCTATGTGCGATGAAAATTTGCGCGAAAAGTGTCACCTTCAGCGTCGGTTATTCAAGGATAACCGACGCTGAAGGTGGTTCCTGCCAAACAATTTCATGAAAATATCGTCCAATTGGACGTCAGTTTTTTTAAACAACCGACGCTAAAGAGTTTAGGCGTCGGTTGTTTAAAACAACCGACGCTATTTGGGAACTTCATTACCCTCGATCGCCCGACTCTTCCCCTTTCTTCTGTTTCATTGTGAGCGATTTCTTCTCTACTGCCGCCGATTTCTCTCCGGTGATTTCTTCTCCAGCTCCCCTTCTCCGGCGCCCCCTTCTCCGGCGCCCCTTTCTCTGCCACCACTCCTGCTCGCCGCCGCTCCTGCCGCCATTGGACACCTGCTAGCCGCCGCTCCTGCTCGCCGAAGATCCTGCTGCTCTGCGTCGCCGCCGCCTGCTCGCCGCCGCTCCTGCTTGCCGCCTGCTCGCCGCCCTGCTCGCCGCCTGCTCGCCGCCTGCTCGCCACCACTCCTGCTCGCCGCCGCCGCCGCTTGCTCCTTCCTCCTTGTTTCTGCTCTGCTCTGCGTCAGGTGTGTTGTCTGTAAATGCCCAAAGTTTGGTCAGGTGTGTTGTCTGTAAATGCCCAAAGTTTTTTTGGTATCAATAGTTGAGTGTTTTTCACACAAAAAAAGATGGAGAAGTTAAATGGATACAACTCTGTACATAGGTAGGTGTAGTTCTCTAGCTAATTACAATAAGAACATGACAATATGATAATAAACATCTACAACCTAATGCCACCTACCAAGACATATACTAATACCACCTCCTCACCTATCAAAATCTTAAGGTTAGACATATAAAGGAGGAAGAGTTGTGAAACATGTGTACATGAATCTGAAGCCACTATACAAACTCTGTTTGAGTGTTTAAGTATCAAGCATCGTTAGTCCAATACATAAGTACTAGAAGTATCCATGGGTTAAATAAGGTGAACTAGCTGTGTAATGTTAGGGTTTCTATAGTAGTGGGTGCGCCTACTACATTTGGGGGTGCGCCTTATACTATTTGATATCCTTGATTTTATCTTCTATCCTAAATAAAATTAAGGGACCCATGATTAGAAAATAATTCCAAACTTGACACCCACACTAATTGGAAGGAAATAAAATATGATTATTGAAATGCACATTTGTGATGTGATACCTTTTTTAGGATGCATATATTAGATTCAACCTTTGAGACATCCTTTTATGAGTTCCAATACAATTAGGGTTTCATTTCATTGCCATTGTATGTATTATAATATTACATCTTTCACATAAAAATTAATTAAATTGAATCCTATTGGAACCCTAATTTAAATCCTAATTTGATTTAAACTTGTCCATTCTAGCATCCTAATTTGATTTGATTAAACCCTAACATTGTTTAAACCCTAACATCAATTGTGATGAAACCCTAACATGTACATATCTATTATTGTGTTTGTTGGCCTAGAAACCCGTCCAAGATTGACTCATTAGGAGTAAATCTTGGATAGTCCCCGGTTTGGGACTGTTCTTGAACACCTAATCTCACTTAGGATGGAAGTGTATAATGTGTATTGGGTTTTCGAGAAAATTTTGGTAGCATTTCCCCGTTTGTTCTCTAAGTACATATGTACTTAGAGAACAGCGGGGAAATGCTGCCGAAATTTTCTCGAAAACCCAATACACATTATACACTTACTAGTGAGATTAGGTGTTCAAGGATGGGATAGGTGGTACACATTTATTATATATAAGAATGACATCACATGTGTTTGTTGGCCTAGAATGTGAACAATCATTGTTTTTTATATTACTTGTACATTGGTATAAATTAGAATGAACAATCACTAAATTATATACTGTTTGTATGGAGTCCGGCTTCATTGTAGATATCTATTATTGTGTTTGTTGGCCTAGAAACCCGTCCAAGATTGACTCATTAGGAGTAAATCTTGGATAGTCCCCGGTTTGGGACTGTTCTTGAACACCTAATCTCACTTAGGATGTAAGTGTATAATGTGTATTGGGTTTTTGAGAAAATTTTGGTAGCATTTCCCCGTTTGTTCTCTAAGTACATATGTACTTAGAGAACAGTGGGGAAATGCTGCCGAAATTTTCTCGAAAACCCAATACACATTATACACTTACTAGTGAGATTAGGTGTTCAAGGATGGGATAGGTGGTACACATTTATTATATATAAGAATGACATCACATGTGTTTGTTGGCATTTCCCCGTTTGTTCTCTAAGTATATATGTACTTAGAGAACAGCGGGGAAATGCTGCCTAATCTTTTCCTAATATATACTTGTTTCCTAATATATACTTGTTTTCTCTGATCATAGAATGGATAGATCATGGATGTCCATTCGTAATCGTTGCACCCCAGAGTTTATATCTGGTCTTGATCAGTTTATTAGATTTGTCGAGGAACATAGGAAAAAACCTACAGATAGGTTCTACTGTCCATGTAGGCATTGCGGTAACAACTTGAAAGTCAACACTGGTGAGGAAATCAAAAGTCATGTCATGTGCAACGGGATTGTACAAGGCTATACAGAATGGCACTGGCATGGAGAGATTTCAAAATTGAAACCAGTAGATGTCGATAGCAGTGCTTGGGTGGAAGAAGAAATTGCCTCTGATGACGTAAATGTGAACGAACCAGTTCCAGCAGACATCGTTGATGCGATGCTGGATAGTTGTAGGGTAGAGCACACCGATCCACCTCCTATCTTTACAAACATTGTGCATGATGCTGAGATACCGTTATACACAGGCTGTGCTAAGTTTACGAAGCTTAGCGCTGTGTTGAGATTGTATAAGTTGAAAGCTAACAATAGATGGAGCGACAAAAGCTTCACTTCATTGTTGACTTTGTTGAAAGAAATTCTTCCTGAAGGAAACGAGCTTCCAATCTCAACATACCAGGTAAAGAAAATGTTGTGCCCAATGGGAATGGAGGCCAAGAAGATACACGCATGCCCGAATGATTGTGTATTATTTCAAAAGGACTATGTAGATTTGAAAGATTGTCCAAAATGTGGTGCGTCACGGTATAAATTGACGACTTCGGGGGAGTCCAAAACTGGTTCTCCTGCCAAGGTGTTGTGGTATCTACCTATAATATCACGGTTTCAACGCTTGTTTGCAAATCCGAAAGATGCGAAGAATTTGAGGTGGCATGCAGATGTTAAGAAAAATAATGATGGGATCCTACGACATGCGTCTGATTCCCCACAGTGGAAGAAGATTGATCTATTGTACCCTAAATTTGGTGAAGAAGATAGGAATCTAAGACTTGGGCTTTGTACAGATGGGATGAATCCGTACGGGACATTGAGCAGCCAACATAGCACTTGGCCAGTCATGCTTGTTATATACAATCTTCCTCCCTGGATGTGTATGAAAAATAAGTACGTTATGTTGTCATTGTTGATATCGGGCCCTAAACAACCCGGAAATGATATCGATGTTTATCTTGAACCTTTGATTGATGACTTAAAGAAACTTTGGGCTGAAGGTGTGATGACCTATGATGCTTCAGCAAGAGAGACATTTCGTTTGCACGCTATGTTGTTTTGCACTATTAATGACTTTCCAGCATATGGGAATTTGTCTGGATATAGTGTCAAAGGAGCTAAAGCGTGTCCTATATGTGAAGAAAACACTGATTCAATAAGACTAAAACATGGCGGCAAGACTGTATATCTTGGTCATCGAAGGTTTCTTTCAAAATTCCATCCGTACCGTAGGAAGCGCAAAGCATTCAATGGATGGAATGATGAACGGAGTGCACCTAAACCTATACCAGGGGATGTTGTTTATGAAAGAGTAAAAGACATTGTCAATGAATTTGGTAAGAAATCACAATGTAGTATGGCCACACGGAGTGAAAATTCTTCATTCAAGAAGAAGTCAATATTTTGGGATCTTCCTTATTGGAGTTCTTTGACAGTCAGGCATTGTATCGATGTAATGCACGTAGAGAAAAATGTCTGTGATAGCATCATTGGTACTCTATTAAATATACCAGGTAAGACTAAAGATGGGATAAAATCCAGACTGGACCTACGTGAAATGGGAATAAGGTCAGAATTAACAGAATTACATGAAATGGGTAATAAAAGAACATACTTACCTCCCGCTTGTTACATGTTGTCTAGAAAGGAGAAGAAAACTTTTTGTGAATGCTTGGTAAATGTTAAGGTGCCACATGGTTACTCATCCAACATCCGTAGATTGGTATCAATGAAAGATCTGAAGTTGATAGGTCTTAAATCTCATGATTGTCACACTCTAATGCAACAAATATTGCCCGTGGCAATTCGATCTATATTGTCGAAGCATGTAAGGTTTGCAATTACCAGACTTTGTTTCTTTTTCAACAGTCTATGCAGCAAAGTTATTGACCCTGATACTCTCGATAATTTGCAAAGAGAAGTGGTTGTTACCCTATGTCAGCTTGAGATGTATTTCCCTCCTTCGTTCTTTGATATCATGGTACATCTTGTTGTCCACTTGACTAGGGAAGTGAAAATGTTGGGACCAGTTTTCTTGCATTGGATGTATCCCTTTGAACGATACATGAGCGTTTTTAAAGGTGATGTTCGAAACCGTTATCGGCCTGAAGGGAGTATTATTGAAGGTTATGTGGCGAGAGAGGTTATGGATTTTTGCAATGACTTTCTCAGTGGTAATGACACTCCTGATAATGACAAGAATATTGAGGAGGGCAAAGGAATTTTGGGATCACGGGTGAAAGTAATCAGCCGTGAGCAGTTGGAACAAGCTCACTTGTATATTTTACACAATATGGACAAAGTGAGTGTTTATATCGAGGAACATACCAATTTCATAAAGAGACAACATCCTCGAGCAAGTTCAATGTGGCTTGCTAGAGAGCATAATAAGACTTTTACTAAGTGGTTTGAAGATAAAGTCTTACATCAACTATCTCAAACACCAAATGATATTACAGAAACTATCAAATGCCTCGCCTTTAAACCAAAACCGAATGTTATGTCTTATGAAGGGTTTGACATTAATGGATTCACATATTACACAAAGCGCCAAGATGATAAGAGTGTCGTCCAAAATAGTGGGGTCACTCTTCAAGCGTCGACTATGTACTTTGCAAGTGCAAAGGATAAGAGTCCACGTGATGCTAAAATGTCATATTACGGTGTCATTGAGGACATTTGGGAGTTTGACTACATAGATTTCAAAATTCCGCTCTTTAAATGTAATTGGGTTGATAACACCAAAAGAGTTATAGTGGATGAATTGGGTTTCACTTTGGTGAACTTTGAAAATATTGGCGAGAAGGGTGAACCATTCATGTTGGCATCACAGGCGAAACAAATATTCTATATCGATGATCCTGCAAATGATAAATGGTCGGTTGTTCTTCATGGTAAAAGACAGTTCATTGAAGATCCTATAGATGAAGAAGAGTACTATGATAAGTATGATGACTCCAGTCCATTCTCAGTTGGGTTGCCAACTCCACAAAATATTGAAGCTAATGATGACTTATATGTGCGCGGAGATCACAATGAAGGATTGTTAATTGATAAAAGATCACAATTTTAGAGACATGTATGTTTATACAAATGCTAAATGTTTGCCTTTTTCTAGTTAATACAAATGCTAAATGTTTGCCTTTTTCTAGTTAATAGAAATGCTAAATGTTTGCCTTTTTCTAGTTAATAGAAATGTTAAATGTTTGCCTTTTTAATGACATTTTCAGATGGCTGACCATGATGAGCATGATGTCCATGATGAGCATGAAGTCCATGATGAGTATGCTGTCCATGACGAGCATGGCGAGGATACTAATGTAAGTTCTAAAAACATATCCTGTATTTCTATAAAATTCATTATCTTCTAGTTATGTCATATATCCTATATTTCTATATTGGGCTAAGTTAGTGTGTTTTATTTTTGTCAAATTTTAGGTTGATGCACCTGTACCCACTGAAGCACTGGAGCAACTTGATGCGCAACACCAGACACTTAACAAGAAAAGGGGCATCACTCTGTTGAAGAATTTATTAGCGCTAAGTGGTAGTGGATCCAAATTGGTGGTGGAGTTTGATAATGGAGGAAATCCAATTGGAGTGAACCGCAATAATTTTGTGAACTATCTTGGGTGTACCACTTGGAGCCATTGTGGTGTTAAGTATGACAATTGGCATAAAGTTCCTCAAGGGAAAAAAGACTTGATATGGAAGGATTTATGCGTGAGTTATTATTATTTGCAATTCTATTTTGTAGATTAAAAATTCTATTATTTGCAATTCTATTTTGGATACTAGTTAATAACATTTCTATTTTACAGAATCTGTTTGCATTGGATGAGAAGTTGCATCGTAAAAATGTGATGCAACGCGCTGGAAAGATGCTTAGGAATTATAGGACAAATCTGAATAGAGAATACATAAAAGAGGGTGATAAGAAGAAGAAGTCAGCCCTTGAACAATGGAACTTCTTGGACAAAGAAGATTGGGACAATTTTGTTGCTTCAAGAAAATCTGAAGAATTCAAGGTATTAGGCGTCACTCCTAATTTAATTAATATACATTGTATTCACCTATTCAAGATTAGCATTTAGTGCTACTAACCAAATCATTAATGTGCATACTAATTAGGCCCTCAGTGACGCACAAAAAGCAAGGCGTGCACTGAATGTGCATGACCACACTATGGGTCCAAAAGGCTATGCAAGCATTCGCCAAAGACTACAGGCGGAGTCTGCGGCTACTCAGGAGTCTGCTCCTACTCAGGAGTCTGCCACACCCATGCCTCGCCATGATATCTGGATAGCTGGCAGGCAAAACAAGAAGGGTGAAATAAAGAAGCCTGTAACTGCTGAGGCGGCTGCAAAAATGGTAAAATACAACTCTTAGAGAAATCGTTTGAATATTGATTATTTGTGGTGTTAACTTACCAATTCCTATTTATGGTGATTAGCGGGAGCTGCACGAGCAGAGGAAACAAGGCATGTTCATCCCTCAGGGCACAAGGGATGAATTGACAGTTGCTCTGGGTAACCCAGAGCATCCTGGACGTGTTAGAGGTGTCGGCGCTGGTGTTGGCATCAAAGCATTCTTTGGGCCATCCCAGTGCAAACCCAGAGCGGGACTTTCTCAAGAAGAGGTAACCTATTCTTTTTTTAGAATGTTACTGCAAAAGGAAATTCATTAATAAGAAGCTAATGTTTCTTTTATCCATGTATAGGAGAATAAGAGAGTTGAGGATTTAGTTGCTAAGAAGATCAACGATGTAGTTGCTGAGAAGGTCAAGGAAGAATTGCTGCGGTGGCAAGCATCTCAGGCTTCCAATACGCCTATGGCGACCCACTCTTCTCCTGATGCACAGACTGCGAGTAATCCTGGAGACCCATCGCCTAGCACGTCTGCTGTAAGTATTGTTTATGGCATTGTAGTTAGTCTTTTCAAGTTGTTATGTTTTCAAGATGATATGTATATATGTATAATATTCTTTACGTAAATTTGTAGGCATTGAAGCCATGCCGCTTAAGAATGCAAGACTACATTGTTGCAGAGGCGCAAGCTTACCCGTCCCTTCCTGGGGAAAGGTTTCACGGGACTCCAATGCCACAGGGCTATGTTCATGTGGGCCCATTACGTGTGTTACCCGATTGGAGGGAAGTTGCGTTGCCATATGCCCACCCAGATATTGATACACTTGGTGAGGCAGAAGGCGGGGTGATATTGTGGCCCAAAGCAGATGTCGTCTACACGACTGAAATTTTAAGATAAATTTACATTGATTTAGACTGTTAATGTGTATATATGATGTCAACTGATCTGAAATTATATGTACAGGTTAAAAAGAAGACACCAGGAGCACCTAGGCCTCCACTTCCACTTCCCGCATTACCCGATTGGGTTCCAACTGACCTAACATACCCGTTAGGTCCTGCTTGTAGGGGAATGGCATGTTGGCTACGGGCACATAATGTACATTGCCCTATAATTATTTCTTTAGATGCAGATTATGCAGGTCAATCATACGATAGCTCTTTATTTATACAAGATATTATTGAGCTGTTTATGTATGATTGGCTGAATACATCAATGATAGAGACATGGATAAGGTGAGATCTTGTTTATACATCCATATACCTTGTGTAAGATCCGGTGATCTGGTTTCTTATATATTAATGCATACGCCTATATGTTTTGCAGCTACCTAGTCGAAGATCATTGCAAACAATTTGAATTTGATCATGTGGGATTTTTGATTCCATCATTGATTAGTTTGGTAGCTAAAGACCCTGATAATGTTCAACAATACTGTATAGATGCTTTTACAATTTTTGGTCAGCAAAAGAAGACGATAATAATAGCTCCATTCAATGTCAAGTAAGTTTACTTTATTTATAATTTGGACTTAAGAAAATTCCATTTTTATTTTGCATTTTGAGTTATTAATTGTTAACTTCTTACTTCTAGCGGTAGACATTGGGAGTTACTAGTTATTGTCCCCGGGACATTCACTGTTTATTATCTAGATCCTGCGGGGAGTACATTGAACACTAAAATTGGACACGTAATGAGAATGCCATTATTCTGGTGAGAAATATTTCATTTTTATATCCGTTAACATCTTTTATTACATTACTATTTACTTATGCAATCTATTGTGTTATATTAACATGTAGGGGTTTAGATGCATTCAAAAAGGCTGGAGGAACGGTCCCAAGGAAAAAGAACCAGCCAATAAATTGGCAGAACGTACAAGTAAGTTCCCGACTCGAATATATATATTATTGATGTGAATTGTGCTTAGTTGTATTATTTTGTATGTTTCAATTTATAGTGTGCTACACAAGACAATGGCTGGGCATGCGCATACTATGTGATGCGATTTATGTAGATGATTATCAAATATGCCGCATTGGACATCGATACCATACATGAGGTATTATATACTCTCATTAGTTAGTATGCAATATATCAATCTTATCTTATTTTTATATTATTACTTATATATATACATCATTCTCTTTGCAGGTGTTTAAAACTGACAACACTACAGGTAAACGCTTAAAAAATATACATGCTCCATATACGATGGAAGCATTAAATGAAGTAAGAGAAGAATGGGCAAAAGCCATACAAGCAGTGGCAACTGTAAGATATAATTGGGATGTTGATAGCGATAATGAATGATACTTTGTAAATGAATATTTCTGAATGTTAATACATGTATTTGAATGTTTCTATATGTGTGAATGTGAGAATTGAATTGATGTCTGAATGTATGTACTTGTGTGAAATTTTGCTTATGACTTTTGCAGGTTTGCGGCCTGTTTGTAGGCTGATATCAATGGATGTCGTAAACCTGCAGTTCAGTTACTGAACTGCAGGTTCTCATCCTGCTGACCAGCCACAGCAGGCCTGCAAACTGATATGAAAAAAAAAATAGGCGTCGGTTATTTATAAAAACTGTCAGCAAAGATCTACAGCGTCGGTTATTTATAGATAACCGACGCCTTATGTGGCCAAAGCAGTCCTCGAAATGGCGTCGGATATACGTATCAAACCGACGCCTATTTAAATTAGAGGCGTCGGTCTTTTGGCATATAACCGACGCCAAACATTTTCGCGCCACAAAAAATGGCGTCATTTAGGACACTTTATGCGTCAGTTATCTACTAAAAGACCGACGCTATAAGTAGTATAGGCGTCGGTCCGTTAGTAAATAACCGACGCAGAAAGTGCCCTAGCTGACGCCGTTTTATGTGGCGCGAACCCCTTTGGCGTCGTTTATCGACTAAACGACCGACGCCGATAGTTTAAATAGGCGTCGGTTAAACAACCGACGCCGAAGTGTTCGACCTTTAGCGGCGCCCACATAGGCGTCGGTCGAAAACCGACGCCAAATGGGGTTAAACGACCGACGCCAAAGGCCACTTCTGTAGTAGTGGTCCCTATAGATATGGAAGAGGCTCAAGTGGTTGAAGGGCATGGCTTCAGTATAGGTGAAATATTTGAGACAAAGGCAAATCTCCTTCATAGGTTGCAGTCATGGTCAATCAGTAATAATGTCCAATACAAAACAAAGCGATCCAATAAGACTTACCTCACTTTAATCTGCTTACACAACGAGCAGTGCTCATGGAGGCTTCATGCATGTGCTTCTAAGAGGGTTGGTGGTTTGTGGAAAATCACAAGTTATAGTGGTGAACACACATGCCACAGTGCAATCCTATATAAGGATCATTCACAATGCAAGTCCCCATATATTGCGAGGATGATAATGCCAATGTTGAGAGAAAAACTTGACATGAGTGCTCGAGAAGTGATGGAAAAGGTTAATGCAGAGTTGAATTTACTATCTCCTATAAAAAAGCCTGGCATGCACGTAGAAAGGCTATTTCTGCAATCTTTGGAGATTGGGAGGAGTCATATGGCTCAGTGTTGAGATTTCTTAGATGTTTAGGGCAAGTGATTCGGGGAACGGTATACAATTTTCAAAACACTACAACAAATGATGGAATGTCATATCAGTTTAAACGCGTGTTTTGGAGTTTTGGGCCATGTATTGTGGGTTGGGCTCACTGTCGACCAGTACTAAGTGTTGATGGTACCTTCTTATATGGTAAGTACGGAGGGACACTACTTATAGCGACTGGGATTGATGAAAATGATGGATTGTTTCCTTTTGCCTTTGCAGTTGTTGAGAAGGAGAATAAATCGTCTTGGACATGGTTCTTGAGATGCATGGAGCAACAAATTCCAATAGTCAGTCGTAGGAATGATCTTTGTTTCATTTCTGATAGGATGTGTGGTCTTGTGGATCCTATGCAACAAGCTTTTCCTCTCAGCACACAACGGTTTTGTTTGAGGCACTATAGGGACAGCTTCCATAAGAAATTTAAGTCCACTGAGCTGTACAACTTAATGTGGAAGGCTGGTAAGGTGACTGAAATGGTTGAGTTTGATAAGCTCCTAGCAACTATAAAATCCATTGACCCTTCTTCTTTCAATTGGCTCATGAAGGAACACCCAAGAATGTGGGCTCTTTCCTGTGATGGCGGCCTGCGATATGGTATAAAAACTAACAATTATTCAAAGACAATAAATGGAGTTCTAAAGCGTGCTCGCAACCTTCCCATTCAAGCCCTTATTTGCAGCACATATTATCGTTTGGTATCAATGTTCTTTCACCGAAGAAACTTAGGTGCAAAGTTAACTAGTTCGTTCACACCAAAAATATCTGCTAAATTGGTTAAATTGGAGACCAATGCAAGGAAACTATGGGTTAGTTGTAGGATAAATCATTTTGATTTTACAGTTGAAGGGCCAAATGAAAACAACTATCAAGTTCATCTCTTCCAAAATCCTGTTGGTTGTTCATGTACCTGTAGTGCACCTCGAGCTTATCACTTGCCATGCTCACATGTACTCGCCGCCACTGAATCGATACATTACGGACATCATCAGTTAGTCAGTACTTGGTATACTGTAACCAAATATCGAATGACATATGCTCCCCAATTTAGAGGCATTCCTGATAAGAGGTATTGGCCTGATTTTGAGCCATCCATTGGGGTTGTTCCTCTACTACCGCCAATTTTCACTCCACGTGCTGGGCGTCCTAAGATGAAGAGGAGGAAGACTAATATGGATATTGATCCCAATACAGCTACATACAAATGTGGAAAATATGGGGGTCGTGGCCACAATGAAAGAACTTGTAAAAATAAATGATGCTTATGAATCTTAGTAGTAGGATAGAATATTATGTAAACCTCGTGAATGTAATCCTACTTAGTAGTAGGATAGGATATTATGTAAAACTCGTGAATGTAATTCTACTTGTATTGCTCGTATGAGGAGGGCGGGATGAATAAAATTTCCTCCTAACTTCCCCTAATAGAGGGTGATTTATGAAATTTAACTTTGCTAATAATATTTATTTGAAATTTACGCTCACTAAAGGTCTCCTTTATTTGACTATTTTCTAGGCATGGTGAAGGATGATGAGACTTTGTGGATCACATGTCATTCCATGGAGGTTGGTAGGTGAGAGTTGACAGATGTAGATGTTTTGGGTTATGTACGCACAACTGGATTTGCATCTGTCATGAAATTGTCTAGAGTCATTTTTGATTCTGCCTTGGTCACAACACTTGTTCGTAGATGGAATTCAAATACAAACTCATTCCATTTTCCTCTAGGAGAGTTAACCATCACTTTACAAGATGTCGCGGTGTTGCTAGGGTTAAAGGTTAATGGTGATGCTGTTGTAGCGCACTATCCTATAGGGCCAAATGATGACCAATATAGTTCTTGGACGACCCTTTGTGATGATATTCTGGGGTCACATCCAGATGGACTTGATCAAGGTTCCGTTCATCTGAGTTGGTTGCATTCCACATTTTCAAATATGAATTTGGAAAATGCAGATGACATGGTCAAGCGTCGGTACACCCGTGCATACTTTTTATACCTAATTGGTTGCTTCCTCTTGTCAGACGGTACTGGAAATGAAGTCCATCTTCTCTACCTTCCACTTCTAGTTAATTTTGAGCAATGTGGCATGTACTCATGGGGGAGTGTAGTTTTAGCTACTCTATATCGTCAGTTGCATAGATGTCATCCTGGTTCTAAGCAGAAGCGTATCTCACGGTGTTTCCACCTATTACAGTTGTGGTCTTGGGAAAGATTGTATATTGGTAGACCAGGCAGAGTGATCATGGATCAAGATCATGAGTGGCCCAAGATGCTCCATTAGGATACAGGTTTGTCGCTACCATCTATATGTTGAATACATTCTATTAAAAGTTTTCATCTCCTAATCATCTTTTCAAACATGATAATAGATGGAACCATCTCATGGAGCATGTACGTGTTCCAAAAGGGACTGTAAGATTCTACCTTAATGAGTTTGATACACAGGAGTCTAGTCAAGTGAGAATTTATATTTTATCTAAAAGTTAACTTTTACCATTTAATGAAACTTGTTTGGTAATGATAACTTATAATGCAGTTAATGTGGACACCATATACTGAAGAATTGTTGGAAACTTTGCCAGACATATGTCGTGAAGGTAGAGAAATTTGTATGGCTCGTGCTCCTATGATATCATTCACATTAATGGAATGGCATGTTCCTGATAGAGTACTAAAATAGTTTGGTGCTCGTATCCAACCTCAACCCCAACCTTTTCCAGAATACCAAAGAATTGATGGTAGAGGTCGAAGCACAACTGATTGGTTGAACCAATACAGTGCAGAACTGAACATATGGAATGATAGGCAAACTCATGTAGTTCATCTTCCTGACCCCTCAACTGTGCCACAAGTACCTAATTGGTACAATCCTGAGTATCACATACAACGACCAGCTGAGCCGCAAAATGTTTACTATCCTCGAGGTTACGTGGAGCGAGAATATGTAAGTAATGAGTATCCATTAAGATGAATAAATATACCTCTTTTTATATGAAATATGATAAAGTAAACTATGTTATTTGCAGGTCCAAAGTCAAATGGATATCAGGGAATCATTGCAAACATTAACAGATCAGACACATGTTGAGGATTTGATGAGAGCATGTGACAAAATATATAATATTCAGAGTGCATGGTTTCAACAAATGTCAAGTCACTTGCAGCCCAATTTGAGTTCTCATATCATGTGACAACTTCAGTTAGTGCTTCTCTGTGGGCTCTGATCTCCAAACCATGACATAAACATGATTAAAACTTAGCGGAAGCGAATCGGTAATCAGCGGAGGACAAAAATCACGGGGAATTAAAACTTTTTGAGATAAGAACTTGGATCCATAAAACTTCTTTCATAAAGAGAGATAAACTATTTACATCTCAGGATAATTACTTCTTGAGTAATTATATACATCAAGATACAAAATCTCAAGATTACTGAACAAAAGACTCCAAGACCTGAGAGTACAGAGGACACATAGGACTGATTCTAACTACACCACATGGCAGGATAAATCTCCACCTGATATTACTGCTGCCCCTGGTGTTGCTGCTGCTGAGACTGGTCACCTGTAGGATGGTTCCTTCGTCTTCGACGTCCACCTAAAAAGTTGAAGCCTACGGGGTGAGACAATTATACATAATTGTCCCAACGAGAGTTATAACTCTTCGCCAGAAGCTTTATTATAACATCAAAGAATATTTTAAGCAGTAAAGCCTTCAAAGTATTCTATAACAGTTGCAGGTATAACAAGATCTCTATAATTTAGGAGATATGGAGAATATAAACATTATTGCAATGTAACATCAATCAACTAACTTGGAGTCATCTCTAACAAGTTATACTACATGGTTGATTATGTTTTACAAACAACATTATGCCCTGTGGAGATGAGGCTTACCACTCATACTCCAACTGATCGCTGAGAAGTCACATCAGTATCATACATAGGTCATTAAGAGAGCCAGATTCTCATGACCTTCACCTTCCTCAGTCAGTAAGAGGATCACTTGTAGGACATCTCGTGTCTCTACTACTATATCTCACCAGGGTAAACTGGTCCTTCGCTATTTTAGAGTCACAGTGGCGTTCTGTACTCTCTTCGTCATCAGGAGGTTTCATGTTTACCTACCACTGATACGGATATTTGTGCTTTCTTCGTCATCAGGAGGTTTCATGTTTATCTACCACTGATACGATATGGAAATATAGTGAAGGATGGATGGATTACACATCTACATCACTTTCCTACACTAGGATGTAAGGTTCTACACATCCATGTACCCCACATACTCAAAAGTATGTGCTCCAGGAGTTCCCTGAGGAAAACCTGTTTCACCATCACTTAATTTCTGACAATGATGGATCTATGATCAGGGCTCTACATTATACTTGATTAGTTAGGTACATTCAGTATTCTTTAACAACATACATTGTTCTTCAAACAATAACAGTAGCATAGCAGCTATAAAAGAAGAATACTAAATGTAACAGGCCTAACTCATATCAATCATCATTTCTCATTATCCTCATCACAAGTCATCTCTGAGGCATGACCTTGATGGTATTCATGGCTCTCATAGCCCATTATCAGCATATGATGCCACTGGCAAGGCATCAGATTACTTTACTTATTCATAAGGCTAACAACATGCCTTTAATGAATATAACGTCAACATCCATACCTGGATATGATTACCTTCATATCAGAACCTGCATGGTTAATACATCTGATAAAGGTAATACAACAATAAGGAATGTACTTCCTACTCTTGTCATAAGAGTTAAATCTTTAATTCAAATCAAATAGAGTTTAATACTCAAAAGCATGCCATTACCCTTGAATTAGGGTTTACTATTCACATTACATGTCATCACCCTTGAATTAGGGTTTACTATTCACATCAAGGTGAATTAAACTCATAACATCATCATGTATGAGTAACATCTTCATTGATGCTCTTGGATTAGTTAAAGGTTCATCATTTATCATAATTAGGGTTTCTATGATCTCACACAGGTGGATCATACCCTAATTATGCTCATTCCTGTGCATTGGAGATGCTTTAGTTGAGTTTCTACTTAAAAAGGGTACTTTCTCTCTCTAGAAGTACTTTCTCTCTCATCATAATGTTAGGTGATGTCAACATCACTCTAAAACAGGTTGGATTGAGTCATCATAGGCTAACATAGCCAAAAACATCATCATTATGTGATTTAGAGTTACTTCCTCTCTCTAGGGTACTTTCTCTCTCTAGAGTACTCTCTCTTTCATCATACTAATGGTTGATGGTAACATTAGACTAGATCAAGTTGGATAGAGTCTTTATGACTAAAAACATCATTCTCATGTAATTAGGGTTTGAATTGAGCAAGGTATAACTTAATTGACCCTTCAGGGGTATTTTGGTAATTCACCCCATTGATCATCATTATGGTCAAAACCTTAGTTAATCAACCCCTTACTATCCTAGATTATCATTAGGGTTTGATTTGGGCAACATTGAACTATTTACATCATCAAATGATTGAATGAGGTCAACCTTGAATCACATTGATTGATTTCAATCATTAATCATCAATTGAGTTGAGATCGGTTGAAAGTGTTGACCGTTTTCCCACTTTGACTTTCCAAGACCGCGAGCCTCCTTCTAACTCCAAGACCACGAGCCCCCTTAGGCTTCAAGACCGCGAGCCATCATACATTCAAGACCGCGAGCCATCATACATCCAAGACCGCGAAGACTCCAATTGAGGTTAAGACCGCGAGGGTCATGAAGACCGTTTAGCTAGTTTGACCTCAGGACCGTGAGGCCCTTCACGGTATTGAGACCGTGAGCCCCCTCACGGTCTTGAGACCACGAGCCCTCTCACGGTCTTGAGACCGCGAGGCTCTCATGGTCTCAGCCGCTTGGTCCTTCAATCAAGACTCAAAGATGCAACTGATAATGTCAATCGAGGTTGAAGCCTTCAAAAGGTCTCATCTATGTTGACCACCTATGGATTGGGTTAATTAAGGTTATGCTTAACCAATTGGTCATTCAATTGACCCTAAATTGTTGACCAATTATGATTGAAATCGATTGAATTAGGATCTATCAATATTCACCCATCAACACTCAACAATGTGCATCAACACAAGGTTGGACCCTTCAATTGAGCTCCAATTGGGCCCAAACTTGGCCCAAACGGTCTTGAGGTCATGTGGGTGGACCCCACATGGTCTTGAGACCGTTTGCCCAAGATTTCATTAAAATCTAAGGTGATTTGATAGAGATTGAACCATGATTGGGTCACTAAATCAGTATTTTAATCAATTGATAACTTATTTGCAATTGGGTCCTCAATTGGTCAAAATACTTAACCCTAGACCTTCAAACGGTCTTGGGTGATTGTCCTCTCGGTCTTGAGACCGTTTGGATGAGTTCCAAACGGTCTTGAGACCGTTTGCCCATCCAATTTTGGATTCTAGTGCAAATTCATCAAGGTCTGACCCAATGGGTTGATGATCATGTCAATATTTAATTGCAATGTAATTTGGTGTAATTGTACCTTCAATTGGTCAACTATCCTTGACCCCAGACCTCCAAACGGTCTTGGTTGATTGCCCTCGCGGTCTTGAGACCGTTTGGGGGACCCCTAAACGGTCTTGAGACCGTTTAGGTCAATCAACCCTAAAAACCCTAATTAGGTCACCATAATTTCAGTACTGATTTCATCTAGGGTTAGCCCTAGTATTCACCCTTCAACTCTTAGCCCGTTAGGATATAGACCATAAAACTTGGAGAGTTGTTAACTAACATAATTTTGAACAGTAATCCCATACGGTCAACGCCTGGTCAACGACCTTACACGGTCTTGAGACCGTTTGCCCAAAAAGGCAATTTCAGACCGTTTGAAATTCAGGAATAAATTCAAATAAAGTTGTTACTTAAAAAGGTCATATCTCCCGATTCCTTTGGAGTTCGACTCCTCAATTTTGAGGGTAATTAGCCTATATAATTAGGAACCGATTTCTTATACGCTCCATGCTCGGTCAATGGGTCCAAACGGTCTTGGAGACCGTTTGCCCTGTCGCGGTCTCGAGACCGTTTGCTCACCTCGCGGTCTTGAGACCGAGAGAGCAAACTTTTGAGACCGTTTAAGGAAGTGAAACGTGGTGGGTTTTTCTTGGAAATCACGCCTTCATCTCCTAGATCAAGAACAGTACGAATATCCCATGGATTTGCTTGCAAAATAGCAGGGAAAAGTAGGGAAATACTAAGAGCTATCATCAAATCGCATATAAAGATGTACATAATGAAGCATGGGTTTAGAGTTATAAAACCCGCCTAAAGCTTGCTTCTTGAGCTCCAAGATTTCAAGCTCCAAGCTCTAATGGCGTCCTTGAGTTCTTAAAGGTTGGCCAAGGTGAAAACTTCAAGGAAGGATGAAAAGAGACGGCTAGAAAGATAGGGTTTTGAGAATTAGCCATGAAGCTGACCTTGAATTCGAATTCTAACCATGGAATTAGGCAAGAAGAGGGGTTTAAACCTACCTTGCACCCCTTGGTCGTCCTCCTTAGCTCCAAGGCAGTCCTTGGTCGTCTTTGGTGAAATGAAACAGTAAGGGAACGAAGGGTGAGTTCCCTTGCAACTAAGGGAAGGAGAGCTTATATACATGGGGTAGGATTTTCAACATTAGTTCATAAGTTGTCCATAATTCCTACTGGGTCCCTCCTTCTTTACTTGATCGTCCCTTACTCTTTATTCTAAGGACAAACCTTCTCTTAAGGTCTTAGGAAAAGAAGGTAAAGGAGAGCAAGCTAATAATGAGGTTCATACATAAAGAAATATTGCACATATACCCTGATTATTCAATCACAAGGCATATCTCATAACTTGATAATTCAATTGAGGTGACTTCCTCATCATTTCTTCTCTTAATGATGGCAAGAGTATAAAGAGATACATTAGATGACATATTTTACAATTTGCATCCCTTAATTTGGGTAAATTTCATTTTACCCCAAATTAGGGTTTTCAAGCACTGGGATTGCTTCCACAGCTGTACCTTGGTACCTTAGCTTGGGAAATCCCTCAAACTTTGCTAAAAAGATTTCTCATGATGTTTCAACATCAGAGGAACATCTTATCATGTGCAAATTGCAAGCTAACCCTTTTAACTGGGTAATTTGCACATAGGTCCCTGTATATCAAAACAATGCTACTACTTTAAATAAAAAGGAGCAAATACTAAGATATATGTTTCTGAGAACTTAATTACATGCTCAGAGTTAATCACAAAGATTTAATTACATATTTAGGCAAAACACCTAGGGTTGACTCATAACCCAGGTCAGGGATGTTACAAATTATCCACCCCTTACAAGGATTTCGTCCCCGAAATCGATAAAACATACTACGAGAAAAGGGCAGGATACTTCCTTCTCATCTCATCCTCTAACTCCCAAGTGGCTTCTTCAACACCACGATGGTTCCAGAGGACTTTCACAAGACTTATATCTTTCTTCTTTAACTTTTTAATTCGTTTATCAAGGATTGACACTGGTCCCTCCTCATAGGATATGTCATCATTCAATTCTACCTCCATAGGTTGTAGAACTGACTCGGTGTCTGGGTGACATTTCTTCAACATAGAAATGTGAAACACAGGATGTAACCTCTGTAATTCTGGGGGAAGTTCTAGTTTATATGCTACCTTTCCAATCCGTTCAATGATTGGATAAGGCCCCATATATCTAGGAGCTAACTTCCCTTTCCTTCCAAAATGAAGGACCCCTTTCCAAGGTGAGACCTTAAGATACACTCTGTCTCCAACCTGGAACTCTAAGGGTCTACGACGTTTGTCAGCATAAGATTTCTGCCTATCCTGAGCAGTCTTAATCTTATGTTGTATAACTTTAATCTTTTCCGTGGTTTGCTGCACCAGGTCAGGACCTAACAACTGATGCTCACCAGTCTCAAACCAACACAAGGGTGATCTACAACGTCTACCATATAAGGCTTCATAAGGTTCCATATCAATACTATGTTGATAGCTATTGTTATAGGCAAACTCTATCAAGCTTAGGTGTAGATCCCAACTTCCGGTGAACTGGAGAACACATGCTCGCAACAGGTCTTCTAAGGTTTGTATGGTCCTTTCCGACTGTCCATCAGTCTGTGGATGAAAGGCCATACTAAACCTCAGCTTAGTGCCTAAGGCTTTGTGCAACTGTTCCCAAAAATGACTGGTAAACTGGGGACCTCTGTCAGAAACTATTGTGACAGGAACTCCGTGCAAACGCACTATCTCTTGAACATACAACTCTGATAACCTTTCAGCAGAATAGGTTGTTTTGACAGGTAAGAAATGTGCTGTCTTAGTCAACCTATCAACAATTACCCAAATGGAATCATGTCATTTGCTTGTCCTGGGTAGGCCAACAACAAAGTCCATGGTCACATGGTCCCATTTCCACTGTGATATGGGTAAAGGTTGCATTATTCCTGCAGGCTTCTGGTGTTCAGCTTTAACTTGCTGACACACAGGACACCTCAGAACAAACTCTGCAACGTCCTTCTTCATCCCAGGCCACCAATACAGATCCTTCAAATTCCGATACATCTTGGTGCTCCCTGGATGCATAGCATACATGGAAGAATGGGCTTCTTCCAGGACTAACTTCCTCAAGTTGTCCACATCCAGCACTATCATTCTTCCATTATAACAAGCTACTTGATCTTTTGAGTCATGAAAACCATCTTGCTTCTCATTTCCATACTCAGATCTTATATGTTGAACTGCAGCATCACCTAGATGTGCTTCTTTAATCTGCTCTCTTAGGGTAGGTTTAATATGCATCTCAGCTAACAAACCGGCTAGCAATGACACCTTCAACTGTATATTGTCTTGCCTTAAAGAGATAAGCATATCTCTCCTAGAGCATACTAAAGAGTTTAGTTGTGCTCTATTCATGGTTGATGTTGCTGATTTCCTACTCAAGGCATCTGCAACAACATTGGCCTTACTTGGATGGTAATCAATTGTACAGTCGTAGTCCTTGATTAACTCCATCCAGTGACGTTGCCTCATGTTGAGCTCATGCTGAGAGAAGATATACTTAAGGTTTTTGTGGTCTGTGAAAATCTGGAATGTTTCTCCGTAGAGATAATGCCTCTAGATCTTCAAGGCATGAACCACAGCAGCTAACTCCAGATCATGTGTTGGATAATTCTCCTCGTGTTTCTTAAGCTGTCGGGAAGCAAAAGAAATCACTTGTTTATCCTGCATCAACACACATCCTAGTCCATTTTTGGAAGCATCACAGAAAACTATATACCCTTTTCCTTGTTCAGGTAGCACTAGCACATGTGCACTTGTCAACCTCTCCTTCAGCAGCTGGAAAGATTGTTGACACTTATCACTCCAAGAAAAAGGAACATCTTTCCGGGTTAACTTGGTCAAAGGTAAAGCTATAGAACTAAAGTTCTTAATGAACCTTCGATAATAGCCAGCTAACCCCAAGAAACTTCGAATCCCCGTCGGTGTCTTTGGTTGTTCCCATTGTAGAACAGATTCTACCTTTGTAGGGTCAACACGAATTCCCGAGGCGGATATTACATGTCCAAGAAAAGATACCTCCGGCAGCCAGAACTCACACTTGCTAAACTTAGCGTACAACTTATGTTCTCTTAGCAAGGTCAAAGCTTGGCGAAGATGTTGCTCATGCTGCTGAGCATCCTTACTATAAATCAGAATGTCATCTTTGAAGACGACAACACACTGATCAAGGAAAGGTCTTTGGAAAATATCTATTGATAAATTCCCGACGAAACTCTTCCCATGAGAACTCTACTCCAGGTCTCTTCTGCTCTTCCATGTTCCACCAGTGACCAGCACTGCCCTTGAGAAGATAGACAGCATGTCTAACCTTCTCAGCTTCCGGAATCATAAGAATCCTGAAAGCCTTCTCCAACTCTGTCAACCATAAGTCAGCATCTGCAGGGTCGGCAGTTCTGAAGTACTCGGTAGCTCCGACACGACGAAGTCGTTCGAATGTCTTACCAATACCTTGTGCTTCAGGCTGGACAGGTGCCCTAGATGTAGGAATGGGCATCCTATCGGTTATATGTGTCATGGCAGTCATGAAATGCCCGAACATCGTCTGTACAGCTGGATCACTCATGTCAGCTGGGTCGAACTGGGGTGGCTCTCTTGGCGACTCAGGTGCAGGTTGTTCTATTCTCGGAACTCTTGCACCGCCTCGAGGTGCACTAGCACTACTTTCTGCCACGTGCTGATCGCGATGTTCTGACATTCTTATGTATCTTCTTCTCCTGAGGAGCAGAAGATTCTATTAGATGAGGAAGGAGTACTAAAGGTAGACTCGACATCCTAAGTCCTATGCCTCTGTAGACTCAACTGAACCTGGAGCTCTGATACCACTAATTGTGGGCTCTGATCTCCAAACCATGACATAAACACGATTAAAACTTAGCGGAAGCGAATCGGTAATCAGTGGAGGACAAAAATCACAGGAAATTAAAACTTTTCGAGATAAGAACTTGGATCCATAAAACTTCTTTCATAAAGAGAGATAAACTGTTTACATCTCAGGATAATTACTTCTTGAGTAATTATATACATCAAGATACAAAATCTCAAGATTACTGAACAAAAGACTCAAGACCTGAGAGTACAGAGGACACATAGGACTGATTCTAACTACACCACATGGCAGGATAAATCTCCACCTGAGATTACTGCTGCCCCTGGTGCTGCTGCTGCTGAGACTGGTCACCTGTAGGCTGGTTCCTTCGTCTCCGACGTCCACCTAAAAAGTTGAAGCCTACGGGGTGAGACAATTATACATAATTGTCCCAGCGAGAGTTATAACTCTTCGCCAGAAGCTTTATTATAACATCAAAGAATATTTTAAGTAGTAAAGCCTTCAAAGTATTCTATAACAGTTGCAGGTATAACAAGATCTCTATAATTTAGGAGATATGGAGAATATAAACATTATTGCAATGTAACATCAATCAACTAACTTGGAGTCATCTCTAACAAGTTATACTACATGGTTGATTATGTTTTACAAACAACATTATGCCCTGTGGAGATGAGGCTTACCACTCATACTCCAACTGATCGCTGAGAAGTCACATCAGTATCATACATAGGTCATTAAGAGAGCCGGATTCTCATGACCTTCACCTTCCTCAGTCAGTAAGAGGATCACTTGTAGGACATCTCGTGTCTCTACTACTATAGCTCACCAGGGTAAACTGGTCCTTCGCTATTCTAGAGTCACAGTGGCGTTCTGTACTCTCTTCGTCATCAGGAGGTTTCATGTTTACCTACCACTGATACGGATATCTGTGCTTTCTTCGTCATCAGGAGGTTTCATGTTTACCTACCACTGATACGATATGGAAATATAGTGAAGGATGGATGGATTACACATCTACATCACTTTCCTACACTAGGATGTAAGGTTCTACACATCCATGTACCCCACATACTCAAAAGTATGTGCTCCAGGAGTTCCCTGAGGAAAACCTATTTCACCATCACTTAATTTCTGACAATGATGGATCTATGATCAGGGCTCTACATTATACTTGATTAGTTAGGTACATTCAGTATTCTTTAACAACATACATTGTTCTTCCAACAATAACAGTAGCATAGCAGCTATAAAAGAAGAATACTAAATGTAACAGGCCTAACTCATATCAATCATCATTTCTCATTATCCTCATCACAAGTCATCTCTGAGGCATGACCTTGATGGTATTCATGGCTCTCATAGCCCATTATCAGCATATGATGCCACTGGCAAGGCATCAGATTACTTTACTTATTCATAAGGCTAACAACATGCCTTTAATGAATATAACGTCAACATCCATACCTGGATATGATTACCTTCATATCAGAACCTGCATGGTTAATACATCTGATAAAGGTAATACAACAATAAGGAATGTACTTCCTACTCTTGTCATAAGAGTTAAATCTTTAATTCAAATCAAATAGAGTTTAATACTCAAAAGCATGCCATTACACTTGAATTAGGGTAAACTATTCACATTACATGTCATCACCCTTGAATTAGGGTTTACTATTCACATCAAGGTGAATTAAACTCATAACATCATCATGTATGAGTAACATCTTCATTGATGCTCTTGGATTAGTTAAAGGTTCATCATTTATCATAATTAGGGTTTCTATGATCTCACACAGGTGGATCATACCCTAATTATGCTCATTCCTGTGCATTGGAGATGCTTTAGTTGAGTTTCTACTTAAAAAGGGTACTTTCTCTCTCTAGAAGTACTTTATCTCTCTAGAAGTACTTTCTCTCTCATCATAATGTTAGGTGATGTCAACATCACTCTAAAACAGGTTGGATTGAGTCATCATAGGCTAACATAGCCAAAAACATCATCATTATGTGATTTAGAGTTACTTCCTCTCTCTAGGGTACTTTCTCTCTCTAGAGTACTCTCTCTTTCATCATACTAATGGTTGATGGTAACATTAGACTAGATCAAGTTGGATAGAGTCATTATGACTAAAAACATCATTCTCATGTAATTAGGGTTTGAATTGAGCAAGGTATAACTTAATTGACCCTTTAGGGGTATTTTGGCAATTCACCCCATTGATCATCATTATGGTCAAAACCTTAGTTAATCAACACCTTACTATCCTATATTATCATTAGGGTTTGATTTGGGCAACATTGAACTATTTACATCATCAAATGATTGAATGAGGTCAACCTTGAATCACATTGATTGATTTCAATCATTAATCATCAATTGAGTTGAGATCGGTTGAAAGTGTTGACCGTTTGCCCACTTTGACTTTCCAAGACCGCGAGCCTCCTTCTAACTCCAAGACCGCGAGCCCCCTTAGGCTTCAAGACCGCGAGCCATCATACATTCAAGACCGTGAGCCATCATACATCCAAGACCGCGAAGACTCCAATTGAGGTTAAGACCACGAGGGTCATGAAGACCGTTTAGCTAGTTTGACCTCAGGACCGCGAGGCCCTTCGCGGTCTTGAGACCGCGAGCCTCCTCTCAGTCTTTAGACCGTGAGCCCCCTCACGGTCTTGAGACCGCGAGCCCTCTCACGGTCTCGAGACCGCGAGGCTCTCATGGTCTCATCCGCTTGCTCCTTCAATCAAGACTCAAAGATGCAACCGATAATGTCAATCGAGGTTGAAGCCTTCAAAAGGTCTCATCTATGTTGACCACCTATGGATTGGGTTAATTAAGGTTATGCTTAACCAATTGGTCATTCAATTGACCCTAAATTGTTGACCAATTATGATTGAAATCGATTCAATTAGGATCTATCAATATTCACCCATCAACACTCAACAATGTGCATCAACACAAGGTTGGACCCTTCAATTGAGCTCCAATTGGGCCCAAACTTGGCCCAAACGGTCTTGAGGTCATGTGGGTGGACCCCACATGGTCTTGAGACCGTTTTCCCAAGATTTCATTAAAATATAAGGTGATTTGATAGAGATTGAACCATGATTGGGTCACTAAATCAGTATTTTAATCAATTGATAACTTATTTGCAATTGGGTCCTCAATTGGTAAAAATACTTAACCCTAGACCTTCAAACGGTCTTGGGTGATTGTCCTCTCGGTCTTGAGACCGTTTGGATGAGTTCCAAACGGTCTTGAGACCGTTTGGATGAGTTCCAAACGGTCTTGAGACCGTTTGCCCATCCAATTTTGGATTCTAGTGCAAATTCATCAAGGTCTGACCCAATGGGTTGATGATCATGTCAATATTTAATTGCAATGTAATTTGGTGTAATTGTACCTTCAATTGGTCAACTATCCTTGACCCCAGACCTCCAAACGGTCTTGTTTGATTGCCCTCGCGGTCTTGAGACCGTTTGGGGGACCCCTAAACGGTCTTGAGACCGTTTAGGTCAATCAACCCTAAAAACCCTAATTAGGTCACCATACTTTCAGTACTGATTTCATCTAGGGTTAGCCCTAGTATTCACCCTTCAACTCTTAGCCCGTTAGGAATTAGACCATCCAACTTGGAGAGTTGTTAATTAACATAATTTTGAACAGTAATCCCATACGGTCAACGCCTTGTCAACGACCTTACACGGTCTTGAGACCGTTTGCCCAAAAAGGCAATTTCAGACCGTTTGAAATTCAGGAATAAATTCAAATAAAGTTGTTACTTAAAAAGGTCATATCTCCCGATTCCTTTGGAGTTAGCCTCCCAAATGTTGAGGGAATTAGCCTATATAATTAGGAACAGATTTCTTATACGGTCCACGCTCAGTCAACGGGGCCAAACAGTCTTGGAGACCGTTTGCCCTGTCGCGGTCTCGAGACCGTTTGCTCACCTCGCGGTCTTGAGACCGAGAGAGCAAACTTTTGAGACCATTTAAGGAAGTGAAAAGCGGTGGGTTTTTCTTGGAAATCACACCTTCATCTCCTAGCTCAAGAACAGTACGAATATCCCATGGATTTGCTTGCAAAATAGCAGGGAAAAGTAGGGAAATACTAAGAGCTATCATCAAATCGCATATAAAGATGTACATAATGAAGCATGGGTTTAGAGTTATAAAACCCGCCTAAAGCTTGCTTCTTGAGCTCCAAGATTTCAAGATCCAAGCTCTAATGGCTTCCTTGAGTTCTTAAAGGTTGGCCAAGGTGAAAACTACAAGGAAGGATGAAAAGAGACGGCTAGAAAGATAGGGTTTCGAGAATTAGCCATGAAGCTGACCTTGAATTCGAATTCTAATTATGGAATTAGGCAAGAAGAGGGGTTTAAACCTACCTTGCACCCCTTGGTCGTCCTCCTTAGCTCCAAGGCAGTCCTTGGTCGTCTTTGGTGAAATGAAACAGTAAGGGAACGAAGGGTGAGTTCCCTTGCAACTAAGGGAAGGAGAGCTTATATACATGGGGTAGGATTTTCAACATTAGTTCATAAGTTGTCCATAATTCCTACTAGGTCCCTCCTTCTTTACTTGATCGTCCCTTCCTCTTTATTCTAAGGACAAACCTTCTCTTAAGGTCTTAGGAAAAGAAGGTAAAGCAGAGCAAGCTAATAATGAGGTACATACATAAAGAAATATTGCACATATACCCTGATTACAAGGCATATCTCATAACTTGATAATTCAATTGAGGTGACTTCCTCATCATTTCTTCTCTTAATGATGGCAAGAGTCTAAAGAGATACATTAGATGACATATTTTACAATTTGCATCCCTTAATTTGGGTAAATTGCATTTTACCCCAAATTAGGGTTTTCAAGCACTGGGATTGCTTCCACAGCTGTACCTTGGTACCTTAGCTTGGGAAATCCCTCAAACTTTGATAAAAAGATTTCTCATGATGTTTCAACATCAGAGGAACATCTTATCATGTGCAAATTGCAAGCTAACCCTTTTAACTGGGTAATTTGCACATAGGTCCCTGTATATCAAAACAATGCTACTACTTTAAATAAAAAGGAGCAAATACTGAGATATATGTTTCTGAGAACTTAATTACATGCTCAGAGTTAATCACAAAGATTTAATTACATATTTAGGCAAAACACCTAGGGTTGACTCATAACCCAGGTCAGGGATGTTACATTCTCCTATTCCATCTTCCACAGAAGCACAACACTCCACGTCAGTAGGACACTCCACACCAACGGGTCACTCAGCCTCACAAAGACAATCCACACCAGCTGGACACTCCACATCACTAGGACAGTCCACAATAGCAGGACACTCCACATCACTAGGACAGTCCACAATAGCGGGACACTCTAGGGAATTTTCACCTTACTCAATCCCTGGAATGTTTTATTCTTATCCTTCATCATCATCTGACCATTTTGGGGTTCCTTCCAGCTTATCTTGGACCCACCCAACTTTTAGCCAATACCAAAATGTAGCTTTTTCTTCATTTTTAGGATCAACTAGTTCTTCATTTTTAGGATCACCTCCAATGTTTACAACTATGCCATCCACTCGTCCACTAACACCACCACTTCCTCCAAGTAGGTCTACACGTGCAGGTCAGCAGTCACATTTGAGTCCAATTGAGGCTTCTCCAGACCCAGGGCGTTCTTCGGGACCACGAACTCGAGGTAGAGGAAGTAAGAGACGTTAGGTATGCATAATTTTTCCTAACTCTTTACTTATAGAAGAACTATATGTAGTTAAATAATTATTTTTATTTTGATGCCAGGGTTGATGCCATTAGATGCCAGGGTTGATGCTATTAGATTCTAGGGTTGCTGTTATCAGATGCCAGGATTGATTTTATCAGATACATATGATAACTTCTTTGTTTCTATCTCCGTTGAACCGTTAAATGTTTGACAATGTAGAAGAATTTGTTCTTCTTTCTAGTAGCAGAATGATTTTGTTAAATGCAGAGCCCAACTTCTTCTTTATGTATTGTGCCAAACTTCATATACATTTCAAAGATGTGTTCTTTTTGTTAAGTTCGTATTGTGCCAAACTTCATATACATTTCAAAGATGTGTTCTTTTTGTTAAGTTCTGTTATACTTAGTATAACTCTTTTATTTGCCTCAGAATCATCTAATCTTTGTACCAATTCTATAGTATTTCAATTTGTGCATAGTATTGCTAAAATGACTTGGATGTAAAAGTAAAAAATAATTTGTGCATAGTATGCAAAAGTAAAAATGCCAGCAAGTTGGCGCCTTCTGGTGAAAACGCCAGGAAGTTGGCGCCTTCTGCTGAAAACGCCAGAAAGTTGGCGCTTTTGTGTGAAAATGCCATAAAATTGGCAATTTTGGGTGAAAAATGCCAGAAAATATGCGCTTTTGGGTCGCTTTCTAAGGAAAGTGTGCTATTTTCGGGAATAAGATTGGTTTCATGCTATTACGGTAAATATTTATATTAAACTGTGCTATTTTGGTTTTTACTCCTCGGAAATAATCTTTCATTTTTCCTTTCCATTCAATATATTGATTAAGGGGGCACGGATACCATTCCTGGTGGAGTACTAATGTGTAAAAAATCCAAGTTCAGCAGGAGATGGTTGCCGGCTTAGACCCAGAACGGGAGTGAACTCTGAAAATTGTGAATGCTCTCTTCAAGATCGCTCCTTGGCAAGACGTAGGCCATTTTTATATGGCCAGGACTGATACCAACAAACAACACCATTCCAGGAGAGACCATCGATTCTAAAAGCAGAGCACACAAGTAATTATCATGTGGCACTATACTTGTCTGATGTTTTTTTGTGTCTCTTCTGCCCCCTCCAATTAATTGCAGCCACCAGCTGGCAAAGGTCAGCTATCAAAGGCCTTTACCCTGCTCTTTACTAACTTCACATTCACCATTGCAATCTGGTATGCAGCGGAGTGTCGTTCCCCAGACCACTCCCCGTCATCTTGTTGTTAATATTGGTTATTGTCGTTCATACAACAGCGACAGGTGCAATATAATTAACAGTGCAGGCAGATCCAAAATAAGAATCGAAGAACAAACAAAGAAGGAGAATAGAAAACAGAAGTTAGATTCGCAAACCAGATCGTTCGTTGAGAAACGAACGTGTTACTTAAAGAAATCAGTGCCCGACAATCCTCGCGGATAGGCACTGTTCTCCCAGACGCGATCCGGCACGAACCTCGATCTTGCACGTCTCGCTCACGCTCGACGTAGTCGCGTTGCACTGCTACTAGTGCAGCACAGCAACCGCAGGAACCACCGCCTGACAGTTGCGTCTTGACGACAGGAAGGAGGAGTCGCACTTTGCTCAGGAGGAAAACTCCACAAAGCAACTCCAGGACGAAGCTCTCGCACTCAGGTTTAGAGCTCACAAAACACACGGCGGCAAAAGACTGTTTTCGGTGTGTTTAACCCTAATGAACGAATGTGTATATATAGCCATGCACGTCCCTAATCCTATTCCCAGTAAGACGCAAATACTCGGTTGCTCTTGTACACAATATAGAATAATCCATAAAAGAGAAACACTTTCTAATTATGATTATAAAATCCGAATAAGAAAGCAACAATTAATTACACGAGTAATTAATTACTTAGTTGTATCCTAGTGCAAAAAGAAGATGGAAGACGGAAGACATTCTCCACAATCCACAAGCCACAAGCCACAAGCCCGAGCCCGGCCCGGCCAGGCGAGGCGAGGCGTGGCGTGGCGCGCGCACACGCGTGCGTGTGTGCGTTGTGATGTGGTAACCCCACCCACCAAGGAGGTGAGCATACCTTCCTCCTAGGACTCCTTTGGACACTAGTGCCCCATGTGATCCTACATATGAGGACCACAAAAGTTCTAGAAGTGAGCAATATGGGATAAAACGTCTTTACCATTTGCACTATAAACAACACAACATTCTCACATGTACTTGCTGCACTACGTTGGGCTTAACCCATGCTAAATAAGTGATTACTACATTAAATGCATTAAATGCACTATCGTAACCAGCTGTTACATAACAGCAGCTACCTAATACGTAATTATGTATCTAACAATCCCCCACAAAGTCCAATGTATAGTGTGCTCTATCATTCAGTCCTCCATACTGTGCTTTCAGCAGATACCTTTCAGTTTGTATCTACCTGAGTTATCCAACTGTGACCCCTGTAGGAACTAGGTGAAAAAAAGTCTTGAACCTGAACCTTGGGTACAAGATTATAGGTTGGCAACAACACAATAAAGATATGGTAGTAAAAGAAAAACAATGCATTAAGGCCATGCATACAAAATTTTATATCATGATTGATAACAGAGAACAACCCAATTCTCCTGTTGTGGCCTACACAACATCAATCACTTAGATGGAGTCTCCAAGGATGTACTGCTAACATCCTGTCCTAAGACTTGACACCATTAACATGCTACTCTCTTACTAACTTGTAGTCATGACACTAACAAGTTTCCAGGAGATAGACACACAGATTCTATAAGCATCAAACAAGAATACATAGTGTCATCTGATTTATCCGACAGCTTGTTATTACCACATTGAACCCTATTTGTGAGATCTCCACTCTTTTGGGTTGGATTGCTACTGCCTGCAAATCTATAGGGGTTTCAGTCCCATCCCCAACCTGGATTTTTCCACTAAAGCCAAGGTAAGACCTTTAGTGAAAGGATCAGCTGTATTATCTTTGGTACCGACGTAGTCCACAGCCACGACCCCATTAGACACTAACTCCCTTACAGATTTCAATCTGACTTGGATGTGTCTACGTTGTTTTTTATTGTACTTGGAACTCTTTATCTTAGCAATAGTTGTAGTGCTATCACAGTGAACTGAAATTGTAGGAAGCGGCTTCATTACCATAGGTAAACTAGACATAAGTCCATGTAGCCATTCAGCTTCCAATCCAATTTCATCTAAAGCACACAACTCTGCTTCAAAAGTGGACCGAGACAATATGGTCTGTTTCTTAGACCTCCAGGAAACAACTCCTCCTCCCAACAGGAATACATATCCTGAGACACCATTACTCCCAGAATTCACGGCAATCCAGCTTGCATCACTATATCCTTCGACTACGGAAGGATGGTTACCATAATGCAGCCCAAGGGAACGTGTTCCCTTGATATACCTCATAACTCTATCAAGAGCTTCCCAATGGGTCTTGTCGGGACAACTGGTGTATCTCCTTAACTTGTTCACGGCAAACACAATGTCTGGACGAGTACAGTTCATAAGATACATCAAACTTCCGATAATCTGAGAGTATCGTAATTGAGACACTGGAACCCCAGTCTCATTCTTGAACAAGGGTTTGGATGAATCATATGGAATCTTAACAGGTTTACGTGATGTGTACTCAAACCTCTCCAGTATCTTCTCAACATAGTGAGACTGAGAGAGAGTTATACCATCAGTAGACCTTATGATTTTAAGCCCTAAAATCACATCAGCGACACCCATATCTTTCATCTCAAACTTGCTACACAAGAATGACTTTGTCTCTTTTACTACTTTCATATCGGAACCAAAAAGCAGGATATCATCGACGTATAAGCATAACAAAATGAATCCATTATTGACAATCTTGCAGTAGAGACACTTATCAAATTCATTAGAAATAAAGCCAAACGATGATATCACAGAATAAAACTTTTCATGCCATTGCTCAGGGGCTTGTTTCAAGCCATATAATGACTTAACAAGTTTACACACCTTGGACTCATTCCCACGACCCACAAATCCCTCAGGTTGTTCCATATATATCTCTTCTTGAAGATCACCGTGTAAGAACGCGGTCTTCACATCCATCTGATGAATATAGAGATTATAAATGGAAGCCAATGCTATAAGCACTCGGATTGTGGTCATACGGGAAACAGGTGAATAGGTATCAAAATAATATATTCCTTCCCTTTGTGTGTAACCCTTAGCAACTAACCTAGCCTTATACTTATTGATTGTCCCTTCTGCATTAAGTTTCTTCTTAAAAATCCATTTGCAACCATCTGCAGAACAACCAGGAGGCAAATCCACCAATTCCCAAGTTCCATTCGAGAGAATTGATTGAATTTCATCATTAACGGCTTCTTTCCAAAACTTAGCTTCTGGAGATTCCATAGCTTGTTTGAAAGTAATAAGATCATCCTCAACATTGTAAGTAAGAAACTCACTTCCAAAGTCTTTGGATGTCCTAGGCCGTTTACTTCTCCTTGGTTCAACTATTTCTTCAGAATCATTAGATTCATAAATAGCATGTTCTGAGTCATCCCCCACATTTGTCATCCTTTTCCACGTGCTCAGGAATGGAACCTGTGGTAAATGAATCTTCTTGAGAAACTTCATTGGGCACACCAGTTTTCATAGGAAACACATCCTCAAAGAATGTTGCATCACGTAATTCCACAATTGTATTGACCTCAATGCCAGTGATATCTGATTTTACAATCAGGAATCTATAAGCATAACTTGTCTCTACATAACCTAAGAATATGGCATCAATCATTTTCGGTCCTAATTTCTTCCTTTTGTGTTCATGGACAAGTACCTTAGCAAGGCACCCCCACACTCGAAGATATTTAAGACTCAGTTTCCTTCCTCTCCACAACTCAAACTGACTACTCTCTGAATGTTAATGGGAAACTCTATTCAGAATATGGCAAGCCGTATTCAAAGCTTTCCCCCACATAAAGTTGGGTAATCCAGATGTTTGGAGTAAGGTATTTACCATATCTATTAAGGTTCGATTTTTACGTTCAACTATTCCATTTGATTGTGGTGAATAAGGAGCAGTTACCTCATGAATTATACCATGTAATTGGAAAAATTCCAAAAACAAATTCGAGGTATACTCTCCTCCCCTATCAGACCTTAATCGCTTAAGTACTTTACCGGTTTGAGTTTCATCTTCTTTCTTATAAATTTGAAATTTATCCAATGCCTCATCTTTACTTCTAAGTAAATAGACATAACAGTATCTACTCGCGTCGTCAATAAAAGTTATAAAATAACGCTTTTGATCTCTCGTAGAAACACCATTAAATTCACAGATATTTGTATGAACTAAATCCAAAATTTCCGAATTCCTATTCATAGAATGAAAAGGCTTCCTAGGCAATTTAGCTTGTACACATATTTCACATTTATTGTTGCTAACTTCAGATTTAGGGATCAAATCTAGATTCATCATACGCTTCAATGAGGCAACATTAACATGTCCCAAACGTGAATTTCATACATCGAATGAAACAAGATTCATGCAAACAGAACTATAATCATTCAAATTTAAAACAGAATTTGAAACAGGTTCAACATAAATCTTAAACAAGTTCTCCACATCACATAGGTACCCCTTGCCAAAAAAACAAAGAATCACGAAGGCGTGTAATAATAGCCTTATTACATTTACAGTCTACTCTATAACCTTCTCTAACTAATATGACACCACTAAGGATACTGCGTCGAATGGTTGGAACATGTCTAACCCTGTTAAGAGTCAAAACCTTCTCCAAAGGGAACTTCAAGTCCACCCGTCCTTCGCCTTTGACTTCTGCAGAGCTGGAATCGCCCAAAGTTACGGACCGACCTCGAGAGGCCTGATAAGACACAAACAGGGATTTATCAACACACACATGTACATTAGCCTCAGTGTCAATTATCCAATAAAGTAGTTCAAATATAGAAAGAATTTCAGGTTTAATAGACACGTACCCATCATTGAGGTTCAAGGATGCAGTCATCATGTTGACCACAGCCTCCTCAGTTGCAGATGCGGTAGCTTTCTTTGCCTTCTTAGTAGGACAATCCTTGTTCCAGTGGCCAACTTGTCCACAAGTCCAACAAGGTTTGTTCTTCAGTTTCTTTTGGATCTTTGCCTTGGGTTTATGTGCATTCTTAGATTTCTTATCTTTGGTGTTTTTCGTAGAAGTAAGATTAACAGTTGGATTAGCATGAGTAGGCACCTTGACCCCTTTCTCCTTTAAGTGTTCTTCTTGTATATTAATATCCATCATTAATTCATCCATGGTGTGTGTCCCTTTGCAATGCTTCAGAGACATACCAAACGACTCCCATGACTTAGGGAATTTTTCTATGATAGACATAACAACAAATTTCTCAGGCAACACCATCTTGGCATATGAGAGTTCATGAAATAGGAGTTGTAGATCGTGTGTTTGATCAGAAACTGACTTACCCTCAACCATCTGAAACTTAAGAAATTTAGACACAATATTTTTCAACACCCTGATTTTCAGTGCTAAAATTCTTAATTAACAATTCTCATAAAACCTTGGACGTAGTGACTGGCGGCTTTGAGTAAGAATCATACAGTTTGTTATTTAAACCAAACAGAATCAAACCGCGACACGTTTTATCACTCTTCTTCCAATTAACAATAATGTTTGCATTATCAGGAATTGTTTCATCAGACACAGGTTCAGTTTCAATTAAATATTGATCATAACCCGCAGTATTCAGCCAAATTTCCATACGACTCTGTCAACGAGCAAAGTTCGTACCAGTAAACTTTTCAGGCATATTGGTTGTATCAATTCTACATCCCGAAACACCCTGACCGGCCATAGTTAATTAACGACAGAAAATGATTTCTTTAAGACTGTTGTTAATATTGGTTATTGTCGTTCATGCAACAGCGACAGGTGCAATATAATTAACAGTGCAGGCAGATCCAAAATAAGAATCGAAGAACAAACGAAGCAGGAGAATAGAAAACAGAAGTTAGATTCGCAAATCAGATCGTTCGTTGAGAAACGAACGTGTTACTTAAAGAAATCAGTGCCCGGAAATCCTCGCGGATAGGCATTGTTCTCCCAGACGCGATCTGGCACGAACCTCGATCTTGCACGTCTTGCTCGCGCTCGACGTAGTCGCGTTGCACTGCTACTAGTGCAGCACAACAACCGTAGAAACCACCGCCTGACAGTTGCGTCTTGATGACAGGAAGGAGGAGTCGCACTTTGCTCAGGAGGACAACTCCACAAAGCAACTCCGGGACGAAGCTCTCGCACTCAGGTTTAGGGCTCACAAAACACACGGCGGCAGAAGACTGTTTTCGGTGTGTTTAATACGGAATAACCCGTAAAAGAGAAACACTTTCTAATTAGGATTATGAAATCTGAATAAGAAAGCAACAATTAATTACACGAGTAATTAATTACTTAGTTGTATCCTAGTGCAAAAAAAAGACGGAAGACATTCTCCACAATCCACAATCCACAAACTCGAGCCCGGTCCGGCCCGGCCAGGCGAGGCGTGGCGCGCGCGTGCGTCCATTTGTTGTGATGTGGTAACCCCACCCACTAAGGAGGTGAGCATACCTCCCTCCTAGGACTCCTTTGGACACTAGTGCCCCATGTGATCCTACATATGAGGACTACAAAAGTTCTAGGAGTGAGCAATATGGGATAAAACTTCTTTGGCATTTGCACTAGAAACAACACAACATTCTCACATGTACTTGCTGCATTACATTGGGCTTAACCTATGCTAAATAAGTGATTACTACATTAAATGCATTAAATGCACTATCGTAACCAGCTGTTACATAACAGCAGCTACCTAATACGTAATCACGTATCTAACACATCTAGGGTGCTCGTGGCGTGCTCGTTGGTTTCGTGTCCCTTTTGATTGCAGTTAGTTAGGGTGCAAACAGTGTGGGTACCGTGCGAACTATATCCGGATATACGGTTTACAATGCAGGTCTATGGATATACGGTTCTACATAAAATTGTTACATGTTGTTCAAAACCAGTTAAGGTCATAACGTAAGCATGTCCGTAAAGGAATCACATTCATTATACTGACTGTATTGCTTCGAAGATAAAGATAACGATCTGGACTATGCAGCAACGAAGCCATTTACAGGAAAATGTGTAACAAAATAAAGAAATAAGTGGACGGATCATGACACTAGTACTGATGGATCTGGAAAGAAGACTTAAAAAGACACACCTTTCTTCTTAACCGGCGTCGATGAGCACAAGAAAGTAAAGAACAACGATTGCATTTGGTACTAATAAGAAGATGATGAAGATCTTAGACTATGTAGCAACCTACCTATTTAATATCAGAAAATGTGAAACAAAATTAAAGAAAAAAGTGGACGATCTAGGCAGAATAAGTTGACGGATTGAGAAACAAGATTAAAAAATGAGCACTTTTTTAACCTGCGGCGACGACAATAAGAAAAGAACAACAACAGTAGTTGCAAGGTTGGAGTCGAATTCAACTGAACGAGCACTGGTAGTTGATCAATGAACGGGCGGTATATATTGGCATTGACGACCGACAACTCAAAAGGAGTTGGATGTCGATGAGCCGCAGGGTCGGAGGGCCGAAGGTCAGATGACTCGGATTGGATTAGAGGGCGGAGATGGCCCTTGGAGTTGGAAGCGGCTGGGTGCCGCAGTGTCGTTGTTGGCATTGGAATCCAGACCGCCTGGATTTGGACCGTGTGGAGCAGCGATGGACCGTCCATCGGACGCATTGAAGTCGGACGACCGCGGCCGTAGCAAGAGCGAGAGCCTACTGTAGATGATCTGTGACTAACAAATGACAATGTCCAGTGGTACCTTGGGCTTTGTATTAGGCTAGAAATACTATCTGTTAGATCATAGGAGGAGGTTTTTTGTCCCTTAGATTCTAATAATGAATATGTATATATTGTTTTTATTTATTTATTTATTGGGTAATGCGGGTATACATGTATAGCGGGTAAGGTACGACTATATCTATTATTGTACCTGCAACAATACATGTATATATGTATGCATATACACGAGTACGTGGATATAAAAAAGTGTACCAGTGACGGATTTTAGTAGATATGCTTATACAGGTACACGGGTCTACTTGTACCATTTACAGCCGTATGTGACGTTCCGTTGATTTCTTGGACGGGACATAGTTGATCATTTGCTTGAAAGCTTTTCCTACGAGATACCGAGGCCCGACTAATAAAGCATGTGTTATTCAGGGCCTGTTTTGTATGATATCGTCAAGCGACAAAGAAGTAAATTTACCGTATATTTTTATATTGTAAATTATTTCACGCAACTATACCCGACAGACTAGTCCTCATTTAGAATTGTGATTCTCAATATCTGTTTAATTTCTATTTTTCGGTGTAAATATTATTATATAATAAAGAAGTTGTGAGATGATGTCGCCTCTTATGGTTTTGTTAGAAAGATACAATACTAAAATATAAAATTCTTACAAATAAAAAATCAAGAAACTCCGGATTTCGTGAAATGTGATTCTTGTGAAGTCACCATTCAATGTCAAAGCGATAGCAGCCAAATCAAACACCTTCAAAACTTGGATTAAACTAGCCTTCTTGGATATAGAGCAAAAGGCATTTCTCATTTAATCCATCTTGGATATATACCATAAGGTCTTTTTCATTGAAAACCAAATTAGAAACGCTATCTTACAACAATCCTACATTGGCAACAACTTACAACAGTTGACGTCAAAATACAACATGCAGAAAAAACCACACTTCTCGACGGATATAATGATTCCTCTCTAGCTAGGAACTTGTCCAGAAGCAACATTAAAAGACAAACTAGCTGAATGTAAAGAGACAAATATAGTTTTTTTTGTGAAGGCTACCATTAATATCACTGGTAGAGTCAAAAAATGCAACAACATAATATGGAGCAAGTTGAAATAGACAGTGACACTACAACTAACACCAAAATGGTAGCCGGTAAAAGCACATTCTGGGTAAGGTGGTGCACCAAGAGTGGGGGTGGGATCCCTGAGGCAACTTGCACCATGATGAGATATAATCTCATAGAAAAAGAGTATCATTGAAACTCCTTTTGACATGGGGTAGGTTGCCTTTAACCAACCCACATCTAAAAGTGCAAAAATTTAGTGCAAGAGTATGCCACAATCCTAAATTTCAACTTAATCAATTATTACATAATTCAAACTTTGTACCTTAGATTAAAAATTTAAACATAACTTGTCCAAGATTTCAATTTTCGGGTTAGCTATACTTGATAAACCCTAAATTACCTTATGACAGCTCCAAATATATTAATTGGTTTCATTATGCAACCCATAGTTATAAGTGTGAAAATCTAGCAGTAAGAGTGTCTGTGATGTTGTGAGTTGTCTTTCTCGTGATCCTCCCTCTCATTTGTAGCAAAAGAGAGGTGTGACACCAGCTCCTAGCAATATCTTGTGGGCGAAATGCAGGTCTCCAACGGAACATCACTTTTCAAAGCAGAGGAGATGTCATCATCATGAAATATTTGACGACTAATGTAGTCAAATTGACTAAATGTTCGAGATAAATTGTGTGCATGAGATTTAATCAACTTTATATAGTATGTTATTACATTCTATACATGTGTGCCAAGTGATACAAGAAGCTAGGGTGGAGAAAGAGTCTTGTAAAGAAAGGATCATCCATCTAGAGCTATTAAAGACTGTATGGACGTTACAAACTTTGATACTAGTACGGTTATAATGATCAATATAGAAATGTTCTCTAATAGATCATACAAAGAAGTGGAAGAAGGTATGTATAAACATCATCTAGTGGTTTTGGCATAGTAGACACATGAAGGGGCCTAGCCTATCTCTTTTGTGCCAGACGTAGCCATGATAAGCTTGTTATGTCCATAAGCCACAAGAGAATGGGACTATAAAGGGGGCATCTAATGTTCCTGTAACGTTCTTGGGTTGGAAACCTTAGATAAAATGATCTTAAAAAGAATGATTGAACTACTTATATTACTAAAGTGTACCACCTTTTCAAGGAGTCCATCACTAAAGAACTCTGTCGTAGCGTGTTCAACCCAAATTAGTACTAGGATAGATGACCAGTCAGGAAGCTTATCCCCAGAGGAAATTGGTAAGATTAATCATGTTTAGTTATGCTTCTAAATATTTGGGTAATGAAATGCGATTGATAAAGTATGAAGGCAATTTGGTAATAGGTGTGTTTATAAGGGTGAGATGGAAAACAATGTTGAGACAACACTTCTCCCAATATATGAATTGTGTCGTGTCTTTCTTGATTATAGGGTTACATACTAAAATCTAGAGCTTGTATAAAGACAAAGAAAGTACTAGGTAAATTGGAGGGATCTTTTTAAGTTTTACTTTGATCATGTGGAAAAAAAGTTCAATAATGAAATCAAGGGCATTAGTTCCCAACGAACTGGATTTAGGGAAATTCATCTTTCGTTCTGAGATGCTCTATACCATGTCAAAAATATGCATGGAAGTTATTGATATTTTGGTCATTTGACCATATGAAAATAATTTGTCCATCTGCAAATTGAATAGCATCAATGGTGTTTTCAAAGAGTATCTCTTTCTTGTCTATATGATTATTTTAGTATCATAGTTGAATAAGGAGGATAGGAAGGATGTGACACTGATAAACAAACTTGGAAAGAGAAGGTCTCCTCACATTAAGTCATTTGAGCTGTTGATGTAGCCAAAGTGTGTTTCATTGATTAATATAGAGAATTTTCTAGTTTTAACACACCCATGCATCCAATCAATCTACTTATCTAGGAATTTGTATCCCTTCACAAAACTTATGAGCTATCTCCATTCTATGTTGTCAAAAGCTTTTGCAAATCAAGCTTCAGGGTGAGCAATGGTTTTTTTGTAGTGGTAGAATGTGTATATCACCTTGTTTTCCTTGATGTAGGCATCTTGTATACATGTAATAGCTAGTAATGTACTTTGTCTGGTAGAAATAATTTGGTCCAAATGTGGCTTGATTCTTGTGCTCAAAATCTTATTTATGACTTGTATGAGAAAATTATAAGGCTGATAATTCAACAATGTCTGATAATATTGGGATTGTCTTTTGTCTTGATAAGAGCAATATGTACTAGATTTAATGTTGAAATCATATTCATAAAATCATTTGTATTGTGAATGTTATCAAAAAAGTTGGATATTTCATTTTATATGATACCAAAAGGTATGGAAGAATGGCATGTCAAAGCCACAAGAATTAGGAGTTATATCAAAACTCGTGTTGAAAATAACACAATTAATTTGTGTGTGTTTGAAAGGCTTGACAAGCTTATTAGGGTGTAGGATTTTGTCTTTACAAAGTGTGTCTCGGTCTAGGTGATATAAATCAAAGTATTGCTATAATGATTGAACATGACTTTGTAGTGGTTCACAATGTGATCTAATGTGTGATAAACAACCCCATAAATCTTGGTTATGTAACAAAAGGTTGTGTATAACGGAGTCTCATTTGTCCCCATTAACACATTTTGTAGAAGTATTTGTACCACCCGGGCCCACTGCCCAAGGCTCCAGTAGAATTTCAGGAATGACGAATGGCCCCACAAACCACCACTAGTCTTAACTACATACTTTGTCCTCACTCACGCACAAGATGGGGTCAACTTCCTGACTGGTCACCCATCCTAGTACTACTCCAAGCTGAGGATGCTTAACTATGGAGTTCTTTAGTGATGGGTTCCCTAAAAAGGATTTGCATCTTGGTGATATGGGTAGTCCAATCATTTTTTTAAGATCATTTTATCTGAGCACTGAAATCCTGGGATGTTACAATCTCCCCCACTTAGACTCTTGACGTCCTCATCAAGGCTCAACTATATGGCTTCATAATCATTCCCCATTTTAGTGCAAACCTTAACTGCATGTTTTGTCCTCACTCATGCTCAAGTTGGGGTCAACTTCCTGACTGGTCATCGATCCTAGTACTACTCCAATCTGGTCATGCTTAACTATGGAGTTCTTTAGTGATGGGTTCTCCGAAAAGCAAGTGCACCTTGGTGGTATGGGTAGTCCACTCATTCCTTTTAAGATCGTCTTATCTGAGGACTGAAATCCTAGGATATTACATATTTAGTGATACAATCACATTATGTAACCCAATTATCTTTTGACGTTGTTTCTAGATAATGTACTTCTTAGGAATTTGGTTTTAATCGTTCTTGGTGTTCTATTTTTTAGAAATATTTGGAGGTTTTGGGTGTCAACTACAAATATTTGTTAATATATATATATATATATATATATATTATTTTTTCTTTAATGACTTTGTTCTAAGAAATCTCTAACTGGTTTGAGGTTGTTGTGTAAGTTAGTGATCTGCAGGGGAGTTTCATTTGTTGTGTAAATCTTCTCACTATTAGTTGCGAATTTTGGATGAAGAATCTAGACAGGCTGAACACGAAAGAGTTTGGCTCCTAATGATTTCATACTGAGAATAATATTGGTCTTAGAATAGAAGGTATCCCACTAGAGTAGGGTCATGGGTCAAGGATATCCATTCTCTCATGCATATGATGTATCATATAAATCTAAGTTTTAGTATCTAGACCATGTGAAATTTGTTGTACTTACTTTTCTAAATTAAAAAGAGGGTCTATCATATTCAACATGCACCCTACATATTGAAAAAATCAACCAGACCAACAGTAAAACTTACAACACAAACTATGATCATCAGACCAAACTTCCACTCCTCCATATGGGCCCTCCCCGAAATAACAAAAACACAGTCGCACGAACAACAAAAGATAATGGAAGAAGAGTATCATATTCTATCTATCCTAAACTCCCATGCATTGTCTATCAAAAAGAGACAAACTATAAAATAGTCGCAGACAACAAATAAAAAAGAATCCAACTCCATAAAAAAATTCTCCATCAATATGAATTACAACACGTTGCAACTGTTGCACGACCTCCTTGAAGCCAAACTTGCCATACTATGTTACCCCCCCCCAAAAAAAAATAGAGCATTGTCAACATGTTCCCTCCACAGACAACAAAACCCCAAACTACCAAGTTTTCCAACACAACCCCTATAGCCATCAAACCACCACACATCCAAAGTAGGATAACCAACATGAACGTTACACCTAGGGATGAGAATCGAGCCAGGTTATACCCGGTTTTGTATGTTCCAAATCCAAACCCACATTTTAAATCGGATTGCGAGGCAGGTTTGGGCTAGATAAAATTAGAAAATATCAGCTCGTACCCAACCCATATAAGAATGTTGGGTTTCAGGTCAGGTTTGGGTTTGTCCATATAACATCGAATGAGCATACTAAATTTTGCTAGGTCTAACTTGCTAACATGAAAACGAAATTAGTATGATATATACTTTGTGATCAACCTTATATATATATGATCTATTTAACTGGAATATGTATACCTTAGTTGTGTGATCCCCTATAGAAACAAAATGGACATTGAAAGAGAAACAAATTCTCATTGATGTGAATGTATGTGAATAAAAAAATAGTGGAATCTACAATGTTATGGATTTTTTCTTCCTCATCCTATATGTATATGCAATGTAGTGATTGTTGGAAGAAAAAAAGATCATTTTTTCTGCTACATGTGTGCATATGAGAAAAAAAATGAGCAGAATCTACTATGTACTGAGCTAGTTGCTTATGTATTATCTTTAATGAGCTAATGATATGTCTATTTTGAGTGTTATATACATTGCAAATCAAAGTACGAATGTCATATTTTGTTCAGTTGTTAAAATATACATATCTAAACAACAAAAGGTTCTGTTTGAATGACAGAACGAGATAAAAATAAGAAATTTGTATGTTTTTCTTTCAAGACAAACATAGAAGTATACATATACAATGTATAGTAAATCTAATATGAGTGTTTGGGTTTTCAGGCTTGGGTTTACCTCAGCCCATACCCAACCCAAATAAAATATGGTTTTAAAGTTTAGGCCCGACCCACCCAAATTGTAAATCAGATTTGGGTCTGGACCGGGTTATGTGGACTGGGTCATAGGTCAAATCGAGTCGGCCCGACTTGATGCTCATCCCTAGTTACACCGTTCATCACACAACCCCTAGAGGTTTTGTGGGTTAACCTTGCATCTTGGGCCCCTATACAACTTAACCATGAATACACATGTTGTCAATCTCAAGGAATTGAGACTGCTAGGGACTACCACTAACTAAAATAGATCAACTAAATCTAAGGAAAGAATTGTGTTGTTTAAGTAAACTAAGAATTGAAAGTAAAGAAATTAAATTAAGTTGTTTTTAAGATTAGAAGAATGGGATCTCTGAGATTCCAATTTCACTACAGTTTGATTCATACATGAGTCATCTTCATTTAACATACATTATATTTACTTCTTTAGATTAAGTGTATGTAGCTTGTGCTCCCCTCTCTCACAATGTAGTACACTATTTAACCTAATTAGTAACCCACTTTAATAAGGTCAATATAAAATAATAACGACAAGATCTCCTTCTAGGTAGTAAGCCTCACACTTGATATCCCGCTTTCACAAACTTTTATTAATTATATTGATAATGACTTTTCCGATTATTAATCTATCTCTTATAGTGATTTAAAATACAAGGGATGTTCATGGTGATCAAGTAGAAACATGGAAAATTAAATGAACTTCCACTACCAAAATATAAAGCAAAGATATCTATATTAGAACAAAAATAATCATGAACACTACTCCAAGGTCCTAGAAATAGGAGAATTAGCCCCTCATGCTATACATGAGATCAAAAGAAGGTTTGGATAATAAGAAGAACATAAAGACTGAAAAAACCATTGAAGACAAACATGGAGATTATACCCTATAAAGATTGCTACAATCGGACAACATTAAGACATCGAACTTCTCCTTAGAGGTGTTGGGATAATACTTGCTCCACGTCTCCACGTCTTCATCTCATCCATCTTTGGTATTTTGCAATGTGTTTGATAACCTCTTTTCATCAGACCGATGATGAAAAACATCACTTATCCAATAAATTGTTGGATGTTGGTGCTTTTTATCCCTTACGTCAAGGAAATCTCAATGATACTAACTTGGAAGTTGGTGCCACCAATTTGGATCTTTGGTTAACTTGTATAGGATTGTCTTGGTTACACTAAGATGAGAGTCGGTAGTACTGAGATTCTACGGAGGCACTCCGGCCCATGATGTCAAGTCCACCGAGCTACTTGTCTGTACTGACTTAGCATGTCTCTGGCATCAAGTCCTATGTTGGTGCTACCAAAGTAAATGTGTGAAATTTCCTCCTTTTTCTCCATATTAGTGGTACCAACATCCTTCAATTTATGCTTCTTTTACCTACAACGACACAAGAAATGTGTCATGATATAATTAAATAAAGACTTTTTTTAACTAAATGCATTAAAATAGGTAAAAGAGATGCATTAGAGATCCAAGTCTATTCAGGAATGTGATACGTGAATCATGCAAATAATAGAGTTTTTTTGTATAACAACATGCCTAAAATAGCTTACAAAATAGAAATAGAAATGTGTGCATCAAACCCAAGAAGCTTTAATATTGCTCATCCTTGATCTATAGTACTTTGGATTTGGTTGAAGTAGTCAAAAGAAAGACACAAATGTTAACTATCTCATCCTAACCAACATTACTTGATTAACCCAAATCGGTCCTCTCCAACCACAGAGAAAATAACTACTATACTAGTGACCAATTCTATAAAAAACAAAACATCAAAATTAGAATGATAAACATATAAATAAGTCGAAGCAGATAGATATCACAAATAATATGAAAGATGATGAGTACATTACAAGATCCCCCTATGTACACTTCTCCATTTAAAGACATCATCTATATGAATGCAATTCTCCAAATACTCATAAATGAAAGAAATAACTCATTATGATGGTGTATTGTTCATAATAGACGATGGATGGAATGGGTGGCATGGAATAAGATTCACACATAATCCAAGTCATTTATGTAATAATAATTAAAAATGATGCACCTAATTTATGGATGCGATTAAATTTAATGTCTTCTAATGCCTACTATCTCTAGTGGAATGATGCATGCAATGAATGTTGCATCCTAATGATGAGCACAGGAAGTAATGAAAAGAGTTCTACAATCTCTATCTTTTTTATTTTATAGAGATATACTTATTATTTTTAAAACCTTTTCCTCCATTCTCCTTTTTCCTTTTATTTTTATTTTCCATTTTTATAAGTAATTTACTTATGATATATATGTTATGACATTCATTAACTTAGACAAAGAGTAGGGATGTACTATGTTTTCTCTCTTAATTTAGAAAATATGTGGAGACTATCAAACTACACCTTGATGAACAATGTATGAAATATGCAAATATATGGTTTTTAGTTATGCAAACTAACTCATAAAAATGAGTTATTCATGGAATTAGTTTAATAATTTTCAGATGAAAAAATAACAACATATGCTTCCTATAATGCCATGTAATCCAATCAATAAATAAAAATGATTTGGATTGTTTCATCTTATAGTGGAGATGCAATGCAAGGGTGGATGAGATCATCTTACTAGGAAACATAATATTTACAGCCATGACACATCTCTCTTCTATAACTAGTGTGCCAGGGTGATCCAAAATTTAGTATTAAAATATCACAAAAGGTCAAGATATTGCTTGGTAGGATTGGACTCGAACACTATCTTTAGTTCATAATAAAAGGGTTAAATTAGGAGTCAAGTTAACTATATATGTATTTGGATTGAATGTACCACTCAATTCCTTTTACAATGTACTTTTAAACAATTCAAACCATTTTTAAGGGGTACATATTTACCTTGAATTCAATTGACCCATGTGAGAATTTACTTCTAAATTCACTATTACACTAGATGTAAGTGGATTACATGAAACAAAGCAAATTAAATTAAAAATACAACATGAAACTAAGGATAAGTAAAAATAAAAATGATAGAAATATGCAAGATAAGATAGATGGAAGATAAATATATTACTCCACACACCCCCAAAATAAAATTTGATAATGTCCTCATTATCAAAATTCCAACCTAGAGGTTAAGTGTATACCATGTAGTCAAGTGTCCAACATACATAAGGTTCCTGATGTCAAGTGTGGATCCGATGGGTAGAAGTGTAGGTAAACTGAAATGGATCAGATGGCATAAGTGTGGGCAGCGGGTAACTAGAAAAATTGCCAACACTCTAGTAATGAAGATAGAGAGGATGCTGAGTTTACTCCACATCTTGTAGAAGTTGGTGAATGTTCTCTTAGTTTCTCAATAGTAGGCACTTATTGCTGAACATCGCCTACTGGTGCATGAGGATAAGCTCTTTATTTAGAAGATCTTCAATTGCTATGATGCGATATGGGTCATGGTCACTTGATGTTGTTTCTTGCCCGTACAGATAGAGACGAGGATGTTTTAATGCTCTCAAAAGATATGAGCTCTCTTGAGGCTAAGTAGGTGTGGAGGAGGATGCAACTTAGAAATGTAGAGTGTGATGAAACCTCCTTCTATGCATTACTAGTATATCTGCCACTTCTAGGGCCTCCTCCTTTTCATCATTTCCCACTTTCTCATCATCAGTCACTACCACATAGTCATATGGCTAGTGAAAGTGGTCAACATCTATTAGGTAAAAGACGAGATCTGTAAGATCTCTGTTGAATATCTTAGATATAAAGAAATGTGACCTCTACACTAGGCTAAGAGATTGGCATTATGAAAGTGTATGAAGTTTACATCCCCATTCAACTTGATTGGCTGGAGGAAGGAGAGGTTAGGTTGAAATACATGACGAACTTGGAGAAGATACCACAAAATATTTTAGAAGTTCCACTTCTCACTTGTCCACTTGATACACATGGCCCAAGAACAATGCACTGAGGTTGACCTTCTCACTTCCTTGTGAGAGAAGTAATCAAGCTCATAAATATTAGTCGTTTGGACCTTCCCTTGACCTATGTGTATATGTAAAACATGTGTTATGCAACAAGCAATGTAGAAACAAGGGAAGGGATGCTCAATGTCAGTGATGATGGAATGCCAGCTATTACTGGCATTGGCCATATAGGACCTCATCTTGCTCGATGCCTTAGAATGATCAAATTCAATGGGGGGTTGCAACACATTCTATGGTTGGCCCGCTCAAAGGTGGCATTTAACACCTCCAAGCATAGCTTGTGGGTGGTTTTGTACAATAGGATCATGACCACTTCAACTTCACATTTTCTATTGATGGTGTGATACACAAGGATTAATAGCTCAAAGGATGCTAGGAACTCAAGGGTGATCCATGTGTACATTGGGCATGCACCCAATAATGTGTGATTTGTCATCATCCCCTAAGTTACACACACCTTGTACATGTTCTTAGTGAAGCCTGTTTTGAAGCTTGACATAGTGCTTCTTATGTTCGTCACTCCCAAGATCTGGGCACATCTTGGAGATGAGCTAGGATGCAAATGTCTTATATGAAGCTTCTTCTTGGTAATATTTTTTGCTCATCATTGAGAGAATGGAGATCGAGATCGAGAGCTTAGCGTGGTAGTTGATCATCTAGAAGCATTTCAAGATGCTTGTAGAATAGTACTCAAGAAACCGGTGCTTATGGTGTTTAGAATGCACTCCCTACTTATATTAAAGGGTAACACCTCAACAGTGAAAAGTCAACACCAACAACTTGGAATTCAGTGGTACCAACATCCACACCCATCTATGTGCTCTCGATGCCCACCATTAATATTGATGGGTCCAAATGAGTGACATACCAATACACAAATTCATCCATGTTAATAGTACCAACTTTGAGGTTACCCTCATATCAACCTTTGAATGTTGTTTGATTAATGCATTTGTGTCCATTAGATGGGGAGCCCTGAATTGATCCAAGATTTGATCTCAGTGGTACCAACTGGAATGTAGGTGCCACTAAGATTTCACTATTAAGTCTTACAATGATTCATCAATATGAAAATAAATAACTAAGATTCACATGTAGAATCCAGTTAAATGAAGCTCTAAATCAGTAGCAATGATTGGGGAGTCTATTCCATGAAAATAATCATGTAAGTGCCTACATGAAGGATTAGTACACATGTAAATTAATGTTGGCAATAACGATTAGGGATTTTGTGCCATATTTTTCCCCAATAATAACTTATCAAATTCGTCTCATTAGGTTGGTGGCACCGATCTTGAAGTTATTTGTACCAAGATCTCTAGAAAAAAATCACTCAGTTTGTCACATTAATTGATAATACTCTCAATGGTAATGATCGGTATAATCAATGCCATCACAAACCACCAATAGAATCATCAAGAATATGGACTTATCCAAGTGTGAGTTAGTACCACTGACTTAGAGGTCTATGGTACCAAATTCTAGTGTTCAAATTCACACCGCAGTTCTAATGTGTTGTTGGTGGTACTAACTTCTCCAAGTTGCTTCACATGTAACAAGTCCATCAAGCATCTTCCATCTTCATCAAAACTATCCATCAAGCATCTTCCATCTTCATCAAAACTAAGGAACATAACTAAAGATAATAATGCAAATTTATAACTGATGAAATGACAACAAAATATGTGGGTCGACTCCCACCCAACATCCTTGTTTAGAGTTGTAGGATCTACTATGAAAAATCAAATCAAAGAATGGTCAAGAGTTTAGGATCTTCATGATCACAGACAATCTCCTCCACATAATAATTCTTCAACATGTGGTCATTGGTCATAAAGAATTATGATCCATAGCTCACCTCCTCTTCCCTATATGTGTATGACTTGTCCACAATGTATAGACCACTCCATCTAGATTTCAATTTCAACATGTGTAACTTCGTCCTCAAATTAAACAACAACACTTGTTTCTCTAGTTGAAAATTCTACAAAGAATGTGCCGATGATGGATCTTCCATGTACACTCTTTTTACAGCCTAACATTCTCATAGGAATCTAATCTAGTCTCATCTAGCTTATTCAATTCCAATTTGTGCTTTACACCTAAAGAAGATAGATTAAAATTCAACTTCTTAATTGCCCAAATAGTCCTACATTTTAATTCAATCGACAAAAGTAAAGTCCTGGCATAGACTAATCTGTATGGCGTGGTACAAATGAGAATATCACTGAGTTTCTTACTCCACTTGGTCCATGTGTTAGAGACAATTGTTTTAAAATTCATTTTCACCTCCCTATTGGAGACATCAACTTGATCCTAAGTTTGGGAATGGTAGGGTTGTGCCTACATGGTGAGACACCCCATATTTCTTCAATAAGGAACTAAATTAGTAGTTTAAGTGTAAACCCCCATCACTAATTATCTTCCTTGGCACCGCAAATCTATAAAAATATTGTTCTTCACTAAACATGCATACTATATGTGCATCATTGCTCAGGTAGGGTATTGTCTCCATCCATTTGGACATGTAATCAACAACTAGCAAAATATAAAGACCAGAATTTGAAAACAAGAATGGCCACATAAAATCAATGTACCAAAAATTTATAGCTTCAACCTCGCGAGGCACAATTAGGGGTGTTTCATATCTTTTAGATGTGTTTCCAGTTTGTTGAATGCATCAAACTATTTTACATAGTTATGCACATCCTTGAATAAGGATGACCAGTAAAACCCACACTCCAAAACTTTGGTTGCAGTTCTAGATCTTGCATGATAGTCCCCTCTAGTCAATGAAAGATAGTGAGAAAGAATGCTCTCCACCTCCCACTCTTGACCACAACATATCGAAATGCCATACCTGCATTGTTTCAATAAGATAGGGTCATATCAAAAAAATATTGCAAAGAGTGAAAACATTTCTTCCTATCTTGGTAGTTCCAAACATCTGGCATCACTACACTTGCTAGATAATTCAAAATGGTAGCAAATCTAGGATCTCTATGATTATAAATCGCTCATCATGATACATCTCCAATATTGGTATCTCGAACACAGTCTCATTCACTCTTTATAAGCTAGAGGAATGGTATATCACAAATTTATGTGTCAGTCTTGTCCCTAACATCTATGCCAAATCCTTACAAGAGCAAGATCCACCAAATCATGCTAGGCTTGGGTTGTTTCTTCTATAGTTAGTACTTTACCACGACATGATCGATACAAACAATTACTTTCCCCAATTAAACATTGTCAAAATTTATCAATTGCAAACACAACATGAAAAAGTTCTTTCTCTATTGTGATATAGTTCAATAGGGTGTCACTAAGTGTTCGAGAAGAATAACAAATCATAGATGAAGTGTGGTCCTTACTTTGACTATATACTGCTAAGTCTGCATAACGGGAAACATCATACATCATCTTAAAAGGGAGGCTCAAGTTTAGAGCCACAATCATAGGTGTAGAGATCAATTTCTCCTTCAAAACATTAAAGGCATGTAAACATGTATCATTGAAATCAAATTCTGCATCATTTTCCAGACATTTAGAAAGAGGTTTTGTGACATTTGAAAATTATTTGATAAATTTCCTATTTAATCCAGGTATCCTAAAAACTTTTCACTATTTTCACCAAAACAGTGGAGGAAGCTTGAAGATAACCTCAAATTTAGCCAATTCAACCTCTATAACCTTGTTTGACACCTTGTGACTGAAGACTATTTCCTTTCTTGCCAATATATGAAATTTCTACCAATTTGAAAACGAGATAGGTATCCTTACATCTTTGTAATACTTGATCCAAACTCAAGAGGAATTCCAAGAAGACTCCTCGTGGATATAAAGATCATCCATGAAAATTTCAAGGCATCACTGTACCATATTAGAAAATATGGTGAGCATGCATCTTTAAAGAGTTTAAAGTCAAAATGGCATTCAACATTAGTAAATGTTACATAAGCACAAGTTAAGGTACAATTCTCTTGACCCTTAGGCTCTATAAAAATTTGATTATAACCCAAATAATTGTCAAAAAAGAAAAAGTGAGAGCGGCCAATGGTCTTCTCTAAAAATATGGTCGATAAAGGGTAACAAAAAATGGTCCTTAAGTGTAGAAGCATTAATATGACAATAATATATACAAAAGCACCAACCAACCACTAGCCTCCTATATACTCTTTCATTCACAATCTTTGTGGTAATTGTTATACCACCTTTTTTTGGGACCACCTTGTACTTATCCATTTAGAATCAGAGATTGCATAAACTACACTTGTCAGAAGGAGCTTAGTTACCTCCTTCTTCACTACCTCTATCATGATTAGAGTTAGTCTCCTCTAAGGTTGGACCAATTTCTTGGATCCTTCATCCAAGTGTATTTTGTATTGGCAAAGGCTTGAAGAAATCCCCTTCATATTTACAATTAGCCACTCAAATGATGCCCAATGGTTCTTGAGTATTGTTATTAGTTGCTCCTCCTGTGAGATGCTAAATAAGGAAGAGAAGATGAAATAAAACTTCTCTTATAATTCTATAAAGGGATACTTCAAGTTTGATGGAAATGGATTCACTCAAGATTGGGATGTCACTCAAGTTATGACACCAATAGGGGTGGGGCTGAGCTGAAGTCCTTAAAGTGCTTTGTGTACTATGTAGGTAATGCCTTCAAAAATAAGGCACATTCCTTCATAAGCTCTTCATGAATAGTAACCTCTGTGAGATTCATGTATGCATTCAATGGGAGTTTCAGTTAAGCATGTAACATAGTTTCTTTGAAATATGGGTAGGCACAAGAAAAACTTTAGCTCTTTCAGACATCTTACAGATTCAGAGGGAGATATTGTGGAAAATTTATACATTGCCTCTACTTGGAGACACCCATCATCAGCCTAATACATAATGTTCTCCACGTCCAAGAAGGCCTTCCCCAATAGTAGGGAAACATATGTATCAACATGTTGCACTATGAGGCTTGTTGTTTCACTGCCCAACTTTGTAGGATTATTTGGATATTTTAAAATTTTGAACTCCATCTTATCATCTTCAATGTTGAAAATCATCCTTCCTCTTACCATATCAATGTCACATCCATTTTAGCCCAATATGGTCTACCTAACAATAGTTATGACTAATAGTCTTCTTGCATTTTATTGACTACAAAATATGTTCACTTTGACCAAGACGTCTTTGCAAATACGACACTGACACATAAAAGATTTATCAGCCAACTGAATTCCCATGTTGGTCTTCCTATTGTGTGAAAATACCATATTCTTGAGTGTCTTAAGTGGCATCAAATTTGTCAAAAATAATGGTTGGATGATATATTCACAACATATTGTGTTATGATATTATGTTACAAGAAAGACCCCTCTTCTTTATATAAGTGAAGGTGGGGATGAATTTATAGACTTGCCGATCCTAATAGACTTGACTTGACTAGATTCTATATGGACTAGACTCTATATGGGCATACAGACTTCAGACCACATATGATATGACTTATATTCCTAACACTCCCCTGCAAGCTGGAGTATGGAGAATCACATGAACAAATTAGATGACAGATGGAAACAAGACATAAAAAAATTATGACTAAAACATGATAAATCCCCTTGACTTAGAATGACATGTGCACTCCCCAACACTTTAATATATTTGGCATATTTAACTTTGAAGATTCCCTTGATATTGATAAACATTTGAGATTGATACACATCAGATCGTTGAGACAGATTGATAAACACCAAATATTTGAAGCACCTGGATCTTTGACTAGGTTGGAGGTTGTATCTTGGAGTATGTTGAAAGAACATGTGAAGATCATCTAAGTCATGAACTTAGTTTCTACTAGTTGAAGTAGTTTCAAGGAGAAGACCACCATGTGGTATCCTAGGCATCAACATGCTTGACATGGCATGGATGAACATCAATGTGCTTGGCACGAACGAACATCAATGTACGCATAAACAATAATCAACGTGTTGGACATGGCACAGACAAACATCAATGTGGGCATGGACAAACATCAACACACTTGATAGGGTACAAACAAACTTGAATGAAAAATAGATGATGAAACTGAATGAATGATCTTCTATAAAAGATAGGTGCATGAGACAGACACACAACCAAATGTGCAAATAAACCAAAATGCTCCAATACTAGAAGACAGAAGTGTTGCATTAGTAGAATGACTAATACATGGATGATGAAGAAACATATTGTCCTGATGTAGAACATCGATGACATCAAATTAATTTGAGGAATCATCTTCTTCAACTGACTACCTGAGAAGATGGACTTTGATTGACAGATCAATTCTTGTCATCTTGGGATTTGAATGCATGGATGGACATTGGCCTTGAACTGGAGAGTGATATCTGGACAGCATATTAAGTACACAAAACTCCATATGTAGACCATGTTTCTCTATCTTTCCTCTTTTGAGAACCTCTACCCTCCTTACCATCCTCCTCCTATCATCTCGTCTATCATTCCCCCATATACCAACCACGAAGAGAGGAGAAAGTGTTTAAGGTGGATAGAGATAAAGAGAAACTCCCCAATGAAAGTAGGGGACATGGGGTGGATAGGGAAGAAATGACTAGAGAAGGATTGGATTGATATCACCAAAAAGTGTGTGTTGGAATGCTCAATGGGCTTGAGAACCTAACCTCACGCTTAAGAAAGCTCTAGCTTGTGAGTGAAATGGATGACTCCTCACAGATGAGAGAGGTTGATCTTGTACCTAAGAGCAAACTACATCACACATGTGAGTACAAGGCTTCATGGTGCTTCAGAGAGATTGACTTGGTGAGGAAGTTGTACTAGTAGAACCGATAACCACATTTGATGTAGTAAACGACCCGAATATAATATCCAAATATGAAAATAGGATACATCCTTTTTTGACCTAAAATGGATCCAATAAATATTGGTCTTTTCTTATGGGTACCTTCTGATCTAAATTTTGAAGATGCATAGGGAACTTATGTGAAAGAAGATGTAACCACTGTCAATTGAGTTGTAAATCCTAATTGTGGCATACAGTTTAATTATTGAAGATATATGAACAAATTAAGGGAGACATGTTGTGTTGGTTGATGACACGACGTGTAATGCTTTTGGTCAAAGATGACTGACTACTGTTGATATGGCATTTAAGAATATGACACAACGTGTAGGTATAAACTAGCCTTCCATCAACACAACGTGTTGGATATCAACACAACATGTGACACGTGTTCTGGGTGAAAATTCTACACTTCCCGATGAAGACACATGACATGTAGAGTGTGAAAACCACCGGGTTCCATGCCACCAGGGAAGATTCATGGACAAAATGTTGGAAATGTCTGATCCTAACTTCTTAGATGACTCCTGTTCTAAAAATAAGCCCCCATGATGACGATCTAGATGATGAAAAAATGATCCATGTGGAGATTACTTCCACCATGGATGATGATCTGGATGATGGAGATGACAATCTAGGAGGAGGATATGACTTAGGAAACTATGAGGATGACAGATCACATGGTGAATATGACTTCTACCTTGGAGAAGAAGATGAAAAAGATTGTGGAGTTGACTTCGACCATGAAAAAGACCACCATGGGGTTGTTGATCTTGGTTATGAAACAAAGATGACAACTTGAATTTGGACTTGATCTTGATTGTGGAAGAGGATGATTATTGTGCTTGGGGAAGATGAAAGACGAAAGAAGGACACACGAGGATGCTAGATTTGGATCTACAATGACGATGAAGATGGTAGTCAAATATGGATCTACAATGTAGAGATCTGGATGATGAAAGTTCTTCAGAGAGAGAGGGCAACGAAGATCACTCTACCAAGAGAGTAATGTAGATGGCCCTGTGGGAAGCTGGCCATGACGGATGTCGCTTCCCATAGGCAGAGAGAGTTGTTTCTTCCACCCTAGGGCTAGAGTCCCTTGAAAGAAGTCTATGGAAGAATGATACCATGTTAAAATAATGGATGTACGGTATAGTCACATCGTGTTGTGTTACAATATTATGTTACAAGAGAGACCCCTCTCCTTTATATAGGAGAAGGTGGACATGACTCTAGGGACTTGTAGGCCTAACTAGACTTGACTTGAATACACTCTGTATGTACTAGACTCTATATGGGACTACAAACTTTAAACCATATATGAGAATTATATTTCTAACAAAATTGATGTTGTCTCTTAAATCACATAGTGCATCCCCAAAATGGTAATTCCACATTGAACATCATACATTAAAGCATATGATAACATCCAATTTTGTGGAGATTTGAGTGCTTATTTTATCCTTATTTTACCACCTTTACTATGTTTTATCTAGATAGTTTCAATTAATATGATATGTGTTGATCTAGCTACTTGAACTCATCCATCCTTCATTTTTAACAGAACACACTACCCAATGGTCGATGACCCCTAAATCCAAGAGGCTTCCAAAGTCCTGACACCTCAATGACCGATGAACCTTGGACTACATTTGCGGTCGCTAACCTCATTGCCCCTATGACCAAAAGACAGGTCACCTCAGTGACCATGGAAGAATCGTCCCTTTAGTTGTCACTCTTTGTCATCATTGAAATCATCCCTTCAACAGTCACTCTCTATGATTGCTGAAGTCATCCCTTCTGTAAGGACCCTGACCTGCGTTTAGGGCTTACCCTGTTTGCTTTGCCTAACCTTGATGGCTTGATGCTTGCTAATCACCTTTAGTGGTGATTAGGATTTGGATGTGCTTTGTTGAGAGTTGAAGGTGCTACTTGCAAATCACCCAAGTTTAGGGTTTTGTGAGCAAGTTTGCCACCTTGAGAGGTGTTCTTCTCTCTCTTTTCTTCCTCTAGGGTTGAGAGGAAGGTTTGGGCTTGTTGTTTGTGTTCTTTGGGCCTTTCTTGAGCTTGTTTGGGCCTTGGAGTTCCTTGTTTGGGCTTGCTTGGGCCTTGTATCGGCCAAGAAGAGCTTGTGTCAGCCTAGAGTGAGCTTGGTGTGTCACCCATGAAGCTTGGTCCAACCTTGGTCACGTTTGGGGACACATGGTGCACATCTTGGACAAGTGTCCCTTGAGTGGACGACACATGGCAAGGGTTTACCTTGTTTTCTCCTCCCTTCTCTTCTATATAGGTGGTCCCTTCCTTAGCTTGAGGACCCTTTAGTTCCTCTCTCTCTTGTGCACGACACTCCCTCTTTCCCTTGCTTGGTGGCTGACACACCCTTGAAGAAGGAGCTTGGAGGTCGACACATCCTTGGAGAAGAAGAGTGGAGGCCGACACACCCTCTTGGAGGAACCTTGGTGACCGACATCCTTTGAAGCTTGGGGTGCATCTTCTACCTTGGAGCTTAAGGCGGGTTGCATGACTCTAACCCTAACTACTCTTCTCTCTTTGCATATATGTTTGCTTTAATCTTGCCTATACATGTTAGTAGTTGGTTCTTGTTTAGCTTGCATGTTGGCCGATCCATGTGTGTTAGGGTTTAGGAGAGCAACACTCCTTTCGCCCCTTGGTCTAGATGAGTGAGCTTGGGTCCTAATGCCATGAGAAATACCCCTCTTTCCTACTCGATTGAGGTGATCTCATGACTTAGTGGCTTGAGCAAGACTCTCCTCTCACCTTGGGCAAGATGGTGAGCTCGTTTAGATGTTTTGGATAAGAAGCACCTTGGTCGAGATGTGCTTGGGGGAGGTGCTTCTCGACAGCCCTTGCCCTAGTTTGACCATGCACGGTTTGAGTGAGCCAAGCTTTCCTTTTGTTCTTTGAGCGGGTGAGAACACTGACTCTGCTCGCCCGGTAACCCTGCTCGCTCGATATAGCTCTGCTCGCTCGGTAGCCTTTGCTCACCCAGTAGTTTTGCACACCCGGCACATCTGACTCGCCCGTTATGCGCTCTGCTCGCTCACCTCACAACCTTGGCTCACCCGACAGGCTTTGCTCGCCCGACACTTGCCCGTATAGCCGGTATGCCTTGCACGCCCCTGTGTTGCCCGGTACCCATGTCGCCCGATACATGCCTGCACGCTTGAGTATCTTGCCCAGCTTTCCCTTGCACGCCCGTAGTTCTTTGCTTGCTCGATATATGTACCAAGCTCGCCCGGTATCCTTGGCTCACCCGAGATTACCATACCCATTCAGTGCGTCTGTCGCCCGACACACACTTGCACGCATGAATGGCTCCCCGACACATGCTCTGCTCGCACGCCCGATGACCTTGTGCGCCTTGGAGCTGCACACCCGACAGGGCTGCACGCTTGCTCACTTTTCAGGGTTGTGCTCTGCCCGCTTACTAGAGTTGCACGCCCTAGTTTGGGTGAGGGTGAACTCTACCCGAGTAGGTTCTTTTAGTGAGAGTTTTTGGTACCTCTTGTGAGGGTATGGTCAGTCATAAAAGATGATACGTTTGTTATGTTCTTATGACTCGTTGAAGCTTGTTCCTTATATCTCCTTTTGATTAAGCACATGTGTATGAGTGTGACTATCTTGGTCATCTTTTTTATGCCAAGAGTAATAATAATAAGCATGCATTAGGATTTCTTGATAATGTGCTTATATATGTTCTTTACGATGAGGCATGGATGGAATTATTATTATCATGTTGTTCTGACAATGTACTTAACCCTAATTGTCACCTTATGGTAATAATAGTAGTCTCTTGATTATTCATATGGTTATTGAATGATGCTAACCATGCAGGTAGTGCTTAGCCCAATGAAAGGCTATGAGAAATGGTTAATGTGAATACTGTGATGGCAGGAATATTATGAATGATGTTTCATAATGATGGTGAAAGCCTTGAGAGGCTATGGTACTATGTGGTGAGGGATTGAGATCCCATGAGATGTGATGATCCTTTAAATGGATCTAGATGGTTGGAAGGAGGCCAAGTGATAACATGTGATGTGAGATCCTTGTAATGGATCAGCATGATGTAAATTGTAGAAAATGCATAATGTAGAGTTTATGATTGTTTACCTTTCTGTTATACCTTGCATGTTATACAACTTGGTTGAATCTTGCAATCCATCTAAAAGATACTAATTATTCACAGTATAATCTATAATGTAGTTTGCCTGGCCATAGATTCATCACCAGCCAGGATAGGGTGATGATGAAACGGGTTCTCCTGTGGGTTAACCCGGAGCGCATATTTTTGAATATGCGAGATTTCTCCTAGCCTAAAGTAGAGAGGTGGAACGAGTGCAGCTGCGGTTGCAGACTCGGATGTGTGATGAGCATGGTGAACATGGCCCATGGCTTTAGATATGTGATATGTTGAGCATGAATGCATTCATGACTCAAAGCACGGTTTTTAGACACGTGGCTCAGTTTTACTAGCGTCGTGACCTGTATCGAGGCGGGCTAGGCAGAGGGTAGCTTGAGGAGCTAACCCTGTGGCTTATGACCACTTCAGCATGAGACTGCAGTCCTGCTTATGTTATACTCATGTACTGACCATGAGGCGGAGAAGGTCTTGGATTTCGGCTCTTCCATTGACCTTGTATGGCACCAGTTATGGGCTTCGCAGCCGAAGGTTGGATTTGAACGGTACGGTTCATTTCCTCAGGGCATAATAAAACGTAATACAGCCGTTAGTATATATTGCTAAGATAACACGAAACATTGGTTGAGGCCTTGTTTGTGTAGTTAACTTTATTTATCTTGCAGTTACTGTGCATTAATCCTATGTGGTGAGTTTCATATATAGTTATCTTTTCAATCATGTTCCATTGGGAAATATGCTGGTACAGCTAGTGAGTCTGATAGTATGTATGGCCTACTTTTCATAAGACTGCTTCTGTTATATTCCCTATCAGTACATCTGCTCATTTAAATTCTTATCTGAGGTTTTGTAGTTTTGGCGCAGAGTTATGCCTCCCGCTGGGACAATGTTCAATTGTCTCACTCCGCTGGTTTGTACCCTTTTTAGGTGGTCGAGCTTGTCATGGTGGTGGTCGCGGAGTTGCAGCCGAACAGCACGAAGATCTGTAGAAGGTAAGCTCTGGAGATGTCGCTGTTTTAGATGTTTTGTAGTAGAGTCTAGAGTCATCCCTGTACTCTCAGGTCCTTGGCGGTGTTTTGACGTTGTTTTACGATGTACGACCGATGTTGTTTGTATACCCTACTGCTGGCCGGACGTGGGCCTTTATGTATATAACAGGTGGTGAACTCATGTTACGACAGGACAGATGTTGCTCTAAGCTATGGACATGTAACCAGACTGGTATGGATATGTATATAACATGTTTTCTTGCAGGATATGGTCTGAAATGTAATATGTTTCTCAGTTTATCAGTTTCTCGCAAAAAGGTTTTAATTAACCCGTGTATTTGTTAAGCTGTGGTTATGGTGATTTCCGCACGTTTTCGCGTAACACCTCGTTATCTATGTGATAATGGGATGTGTTGCCACAAGTTTTTGGTATCAGAGCTTTAGGTTCGCTGAGTCTACAGGGATCTAGGACTAGGTTGTGTTTGTTCTTATGTGTTTTCTAGATTTTCTCATAGAAATCTTCTTCCCTCAGCGGAAGAAAAGCCAAGATGTCTGGAAACCATGAAGAACATGCTCCTGAGCTTAGTGATGATGCATCTGTTGATGGAGCAGAAAGACAAGCACATGAAGATTGGGTGCCTGAGGTCCCCCAACCTGACCCAGCCATACTTGAACATCCTGCCTATCAACAGCTGATGGGGCGGATGATGGCTACGATGAACCTCATGGTTGAGCGATTACCAGTTCCTCCTCCACGAGCACAGGTTCCCCATGGAGAAGCATCGGGTATTGGGAAGACCTTCGAGCGGCTTTGTCGAGTCGGAGCTTCAGAATATGCTGGAACGGCTGATCCAGCGGATGCAGATCTGTGGCTGACAAGTCTCGAGAAGGCTTTCTGGATCCTCGACATCCCTGAAGCAGACAAAGTAAAGCACGTTGTCTACCTTATGAAAGGTAGTGCTGGTCACTAGTGGACCATCAAGGAAGAGAAGTAGCCTGGTGAGGTGATCTGTTGGGAAGTGTTTCGACGCGAGTTCGTCACCAGATACTTTCCCAAGACGTATCTGGATGAGAAGATCCGTCAGTTCAAGAGCCTGCGACAAGGAACGACGAACATCACTGAGTATGAAGCCAAGTTTATGGATCTGCTGAGGTTTTGTCCTCACATGGAGACGAGAGACGAGGAACGGATCAGACGTTTCGAGAAGGGCCTGAGTGCTGAGCTGACGACACCGGTTTCTGCGTTGGAGAACCGAGAATGGTTTGCTATGTTTGTGGAATCTATTCGAAGGATTGAACATTCTGTAAGGGAGAAGAGAGAGTCTATGGCCAAGAAGAGACCTACTCAGTTCCAGGGTCAGAGGTTTGGTGGCTTCAAGAAGCCCAGGTTTTCGGCACCGGCAACGATGAGAGGTTCTGGTAGGCCATCTCAGTGGTCTATGAGTAGAGGAAGAGGCTATGTTTCTTCACCATCTAAGGCACAAAGTTTAGCTTCTGTGGCACTGACAGGGCCATCCCGGCCTCGAGATGATGTTAGGACATGCTATGCCTGTGGTCAGACAGGACATATCAGGTCAAGTTGTCCCTACAAAGATGATGAAGTGACGCAGCAGTCAAGACAGAACCTTCAGGGGTCTGAGAGACCACAGCCCAGTGGTAGCAGAGGACGAGGACGCAGTCAAGCGTCTTAGACTGGATCGTCTGCTCAAGGAAGCAGAGGTCGTGGGCAGCAAGCAACGGCTCGATTCTATGCTATGAATCAGTCGGAGGCGGTAGTCAACCCGCGAGTAGTGACAAGTCAGATGGAGTTATTTCATTTTGATATGTCTTCTTCTTGCTTTATATCTGTTCTGGTTGACCCGGGTGCTACGCACTCTTTTATCGCCTATAGTATGCTTGAGAACTGTCGTTTACCTGTTAGCTGTAAGAGGGATAGCTTGTTGTTAGAAACCCCTCTTGATGGTTCCTCTTTGCTTCGAGAAGAGTGTCCATCTTGTGTCTTGTCTTTCTCGGGATATCGCATTCAAGTGGACCTCATACCACTTGATATGCATGGTTTCGATGTCATCCTTGGGATGGATACCTTGGAGAGGTATAAGGTTGTTTTGGATTGTGGTTCCAAGCAGGCAGTGTTTGATGTTGCTGGAGAGAAGTGGATCTTCCAAGGAGATAGGAAGATTCTTCCGATATGCTTAGTATTAGCTTTGGTGGCAGATAAGTTGTTACGACAAGGATGTGAGGCATTCTTAGCTCACGTGGTAGATACCGCAGTGGATGCCAAGGTGAAAGGTCTTAGCCTTGAGGAGGTTTCAGTTGTTCGTGAGTCTGTAGATGTGTTTCCCGAGGAGTTTCCTGGTGTTCCCCCACCTCGAGAGATTGATTTTGAGATCAATCTGATTCCAGGAACGCAGCCAGTTGCACAGACACCGTACAGAATGGCTCCAGCAGAGATGGCAGAGTTGAAGAAGCAGTTACAAGAGTTGCTGGATAAAGGTTTTATCCGACTAAGTACGTTGCCTTGGGGAGCTCCAGTGCTGTTCGTCAAGAAGAAAGATGGTTCGATGAGGTTGTGTATAGACTACCAGCAGTTGAACAAGGTCACGATCAAGAACAAGTACCCATTGCCGAGGATAGATGATCTATTTGATCAGTTGCGTGGTGCTACAGTGTTTTCCTAAATCGATCTACAGTCCGGATATCATCAGTTAAGGATAAAGGCGGATGACATACTGAAGTCAGCTTTCAGGATAAGGTATGGTCATTATGAGTTTGTGGTTATGCCATTTGGGTTAACCAATGCACCTGCTGCTTTCATGGACCTGATGAACAGAGTGTTCCGTCCGTTCTTAGATCAGTTTGTTGTAGTCTTTATAGATGACATCCTGATCTACAGTCGGGACAGGCTAGAGCATGAGCAACATCTCCGTCGAGCGTTGACTCTGCTTCGCCAACATCAGTTGTATGCCAAGTTCAGTAAGTGTGAGTTCTGGCTGGATGAAGTGACCTTCTTGGGCCATGTGATATCTGCTGAAGGAGTCAAGGTAGATCCAAAGAAGGTGGAATCTGTTGCAGATTGGGAACAGCCAAAGACGCCGACAGAAGTTTGTAGTTTCCTTGGTTTAGCAGGATACTACCGGAGATTTATCAAGGACTTCAGTGCGATCGCGTTACCGATGACGAGGTTGACCAAGAAGGATGTACCTTTTGTTTGGGATGATCGATGTCAGCAAGATTTCCAGAGGTTGAAGGAGAAGCTGACCAGTGCTCCAGTGTTGATCTTGCCAGAGCCTGGGAAAGGTTATGTTGTTTTCTGTGATGCTTCCAAGAAAGGTTTAGGTTGCGTGTTGATGCAGGAGGATCATGTGGTTTCTTTTGCCTCGCGACAGCTCAAGAAGCATGAGGAGAACTATCCGACTCATGATTTGGAGTTGGCGGCATTAGTTCATGCGTTAAAGATTTGGAGACACTATCTGTATGGGGAAGTGTGTCAGATCTTTACGGATCATAAGAATCTGAAGTATATCTTCACACAGCAGGAGTTGAATATGCGACAGCGGCGATGGATGGAGTTGATCAACAACTACGACTACACTATCGAGTATCATCTTGGTAAGGCGAACGTGGTAGCTGATGCGCTTATTCGAAAGTCTTCTCTTTCTTCCAAGAAGGCACAGTTGAGTTCCCTGGTTTGCCATAGGTGGGATATGTTTGTTTCTCTGCGACAGATGAATGTGCAGATGGAAGTTTCTTTGTTATCTGGTCTTTTCGCACAGATGCAAGTCAAACCTATGTTGAGACAGTAGATCAAGGATGCACAGCAGACAGACGATACGGTACAGTTGATCAGAGCAGAGTTCGGCAGCGACAAGCGTGATGGGTTTCATGAGTCCAAGGATGGACTAGTTTGTTATCGTGATATGATGGTGGTTCCAGATGCTGATGATCTGAGGGAGTTGGTGCTTGAGGAAGCACATACGTCGATGTATGCGATGCATCCAGGTGTCACCAAGATGTATCATAGTCTAAAGGACTTGTATTGGTGGCCCGGTTTGAAGAGAGACGTAGTTGAGTTCGTGGCAAGATGTGCGGTTTGTTAGCAAGTGAAGGCTGAACATCAGAAGCCGGCAGGTACGTTGCAACCTTTGCCGATACCGCAGTGGAAATTGGATCACATAACCATGGATTTCGTAGTTGGTCTACCCAAGACAACTAGGAATCATGATTCCATTTGGGTAATAGTGGACAGATTGACGAAGTCTGCCCATTTCCTGCCTGTGAAGATGACATATACCGCGGAGAAGCTTGCTAGAGTGTATTTGATGAGATAGTTCATTTGCATGGTGTGCCAGCAACGATAGTTTCTGACAGAGGTCCTCAGTTTACGAGTCATTTTTGGGAACAATTGCACAGAGTGTTGGGAACGCAGTTGAGGTTCATTACATCCTTTCATCCGCAGACAGATGGACAGTCTGAAAGGACTATTCAGATTGTGGAGGATCTCCTTCGAGCTTGTGTTTTACAGTTCTTAGGCAGCTGGGATGTACATCTGAGTTTGATAGAGTTTGCTTATAACAACAGTTATCAGCGAAGCATCGACATGGCTCCTTATGAAGCTCTATATGGAAGGAAGTGCAGATCTCCCTTGTGTTGGTACGAATCTGGTGAGTATCAGCTTTTGGGTCCTGAGCTAGTACAGCAGACGACGGAAAAGATCAAAGTGATTCAGTAATAGTTGAAAGTGGCACAGGACAGGCAGAAGTCTTATGCAGACAATCGCCGACGACCGTTGGAGTTCCACGTAGGAGACAAGGTATATCTTAAGGTCTTGCCTTGGAAGGGTGTGTTAAGGTTTGGACGGAAGGGTAAGTTGGCACCCAGGTATATGGGGCCTTACCCAGTTACAGCTCGTGTTGGAAAGGTAGCTTACGAGATAGAGTTGCCTCCAGAGTTGCACAGGTTACATCCAGTGTTCCACGTTAGTATGTTGAAGAAAAGTCATCCGGATTCAGGAATAGTGATACAACCAGTTGAGGTTGAGCTTGATGCAGATGTGACCTACGAGGAAGGTCCGGTGGCGATTCTTGACAGAAGAGTCAAGAAGCTGAAGAGGAAGGATCTGGTTCTTGTAAAAGTTCTTTGGCAGCGTCGTGGCGTCGAGGAAGCCACGTGGGAGCTCGAGGAAGAGATGAGGAGGAAGTATTCCTCACTTTTCTCTTCGGATTATGGGGACGAAATCCCTTAAAGGGGGTTAGATTGTAAGGACCCTGACCTGCGTTTAGGGCTTACCCTGTTTGCTTTGCCTAACCTTGATGGTTTGATGCTTGCTAATCACCTTTAGTGGTGATTAGGGTTTGGATGTGCTTTGTTGAGAGTTGAAGGTGCTACTTGCAAATAACCCAAGTTTAGGGTTTTGTGAGCAAGTTTGCCACCTTGAGAGGTGTTCTTCTCTCTCTTTTCTTCCTCTAGGGTTGAGAGGAAGGTTTGGGCTTGTTGTTTGTGTTCTTTGGGCCTTTGTTGAGCTTCTTTGGGCCTTGGAGTTCCTTATTTGGGCTTGCTTGGGCCTTGTATCGGCCAAGAAGAGCTTGTATCGGCCTAGAGTGAGCTTGGTGTGTCGCGCATGAAGCTTGGTCCAACCTTGGTCACGTTTGGGGACACATGGTGCACATCTTGGACAAGTGTCCCTTGAGTGGACGACACATGGCAAGGGTTTACCTTGTTTTCTCCTCCCTTCTCTTCTATATAGGTGGTCCCTTCCTTAGCTTGAGGACCATTTAGTTCCTCTCCTTCTTGTGCACGACACTCCCTCTTTCCCTTTCTTGGTGGCCGACACACCCTTGAAGAAGGAGCTTGGAGGTCGACACACCCTTGGAGAAGAAGAGTGGAGGCCGACACACCCTCTTGGAGGAACCTTGGTGGCCGACATCCTTTGAAGCTTGGGGTGCATCTTTTACCTTGGAGCTTAAGGCGGGTTGCATGACTCTAACCCTAACTACTCTTCTCTCTTTGCATATATGTTTGCTTTAATCTTGCCTATACATGTTAGTAGTTGGTTCTTGTTTAGCTTGCATGTTGGCCGATCCATGTGTGTTAGCGTTTAGGAGAGCAACACTCATTTCTCCCCTTGGTCTAGATGAGTGAGCTTGGGTCCTAATGCCATGAGCAATACCCCTATTTCCTACTTGATTGAGGTGAGCTCATGACTTAGTGGCTTGAGAAAGACTCTCCTCTCACCTTGGGCAAGATGGTGAGCTCGTTTAGATGTTTTGGATAAGAAGCACCTTGGTCGAGATGTGCTTGGGGGAGGTGCTGCTCGATAGCCCTTGCCCTAGTTTGACCCTGCACAGTTTGAGTGAGCCAAGCTTTCCTTTTGTTCTTTGAGCGGGTGAGCACACTGACTCTGCTTGCCCGGTGGGCTGCTCGCCCAGTAACCCTGCTCGCTCGATATAGCTCTGCTCGCTCGGTAGCCTTTGCTCACCCAGTAGTTTTGCACGCCCGACACATCTGACTCGCCCGTTATGCGCTCTGCTCGCTCGCCTCACAACCTTGGCTCGCCCGACAGGCTTTGCTCGCCTGACCCTTGCCCGTATAGCCGATATGCCTTGCACGCCCCTGTGTCGCCCGGTACCCATGTCGCCCGATACATGCCTGTACGCTTGAGTAGCTCGCCCGACTTTCCCTTGCACGCTCGTAGTTCTTTGCTTGCTCGATATATGTACCCTGCTCGCCCGGTATCCTTGGCTCGCCTGAGATTACCATACCCATTCAGTGCGTCTATCGCCCGACTTACACTTGCACGCATGAATGGCTCACCCGACACATGCTCTGCTCGCATGCCCGATGACCTTGTGCGCCTTGGAGCTGCACGTCCGACAGGGCTGCACGCTTGCTCACTTTTCAGGGTTGTGCTCTGCCCGCTTGCTAGAGTTGCACACCCTAGTTTGGGTGAGGGTGAACTCTACCCGAGTAGGTTCTTTTAGTGAGAGTTTTTGGTACCTCTTGTGAGGGTACGGTCAGTCATTAAAGATGATATGTTTGTTATGTTCTTATGACTCGTTGAAGTTTGTTCCTTATATCTCCTTGTGATTAAGCACATGTGTATGAGTGTGACTATCTTGGTCATCTTTTTTATGCCAAGAGTAATAATAATAAGCATGCATTAGGATTGCTTGATAATGTGCTTATATATGTGCTTTAAGATGAGGCATGGATGTTATTATTATTGTCATGTTGTGCTGACAATGTACTTAACCCTAATTGTCACCTTATGGTAATAATAGTAGTCTCTTGATTATTCATATGGTTATTGAATGATGCTAACCATGCAGGTAATGCTTATCCCAATGAAAGTCTATGAGAAATGGTTAATGTGAATACTGTGATGGCAGGAATATTATGAATGATGTTTCATAATGATGGTGAAAGCCTTGAGAGGCTATGGTACTATGTGGTGAGGGATTGAGATCCCATGAGATGTGATGATCCTTGAAATGGATCTAGATGGTTGGCAAGAGGCCAAGTGATAACATGTGATGTGAGATCCTTGTGATGGATCAGCATGATGTAAATTGTAGAAAATGCATAATGTAGAGTTTATGATTGTTTACCTTTCTGTTATACCTTGCATGTTATACAACTTGGTTGAATCTTGCAATCCATCTAAAAGATACTAATTATTCACAGTATAATCTTTAATGTAGTTTGCCCTGGCCATAGATTCATCACTAGTTAGGATAGGGTGATGATGAAACGGGTTCTCTTGCGGGTTAACCCGGAGTGCATATTTTTGAATATGCGAGGTTTCTCCTAGCCTAAAGTACAGAGGTGGAATGAGTGCAGCTGCGGTTGCAGACTCGGATGTGTGATGAGCATGGTGAACATGGCCCATGGCTTTAGATATGTGATATGTTGAGCATGAATGCGTTCATGACTCAGAGCACGGTGTTTAGACACGTGGCTCAGTTTTACTAGCGCCGTGACCTGTACCGAGGCGGGCTAGGCAGAGGGTAGCCTGAGGAGCTAACCCCGTGGCTTATGACCACTTCAGCATGAGACTGCGGTCTTTCTTATGTTATACTCATGTACTGACCATGAGGCGGAGAAGGTCTTGGATTCCGCCTCTTCCATTGACCTTGTATGGCACCGGTTATGGGCTTCACAGCTGAAGGTTGGATTTGAACGATACGGTTCATTTCCTTAGGGCATAATAAAATGTAATACAACCGTTAGTATATATTGCTAAGATAACACGAAACATTGGTTGAGGCCTTGTTTGTGTATTTAACTTTATTTATCTTACAGTTACTGTGCACTACTCCTATGTGGTGAGTTTCATATATAGTTATCTTGTCAATCATGTTCCATTGGGAAATATGCTGGTACAGCTAGTGAGTCTGATAGTATGTATGGCCTACTTTTCATAAGACTGCTTCTGTTATATTCCCTATCAGTACATCTGCTCATTTAAATGCTTATCTGAGGTTTTATAGTTTTGGCGCGGAGTTATGCCTCCCGTTGGGACAATGTTCAATTGTCTCACTCCACTGGTTTGTACCCTTTTTAGGTGGTAGAGCTTGTCGTGGTGGTGGTCGCGGAGTTGCGGCCGAACAACACGAAGATCTATAGAAGGCAAGCTCTGGAGATGCTGCTGTTTTAGATGTTTTGTAGTAGAGTCTAGAGTCATCCCTGTATTCTCAGGTCCTTGGCGGTGTTTAGATGTTGTTTTACGATGTACGACCGATGCTGTTTGTATACCCTACTGCTGGCCGGACGTGGGCCTTTATGTATATAACAGGTGGTGAACTCATGTTACGACAGGACAGATGTTGCTCTAGGTTGTGGACATGTAACCAGACTGGTATGGATATGTATATAACATGTTTTCTTGCAAGATATGGTCCGAAATGTAATATGTTTCTCAGTTTATCAGTTTCTCGCAAAAAGGTTTTAATGAACCCGTGTTTTTGTTAAGTTGTGGTTATGGTGATTTCCGCACGTTTTCGCGTAACACCTCATTATCAATGTGATAATGGGATGTGTTGCCACACCTTCAGTGGTCACTTTCTATGGTCATTCTGAGTGACCACGAGAACTGCACAACTTCTGGAATCATCTCATCTCAACAACCGCCGAAGCCACCACCTTGGAAACCAATGAATACCCATCATTCTTAGTGACCCACGAGCTTCTTAAGTTGGTTTCCAGAGCCTATAAATATACCCCCACTTCGTCCATGACAGGGGTCGCGATATCTTGGAGACGACGAAGTGCATTCCAGAGCCATCCATAGTTCACCTCATTGATTTTAATCTTTGAAGATGAGAGTTGGAGAAGAGAGAAGATCTAAACCACCACCATCATCTTGTTGTATCATTCGAAAAAAGGACTAGCCACTTACCATCATTCATCCTTGATCCAGATCTAAAGAAGACATGCTCCAGTTGTGTTTGTTTGTGATCGTAGTTGGTCTATCCCCCTTCTTCCCTTCTAAATCTTTTCATCCTCTTATATCTACTTTGTGGTTATCCATCACGTCCCTCCATATTTTTAAATTTGTAATGCTACTCATTACCTCACTAAGCCTCTCCTAACATGTATATACTTACATACATTTGAATATATATGCTCTTAACAAAGATTATCTTCATTCACTTGGTCTTAATGCTTCACTTGTATGATTAGCTACCATCTTGTGATGTTGGATTGTTAGTACCTTGAAAGAGTAGTACTAATCTCATCTAAGTGTTTTGAGTTTCATGAATACATGCGAATGTTGGAATGCTTAAGATAATGGTCATATGGTTATATTGATGATTGTTCGTTTGCCATCTCGAGAGAGAGACAATCTTATGATCTAGATCTATCCTAAGATCAGGCAAGGAAGGAATATACATATATGGTGATTTTTGTAATCTTGCTAAGGGTATACTATGGGTGTGAGTATTCCATGTTGGTGAGAGACCTTAGATGGTGAGTCCCAACCCAAATTCCCATCCATATTTGTTACATTGTTTGTTCTCATTCATTGTTTTTTTTACTTCTTTTGTTATACTCGTTGGTTGAAGTACTTTGTTCCCTAAGGAAAACCATATTAATCTACCCTTCTTGGTTGGTGTAACTAAGAAAATGCTCTACGTTCTTAGCACTTATCATAACTTATCCTTATGGTTTGACCCCAATCTACTACATCGGACCCCGTATAATAGTTGTGGGGGCCTGAGTGTCGGGTTATAAATTTAAGAGACTAACTACTCTAGATCCACTCCTTTTTGGATGTGTGATTTAGGCCGGTCAAATTTTTGGCACCGTTTCTGGGGACAAGGCAATTGATATTTTTAAGAACACGGGTCTACTCACCATACACATGTGCCTCAAGTCTAGCGGAAAACTTGATTATACAAATTCTGAATCTGCTATATCTAATTATCTTAAAATACTTTGTTTCAGAAGTCTAGTTTCTAACTTGACTGTGTGAATTGTTTTAGGCATCTTGGAAAGAAGAGAATGCAAAGGACTACAACCTACCTTACTGTCAACATGCCACCTCATAGGGGTGGGCTTCAAGACAGAGATAATAGGAACACAAGGGTTGAGATACCTCAACTGGGTCATGAATTTGAATGGGAGGAATACAACCTTGAACAACCTAGAGGTCAAGTTCTACCCAGTGACTTACCACCACCACCCAATGATGAGATGCATGAGGAATGGTGACATGATGAAGGTTGTAGTCCAAGGTCAATGAGGAACGAAAGGAACAAGAAAAGCAACAATGATGATGACAACGATGATGATAACCACCACAATGAAGATGACGATGAGGAAGGAGGTCATTCCCTATGCGACTTGGCTGCAATAAGGGCCAAAGAGTCTAGATGCCTAGTCATCATACCAAGGTTTGATGCTACAAACTTTGAATTAAACATGTGGTGATTTCCATGATTCAAAATAAAACCTTCAGAGGAAATCCCCAAAATGAGAATCATTATCATCATTTAGATGCTTCTAGGAACATTTATGACACAATCAAGATGAATAGAGTTCCGTAGGAAGTGATATACTACAAGGGGTTCATCTTATTATTGAGAGATAAAGCCCTATCTTGGTATCTTAGCTCACAGATCCATTAATGGATGGGAACCTCTGGCCGATGCTTTTGTCACAAAGTTCTATCTTGTCGAGAAAACCATCAAGAATAGGAATAAAATCAATGGATTCTTGCAAAAGGCCAAGGAGAATCTAAAGCATGGGAAATATTCCAAGAATACGAGAGATATTTCCCACACCACAATTATGACAAAGGATTCCTGGTTACCACATCCTATAATGGTCTAACGTCTACAGAGAGGACCCGGCTAAATGCCTCTATTGGAAGGGATTTTTTGGGAAAAAATCCAAAGAAGACTATGAAGATCATTGATAACACGGCTTCCCTACAGCCGTGTCTTGACTATGAGAGAGGTGATAGGAGTTCTACTGATAAGACCACATCAGATGACCCATTTCTTGAGTCTAAGGCCCTGGAAACTATATCAACATAGATCTAAGAGATTGTCATGGACGTTAAATAGTTGAAAGACACTGGAGGCAAAGGAAAAGCCAAGGCTATAAAAACCATGAAATGTGTCACCAATGATGGAGGAGGATGATGATGTTGACAATTGTATCTACACTCAACCTGGTTTCAGTTATGGAAACAAGGATGTTGTCGAAAACTCTCACCGACTAAAAGGTTCGTCTAAAATGCTGCCAGGATTTGGGAGAGGAGGAGGACATGTCATGTTCACCTGAACCACAAACTACCAGCAGAATAGAAATAACTGTCAAAGCCAAGGACAAGGTCAAAGTCAAAACAAAAGTTCAAACAGGAACAGTCAAGATCAAGGCCAGACTAATGGAAGCAACCGACCTGACATGATGTCTCAACTATTTGAATTCGCAAAAAGGTAAGCTTCATTGAATGAATAATTAACTCAAATCACTATCACTGACTCAAGTGTTTTGGTCACAATGCATACCTAAATGATTGATATGCAAACACATGAAAGGCAAATTGTCTGAGCTCATAAAGAATCTACAAGGAAATGTCCCTTTTAATACATAGACTGCAAAGATGGCTACTCTTCATTCAGGAAAAGTTATAGAGAACCAACAAGATGAGAATCACAAAGAAGGTAACATCGTAACTGACCCACAACCCATACCGATTATAGTAAATGAAGCACCTAATAGGGAAGAATCTTCTAAGAAAGATAAAGCTAAAGAAAAAGGGAAAGGAAAGAAAACTGCAAAATAAAGGAAGTATGACCCTACTAAGGAAGAATTCATCAAAAAAGATCGACACTCCCCAAGGCTACCTTTTTTATACAAGTTAATCAAGGCACGTCTAAAAAAGAGGTAAAAGAAGTTCATGGAAGTTGTGAAGAAGTTACATCCATATGTTCGATTTCTGGATGCAATCAAAGAAATGCCCACTTATGATAAGTTCTTCAAGGATCTAATTAGGAAAAGAAGAAGGGGAGACCATGTAGAGACAATGCAACTAGATAAAATGTCTAGGGCCTATGTGTAAGAAAAATTGCCTATGAAGAAGAAAGACCCTGGAGCATTTATCATTCCTTTCAATGTTGGTGATAATGAAGTATGACAAGGACTTGTAGATCTTGGTACAAGTGTAACTCTCATACCTCTTACTCTAGCTCAGAGGATGGGGTTGACCGACATGGTAAAAATTGGAATGAGAATTCAACTGGTAGATCACACATATACAAAGCTAGTAGGAGTTGTGGAATACGTCCCAATCTGATTGGGATGCTTCTCTATATTGTGTCATGTTGTCGTGATCGACACTATAGAAGACCCAACATGTCCCATGATTTTTGGGATACCTTTTCTCTCCACTATTAGAGATTTGATCAATGTAGAAGCAAAAATGAATACTCTTCGAGTAGGGAATGATCACACATACTTCCACATTCAAGATGTAGTAAGGAGACCTTCTCTCTTTGAGTCGGTTTACTTCATGGACATATACAACCAATTTTGTGAAGAGGTATAGGAGTAAAATGATATCGTTGATCCACTGATGAGGGCCCTAAAAAATCTATACCCTAGTTTGGAAGACCCAAAATTTGTTGAGATTCTTCATTTTCTAGACCAGCTAGAAGAGGAATGTAATGATTATGAAGAAGAAAAATTGAAATGATAAGGTATGCATCCGTTGAACATATGCCATAAGAAAAGGAAGAACCTAAGCCTAAACTGAGCTCAAGAAACTCCCTAAGGGCTTGAAGTATGATTTTCTAGATAATGAGGAAAGAAGCCTTGTTATTATGAACTCCACTTTGATAGAAGACCAAGAGGAGAAGTTGTTAAGTGAGCTCAATCTACATAGAATGACGATAGGATACTTTGTGGAATATGTCAAGGGTCTAAGCCCAACTCTAGGTATGCATAGGATAAACCTAGAGGACACAACTAAGCCCCTAGCCCAACCATGAATGAAGTTGTATGAGATGCTCAAGGAGGTTGTCAAGAAAGAAGTAACACAATTACGTGCATTGGAATAATATACCCTATCAATGATAGTAATTGGGTTAGCCCAATCCATGTTGTGCCAAAGAAAGGAGGAATAAAGGTTGTTATAGGGGAAAGTAGAGACAAGAATGCTACAAAAATAGTGACTAGATGGAGAATGTGCATAGACTACAAGAATTTGAATGGTGTCACAAGGATAAACCACTTACCATTATACTTTATCGATCAAGTTCTGGAGAGGTTAGCCCACCATTCATTTTTCTATTTCCTAGATGGGCACTCAGGGTTTTTGGATACACGTCATTTAGCACACCAATTGAATAAGATAACTATCCTAGAGTATAAACTTTTTAACTTTCCAATTAAGGATAATATAGAAGGGGTCGTCCCACATGACAACATTTGAAAGATTGTTTCTCTAAACCCAATTGATTTTCAAACTTTATTTCTTTTTGGAGTTTTTGAATTTTTGAACAGGAAAGAAAATTCCAGGATTGGGGTTGATTGAACACTAGAACAAGAATGTAAATTACAAATGAGCAAAATATTACACTAATAACAATGAAATGAAAGGATTATACTAATGAAAGAAAAGAAGGGATATTTTTAGCATAAAATAAAAGAGAAATACCTAGAGCAAGAATCAAATTGCAGAAATGAAAGTAATATGAATAGAAACAAGCAATTGAAGGAAAATGGTTTGAATCAGATGGGGAAAGCATCGAGGGTCAGGGGTTTTACCACCATAGCCAACGTGAAATCAAGATCGAAGAAATACATGATAAGAAAGATAGAAGAAGGTATGGGAATCATTTGTAAATAAAACACAAGAAACAAACTCCACGTGTACTAGTCCGGAAATGGTCTGTAGCGTCGATTTTTTTAAGCATGTATTGTAACTTTTTAACCGACTCCTAAGTGGCCGTCGCTAAAGAATTTGACCTATAGCGTCAGTTTTTTCAACTACAGAAAATCGACCCAATAGGCTGTAAAAAATGAGAAAAAAATTGTGGTCAAGGTTGTAGGTCGGTTATCAAGCTCAATCTGTAGACCTGTAGCATCGATTTTCTTAAAAAACCGACCTTAGAGTTCTCTAAGGTCGGTTTTTTAAGAAAACCGATGCTACAAGTCTACAGATTGAGCTTGACAATCCGTACACCTGTAGCATCGATTTTTTTAAAAAACCGACCTTAGAGGTAACCTCTAAGGTCGGTTTTTTAAGAAAACTGATGCTACAAGTCTACAAATTATAACCACACACGGCCGTGCTACCATAACCCAACACGGCCGTGCTACACAAAATGGTCGTGCTACCAGAAGCCAACACAGTCGTGCTACGTGGCACGGCTGTGCAACCATATCCCAACACGGCCGTGCTACACAGCACGGCCGTGCTACACGTCACCTACAAAGTCAGTTTTTTAAAAAAACCGACGCTAGAAGTTGCACTTTTTTTTAAATTTTTTGCAGAAATAGTAACAAAACAGAAGAACAAAAGAACCAGGATATGAGAGAGGGGAGCATTGATGCTCAACTATCACCATTCCTAATCACACATTCATAACAAAAATGATTCATATATTTAGTTGTGTTACACATAATCACATCATAATTTACAAAATGATAGATTGCAAGTCTGAGATGATATTAAATGCCGGATACAAAAGTAAATATGAAAGGGTAACCACATACATAAATGGAGCTGACATATTTAATCCAATGTTATATTGACTTCATTTAAAAAAGCATCTCACCACTCTTCTCGGAATTCATTTAAGTCCTCAAGTGTTTAAGGCTGAGTTGTAAAGATCTGTAACAGAAAATGCACATGCTAATATTTTATAAAATGACTAAAACCACTTGAAAATTTATGATGTTATTCTTTATTACCTGATCTATAGTTTGAACATCATATGATGCTTGTTTAACAATAGTTAGCATATATTTCATTACATAGTAGCCACAAGCCCAATCATTATTTTTTATAGGACACTACAAATAACAAATTATACTTAATGTTAGTAAACTACTATAAACATGAGTTGAGATAAGAATATAACAGTTGATATATAAGAGTTGACTATTAATACATATAAGACTAAGCGTTTGTCAAAGTAGCTACCTTGAAATTTTTTCAAAGTCAATGTCTTTTATTTTGTGGGAATTTGTCCTCCACCTTAATGAAAAGCCTTTATACTCCTATCAATTAAACGATAGTTGGTAAAATAGAAATTCTAAATAGAAATATCATGTTGAAGCATTGACTAAATTTATGCTTACTCCATAGTTGGCAATTTCAATTTTTGGCCCCTTTTTGTTATTCCCATTGGGTCAAGATAATAAAGATTCATCAATTTTATTCCCATCCTCATGGTGCTCATGCTCATGCTCAGAATGTTCATCTTCACTCGCCATTTTAGAACCTGCAAGTATACCTGATAAAAAAAAGTGATAATAAAAACACAAGTGATAAGGTATACATGATATATGATGTATATTTAAAAGATTACTTGCTTGAATGATAATAAAATAAATAATTCAAAGAATGCATGCCTCTAGTATTGGTTGAGTTGTTAGTCAAGTAAATAACCACTCACATATGTACCCAGAGAACAAATGAGGAAATACTACTAAAATTTTCTTCAAAACTAAACATACATTATACAGTTACATCCTAAGTGAGATTAAATATCCAAAAATAGTCCCAAACCGGGGACTATCCAAATGATTACATATGTGATTACATATGTTATTGATAACAAAATGTAGATATGAATGAATGCATATTTTTATTATTGGTTGATTTACTAGTCAAATAAAATGGCACATTGGGAGAATGAGAATATTATACCTCACTTGTAAGCTGAAGAAGAAATATATGCAAGTCAACAACAAGTCAATAGCACCTGCAACAACACAAATGCACGATTCAATTCTATTATAATGTATTAATTAGGGGTCAGTATATATCAATTTTATAGGAGCAGTAACAAATTCAAAATTGACAAATTTTGATGATTCTATAACTCAGTCAACACGGCTGTGCTGCCCAGCGCGGTCGTGCTACCTGGTCAGTTGCTTGAAAGTAAGACGTAAATGGAGGAGTGAGGCGGCAAGGACAATACCTTGAGAAAAACTGGTCGGTGAGGGAGCTTGTGCGGGAAAAGAACCAGAGAGAGATGTACACGACCCTTGTAACACCTAAGGCGTCGTCGCCTTTTCAAGGAAGAAAGCACCAGAGAGAGATGCAACGCCTAAGGCATCACCGTCGTCCAAGGAAAATGGTGCCAGAGATGGTGGTAAGGAGCATCGTTATCGCCGGAGATGGTGGCAAGAAGCTTGGGCATCTTCGTCTAAGGAAAGCGGTGCTAGTTTGCCTCTTTTCGGACGAGTAGATGGTTGGGGGAGGTCACCTTTGTAGAGGCGGTGTTGCCTTTCTTCGGACGTGGGAGCGGGAACGGGGGGTAGCAGCAGCAGCAAATGGAAACCTAAGCCTTACAATCGGGCTTATATGTGCAATGTAGAAGACCTATAGCGTCCGTTTTTTGTAAAAAAAAACCGACCCTAAAAGTCTATTAAAAAAACAGTGCCCAGGCTTAACCTATAGTGACGGTTTTTTAAGATAACCATCGCTATAGACCTGACCTATAGCGACGGTTATATTAAAAAACCTTCGCTATAGGTTAAGTCTGGGAACCATTTTTTTAATAGACTTATAGGGTCGGTTTTGCAGTATAACCGACGCTATAGGTCAGGATCTGTAAAGTCGGTTATATATAAAAACCGATTCTAGAGTTCCAAAGTGGTGCCCGCATTTTTTGTTGACCCTATAGCATCGGTTATTTTAAAAAACCGACCCTATAGATCGAGGCGCGAAGCCAAAATCAAATGAATTTTTGCCGCGGGAAATCTATAAGGTCGGTTTTTATGATAAAATAGATGCAGTAGTCTATTAGGTCAGTTATTCTAATAAAAACGATGCTATGGGCAGCGACGTTACTAGCCAAAAATGTAGTAGTGGTGGACCCATTGGTCCATGCGTTCATGCATCCTAGTTCGTCAACCTAAAAGGGATTTTTCTACGGTCACATCCAAATCCCCATCTAAATGGTTTAGTTGTTCTAAATCTTAGTTTCCACGTTGTATCCGTTGAGATTAACCCACGATAAAAATGATTAATTACTTCGCTAAATCATCAATTTCTAAACCAAAAATCATATATCTAAAAAGTCGTATAAAACCTTGATCAAATCAAAACATGGATAAGGGGCTACTCTTCTCGCCTCAATAGAGAAACTACTTACTAGCCATGGTATGGGATGGAGAAACAAGGGAAATAAGGTAGGAAGTCATAGACTAAAAGTACAATATCTTCAAGAAGACCAATGTTCTCTTGATTCCCTACTCCCAGAGAATGAACTAGAAGTACATATAAGAAATAAATTGAAACCTAGATCCAGAGACGAAGAACACAATTTTATTGCAGAATGAAGATTACACTGTATGAATTGAAATGACAGAGCTTAATTTAAAAGTTGCAAGCACCAAAAATCGAGATCCCTATCTTAGGGCACGTTTGGTTTTTAGGATTCATTTGGATTAATGTGAATCATGTAGTTGGTTGATACCAATATAAGGATTTGTAGGTTTTGAAAAATGTTGTAAAATAGTAGTTTACATTTTTTTCTTCTGTAATTTTATCAACACAATTATTTTGAAACAACAGCAAAGCAAATGGCTAAAGAAAACAATACTGTGTGGGTGTTGTCTTCACACTGAAAATTCAGACTTGTCATCCGCGATATAAGTGGGCACGCTGTGTGGGTAGTGCTGGAAGTTTTGAGAGAGAAAAAAAAGCACTGCAGGTCAAGGGTTAGAAGGTTGCGTAAGATGATGGCATCCGACACATTGGAAATGGAATCATTTATCCAACACCTACTGTATACCTAAAAATGCAGGAGTTGTCAGATTTTTACCCTCCCACTAAGCAAACATAATTTTTACTCATCTACATCACAAAATCCAATCCAATCTATCTAGATCCAATAAAACAAACATGTCCTTAGTTGAGTCCCCCCTTCTTTTATAGGGAAAGGAGGGGTGGAAACCCTGAAAGGGGGAGAAATAAATGGGAGAGGTGATTGCTGCCTTTTGCAGTTCGCGAGCCGCAAAATGACCATTTGGACTAGCTGATAATGTCGTTTGGGTAATCATGTGGTCAGGACTAAAGGGAAGCGGGTCGAACCCTAGGCAAGGGGGTGGCAACACCCTTTGATTTGATTTCTTGGTCTCAAAGAATTGTATGAACTGGTCGTCTAAAGGCGAGACATCCGGTTTGCTCTGCCTTGTACATGACCAAGGGTTGGAAACCCCATAATGAGTGGTGGCACTTCTTAGATCTGACTTGGTCTATAAGTCAGATCAACACGACCGTCTGGACTCTACGAGCCAAGCATCTTGCACGTATGAGATGATTGTTTGGCACGAATGATACGGGTGCCTGGCAAGTGAACTGCTTAGTTGAGTGTTGGATTAGAGGGTTGAGCCGAAGACCGAAATGGCCATCTGACTCTAAAACATGGAGTACTTGGGAGACGAGCCGACCATTTGGTGTTGCGAGATAGTCATCTCGTGTGTTCAGAAGGTCAAAATTTTTCTTTAAAGGAAAAACTTGCAAAAGGTGAAGAAAAAGACAAATATTTGCATAATTAATTGAAAAGTGGGTAAACTAAAAATTGTACTAGAAATTACTAAAAAAGAGATAATTTCTGATAAAAAAAGACTATGAAATATATGCAAAAAGATAGATGAAGATGCATTCATTAAAATACCCTGGACTAAAATCTTTGCTTGTCCTCAATCAAATAAAAATCACTAATACATCCAATTTATACTTGCAACATGTCAATGCTCACCCTTGTAACATCACTTTATTCATTATCTCCATTTTTTGGCCAAGCAACCTGATCTCCTAAAACCAGAAAAAGTTTTGATATTCTCTATCAAAACAAATTTCATAGCTTGTTTCTAAATCAAGTTTTTGTAGAAAAATAGGCTTCACCTCACTTCTGCTTTGACACTCTATTTTTTTTATTTTTGTGAGTTATTGCATAAGAACATGACAAAAGTGGGGGTGTGAAAGATGGTGTTCCCTCCTCTATTCAACTCAGGATTTACTTTATTAATGGAGTTGTGGCTACATTGGTCACAATTTTTTTTCTTGTGTTCTTTGGCACCTTTTGATGGTATGCCCCTTTGAGGGGTATGGAATTTTGATACGAGAAGCATGTCACCCCAAATGTGATTTTTGTCTGAAGGTGATTCTTTGCTTCTCTTTTTTGAGAAAGCAAATAAGGGGGGAAAGGTGTCCTTGTGCTTATAACTTCAATTTTTTTTTGAAAGTGTCATTACATCAGATAGAATATTCCTATCAATCACATTATACGAGATTATCAAGTTAATCCATAGGTTAAAATAGAGAGAAATTGTGTTTGGTTTTGATTAATTCCATACAACTTGCCAACTTTTCTAAGGAGTGATGCTATTTTGGGGTCCTAGGTGACATGGTGGTTTTCGACGTGGTGATTTGGAAAAGCATTTTGCGAAAAATTACTAAATTCAGATAGGGATACAATGATAGACGTCTATTCAACTTGACCGACTAGATAATGGTCATTTTTCAACTAAGGAAAATAAAAGCATGACCAACTAGATAAAGGCCATGAACAAAACAACTACATGTAAAACAAATAAAAAGGCAAAAATAATGAAAGAAGGGAAAAGATAAGGGGTGGAATAGAATCATACCACCCACCTCCATCTTGGACTTAGAATTTTGCTCATCTCGAGAAAAATATAAATCAGAGATGGAGGAAATATGATCATGGAGATGGTTGGTAATAAGGTGGTGGAGGAGCAGAGGAGGAGGCATGGTTGAAGTAAGGACTTAATTGATTGCCTTGGAACCACTACATAATCTTTGCTTGAGTGCTTGAAAGAGCATCCTAGATTGCTTGGCGTACATCTGTGTACCAAGGACAAAATCTAGGATGGAAATGTTCCCATGATTTGAGATGTGACAAGGAATAGTTATGGGGAATCTTAGTTGAACAATGATAGTTATTAGGATTTTCATTCGAGTGTGGATGCCTAGTCATTACACTATATAGGCCACTAATACCAATAGGTAGTGGGTTGAAGGGATGGTAAGTGGAGAATCCATCAATGTCATTCAGATAGGCTAATTGAGTTGCAACGGGAGATGAGGACTCATAAGGAGTATGACGAGTATCATAGATTGGTGCCTCAAAGGGAGAAGGGAGTGAGAAGATAGGTATGGGTTGAGGTGGGGGAATGGGTTCTGGGACAAGGGAGTTTTGAGTGGTAATGATGGTCCTTTCTGTAGTGGGGATAGTGGGAGGGGGAAGGTCCCTATGAATAGGGTTGGCTGGGGCAACCTGGCCTTGATAAAATAACTTGGTTGTCCACTAGAGAAAAATGGGTTTTTGACACATGTGGAAATTTAGAATTAAGGAAGCATTGCTTCATCTGATTGAACTATTCCATGCATTTGAGGAAGTAGACTTCTTCCTCTTGGGTATACTTCATGCTACCCCCCGAGGCCTGGAAACTGATGAATTCCATTCCCACTCATAATGTGAGAAGTCCTACCTCAAAGTTGATGAGTACCCTAGCCGTGGCAAGAAATGGCCTACCAAAGATGAGAGGGTAGTGATCGTCTTCTTTCATATCAAGCACCACAAATCATAAGGGATATAGAAATTTCTTACTTTGACTGCACATCATCAGTAATGCCAAGATGCTTGGTGATCAAAGAGTCTGGTAGTTGAATGTGCATTAGAGTGGGTCTAGTATCCATCAGACTGAGCCTCCTACACATTCTCATAGGGATGATGGATATGTTAGCTGTAAGGTCAGCTAACCCCGAATGGCTGGTGGAATCGTCGATAGAACAAGTGATTGCAAAGGATCTAGGGTCCTTGTGTTTATTTGGCATTTTCTCTAGATGATGTTGGAAGTAGTTCTTGTCAATTTTATCGTTTAAGAATATTAAGTGGTGTTTTTTATTTAGGAGGGCTTTGAAGAATTTTTTCCATTCATGTAGGTCTATCATGGAATCCATAAGAAGAATGTTCACACATAACTTCCTCATAATATCCTTGAAATTGTTGAATCTAGAATCCAACTGGGTCTTCTCCAGTCGATTGACAAAGGGTATACGTGGCTTATACATAGGAACCTCATCTTGTGGAGTGGATGATATTAAATGTTGAGGTACAATCACTTCATTATCTTCTCCTTGGTTAAAATCTATGAGAGGGGAACCTTCCTTTCTTGTGTGCTAAGGCCAGATATGGTGGTAAATGCCTTAATTTGTTCTAAATGCTTAGGATTGGGTATAGGTTGGCCGGTGAAGGTGCCGATTGGGGTTTCTACTGGTCAAAGAATTGGGCTAACTGAGCATTAATTTCCTTTTGGTGAGCCTATTGGGAAAGAAGGATTTGATTTGTAGTAAGGATGTATTATTATAGGGAAGCTATCCTATGACTGTTGGAAAGAGGATTAGGGGCATTTTGTTGAGGTTGGTTCAAGTTTTGGTATTGTTGCCCTTTGTAGGGCCCTTGATTTTGGGAAATTCTCTTGTAATTTCCTTGATTCCCAAACTCCTATGATTGTTGTTGGGAAAGTCCAGTGGGGTATGGTGATTGGCTTGAGGATTAGGGGGTCTTTTCTGAGGGGTGAATTGGAAAGCATTTTCAGCACCCGATGGGTTCCCATATTGGAATCTAGGGTGGTTTTTGGCTTGGTAGGGGTTGTAATATGTTTTTTTGGGGATGTTGTGAATGGAGTTGAGGTTCTCCTAGTAAATAAATTTTGGTTGCATGGAAGTGTTGTAGAGAAATTGACACTGAAGGGTAGCATGGTCATACCCTAGGCAAATCTTGTAGAGAGATTCTACGGTTGCACCTTGTTGAGGTTGCCTCTCATGGGCGTTTAAGGAGGACTCTAGGCAATCTTGTTTCAGAGAAATCAACTTAAGGGCTTCAACGATGTTTTGGATATCAAGATTTACCTTAGCCTTTAGCTACTTTGAGGACCCCATATGTTCCTCATCTTTATTGGGTTTTAGAGGTGCATTTTACTACCTCCCAAGCACTATTCAAGTTCCAAAACATGAAATTTCCTCCATATGAGGAATCAAGGATATGTTTGGTGTCATTATGAACACCATGGTAGAATATCTCAATGAGTTGAGATTGGGTAATGTCTTGGTGAGGGCAACGTTGGAGGAGTTCCCTAAATCTTTCCCAAGCTTCTCCTAGAGTTTCTCGTAGGATGATTGAAAAGAGAAGGATATGTCCCCTAATTTCGTAAGTGAGGGAAGGGGAAATATTTATCCAAAAACTTGGTTTGGAGTGCCTCCCAAGTGGTGACATGTTCTTCACTCTCCATGGCATTATATGAACTGTTGGCTTGCCCTGAGAGAGAGTATTTGAACAATCTAAGTCTAATGGTGTCTTTAGAAAGACCAGAGATCTCGAGCAGGGAACAAAGGGCAGTGAAACGTTGGAGGTGGTCTTGGAACCTATGACCTTTGTTCCCAGAAAACATATTGGTTTTAATCATGGTGATCCACTGGGTGCAGACCTCAAACTAGGGGGTTGTAGTTTTAGGTGGCACAATGGGGTGTTGTGCATATCCACTTTTGGGTGTAGAATTTGTCTTTCAATTATTTTTGTCTTTCTGCGTCCCTCTGAGTGTCTTCTAAGGCATCATGTTCGGTCATCTAGGCATCTCGTGAAGCGGCTTCTTGGGCAGCACGCTCGACCATCATGCACTCTCTTTGAGAAGTGAGTGCTTGCTCAATGCGATAGTTAACTTTCTCCTCATCCATCCTAATACAATCTTGTTGGTTTAAAGGATGGAATGTTCTTTCTAGTTTTGGGTCAAAAATTGGCAGTGCAGAATCAATGTTCAGAGGGCGTCACATGCACAATTATAGTTGAAAGATATATTGGAATGCAAAAGTTGTATTACAATAATGGAAACACAATAAAAGAAGGAGATTGCACTTCTGAAATGGTACTCAGAAGGCATAAAAAATAAAAAAATATTTTGTTCAAAAATTTTTGGGGTTTGAGAAAATTATCTGTTGTCCCCGACAATGGCACCAAAATTGGTACGCGTCGTTTAGCACACCAATTCACTAAGATAATTATCCTAGAGTTTAACCTTTTTTACTTTCCAATTAAGGCTAGTATAGAAGGTTGATTCTAGAGGACAACATTTTAAAGATTGTTTCTCTAACCCAATTGATTTTCGAACTTTATTTCTTTTTAGAGTTTTTTAATATTTAAACACATAAGTAAATTCTAGGATTGGGGTTGATTGTTTATAATAGAACAAGGATTTAAATTAAAAATGAGAAAAAGATTACAATAATAATAATGAAATGAAAAGGTTATGCTAGGCAAGAAAAGAAGGAAGGTTGTTAGCACAAAATAAAAGAGAATTATCTAGAGAAGGAATCAAATTGTAGAAATTAAAGGAAGACAATTAGAAATAAATGGTTGAAGGAAAAATAGTTTGAACCAGATGGGAAAAGCATTGACGCGTAGGGGTTTCATCACAATAACCAAAGAGAAAACAAGATCAAAGAAATACCCAACAACAAAGATAGAAGAAGGTATGCAAATCATTCATAAATGAAACACAAGAGACAAACTCCATGTGAACCCATTGGTCCTGGCATTCACACATCCTAGTTCATCATTCTAAAAGGAACTTTTCTACGGGCACATCCAAATTCCCATGTAAATGATTTACTTGTTCTAAATCTCAATTTCCACGACCACATCCGCTGAGACTAACCAACGATAAAAATGATTAATTACTTCACTTAAATCACTGACTTCTAAACCAAAAACCATCTATATAAAAAGTTGTATAGAACCTTGATCAAATCAACACATGGCTAAGGGGCTACTCCCCTTGCCTAGATAGAGAAACTACTCACTAGCCATAGTAAGGGATGGAGAAACATGGCAAATAAGGTCAGAAGCCATAGACCAAAAGGACATAATCTCCAAGGAGACCAATGTTGGTGACTATGAAATGGCTTGCTCTCTTAATTACCCACTCCCAGAGAATGAACTAGAAATAAGAACAAGAAATAAAGGGAAATCCAGATCTAGAGACAAAGAACACAATTTTATTGCAGAATGAAGATTACACTGTATGAATTGAAATGATATAGCTTCATTTAAAAGATGTAAGTACCAAAAATTAGAATCCCTTTCTTAGTGGAGCCCCCTTCTTTTATAGGGGAAGGATGGGTGGAAATCTTGAAAGGGGGGAGAAACAAATGGGAGAGGTGATGCTGCCTTTTGCTGTTCGCATGCCACAAAATGGTTGTCTGGACTAAGCCGAGGTGGTTATTTGGCTAATGATGTGGCATGTCCTAAAGGGTAGCAGATCAAACCCTAGGCAAGGGGGATGGTGGAACCCTTTGATTCGATTTCTTGGTCTCGGAGAATTGTTACTAAATGGTCTCAGTTAGTATTGAAAATGTGGAAAAATAGAGTCAACGAACGTTGTACAATTCCCAATAAGGACTTCATCAAATTGAATTCATATAAAAAGGAGAAAAACCAATTAATCCCTCCTTAAGGATAAGGTTTTTATTCATATATATGAAGTTAATAAGGTACTACTCAAGGTTTCATGTTTCACCCTACTAATCATACGGTAATGTCAATGTTTCACACCATTAGTTATTCGAATTATCAGACTTAACACCTTTATTGTGGTTTACTATCAACATCATACTAGGATTTCAGCATTAGAGGGGATTAACCTTTGTATTCACATACTAGGGTTTTCATTCTATTGTGCAAGAGTTATCCTCAACTTAAAAGCATCTATTCAGAAGGATTGCAGTTAAGAACTATATTTTGTGATCATGTAATCAATGATCCAAATATATCTTTATTTCCAGCTCATGATTTTAGACTTAAATATTTCATGTATGATATGGAAGGGAAGAGAATATACTAAGTTAAGATTATCATGATTTAAGCTTGGATATAACATGTATGATATAGGGAGGGAATATAGAATTGGTCAAGCTTATATGAGTGACTCCTCATATATAAATCATCTATATAGCTCAAGTGAGGTTTCTAGTATTATTTATTAAGAAAGATAAGTTGAAGGTACAACATTTATGAGTATTTTATGCACAAGGCATTTTATTCTCAAAACCAGAGTGTGATACATCACCACACTTGTAGCTAATGATGAGCTTCACAAACACAAGTCACTCAAGCTAGGACCTAACTCAATTAAAGGATTGACTTTCTCATCATGAGTCTTTCTACCCATAAATTTTTTTCCCAACTCTCACATCTATGATTTGGATCATATACATGAATCATGCAGATGGAATCAACTCAGATACTCAAGAGTAGTCTAGTTAAGGGCACATCATTTAGAACACATTTCATATTTCTCATATATTGGAGGTTAGGTCCGATGACTATATTTTTGTGGGTCTCACTCTCTCTGGAGTTCACCACGTATCTTGTCCTAACACTAGAGGTCATCCTTTATCTAAGAGATTGAGGCTCATGAATATTCAACTTTATCTTAACTTATCTCATCTTAAGTAAGAAAAGGGAATGTACTTTCATCATGGAGACTTAGCTCTGAATCTTCAAAATTGGATTCATTTCATTTAACCCTTAAATTTTTGTAAGGGAACTTATGCCATCAGAGATCAACTTAGATAAGATTACAAATGCTTTATTCATATATAAATCAATCATTTACTTTAATTGTCACATATCCAATAAGGCTCTAGACATATAATCTAGTTCTACTCTCTCTTCTAGACTGATGTCACTCCCTTTCACTTAGGTTGCATGAACACCTCCTACTGTCTTATGCGAAGGACACATTTTCATATTTACATATGTATAATAAAATATTATATAGGTTTTCTTTGAGGAAGCAAGCATCAGAGAAAACTGTTGAGGCTCAAGCCGATTGGAAAACAAAACCAAATCAGCAAGATCGAGTGTCCCACACACAATAGAGAGTCTAGTTTCATGTTACCAAGTGAAAGGGTGAGAACAAGGTGTAGACTAGTGTAGCTACCGAATACATATGAGCTCTATATTGGTAAGATTTTATACACTTGTTTAAACCTAGTTCTCGAACATCTAAGTCCTAACCTAGAGGCTATATCAAACATGTATCCTATAAACTACTTACTAAGTTTCTAAGATTTTAAGTGAAAGGTGAAATTTAGTTTTATGTTTCATGGTGAGCAATTTTCAGTTGTAGCTACTATTCATGCTCTGATACCAACTATAACGTCCCCAGATTCTACCGTCTCGAGACTTAGAAGGCACGAGAAGACAAATCTGAAAATGTTAGGCAATTGTATCAAAGTCCATTGCAGAAGCAATATTCACATACATAAACATTCACTAAAAGCATACACCATAACATTCTCAACATTTAACATGTATATTTACAACATGAATTGTTACAATTTACATTTACATATTGAAAAGAGAAATTTTACAAGTCTGAACATGTATGCTAACTAGGATCTACACAATAGGTACAACTTGAACACTGCTCACTTCCTTTCTTTCCTCCCATTCTAGCCCTGAACCTAGAAAATACGTGAAACATACGAATCAATAAAAGTTGTGTACGTGGGTGAAATACTTGTATAGTAACTTGTATAATGAAAGATTTGGAGAAAGAAAGTAAAAGAAAACATCATTGAATGTGATAATCAGGTAAACACATACTTTAGCTGTCTTTTGATGTGATTGTACTCTAAGTGGCGTGCACTTCACATTTCTCACCCCTTGGGCTATGAAGATCCATGCCACTTGGGCTATGGGATTGTGCAGACCTTATATTTAGAGAGAGAGAGAGAGTGAGAGAAAAAAATGTAAACACTTAGTAGCTACAATCTATTCATATTCTCTTTTATGTTCTTTTATTTTTGGCGAAGCATATACTACTAATATGCATCCAAGAATTTATATGCAAATACAAGCATTCAAAGTACATCATATCATTATGCATTCATGAAAACTAGTCTTATACTTAATAAATCCCATGTACGTGAGTTCATATATTGCTTATACATCCAAGGTCATCTACTACTCTAGTCGTCACCTGATTAATAATAATTAATCATCATCAATAATTGTTCATCATATTATAGGTATGTTATGTCCAAATTAGGGTTTAACCAAACCTAAATTCAGACTGGCCTTAACTGATTTATGATACTTTTGTACTGATCTAGATGTCATTATTTAGGTCTGATTCAAATTTCGTATTTTTTTTATGAACAGTCTAATTTCTATAATTAATATGAGGCTAAAATCATCTAATTACATTTTAATGTCAAATGACCCAATATTCGGAGATTTCATTAGGACCAGAGTCCAATTTTAGGAATCGTACAACACTGAGGCTCAACATGAATTTTCTCAAATTTAATGTACTTCAGATGTTATTGATACCATTTAAATGAATCATAAAGTGGAGTATATCATCTACATTATAAATCAACAGTAGGTATGCTTCAAAAGTCTTATCTAAGGGTCTAGTATTAAAGATGATGTTTTTTTGAGTATTTTGGTACCTTATTTGCAATTTTCTGATAATCAAGCTAATTACTATGAACTTTACAAGATCTGATAATTCTAAAAGATTTTTACCTTTTTCGGCCAAATGGGTGGCGCCACATGTCCCTGGAGGGCTCTGCTGCTCCAGGCTTGACCCGGTTGGGTTCATGATTGAACAGGATTGGGATTTGGTCTGGCGGTCCGCTCGCTCCCTCCTCTCCTCTCGTTTCTCGTTCGTCAGAGTCCCCAGCGGGACTCTGTTCCTCCGCAACAGATCCGCCGCTGCATGGGCTCTCCTCCAGCAAGAGATCGATACTGATCCAAGCCTCCATCATCGAGTATGAGTCCGGTTATGGATCTTCCATTGAATCAAGCTCCAGCTAACCACTGACTTGTGGTGCGGTGGTGCTCCGCCTCCCATCCTTCTCCTTTCCTCCTGTCTTCCAGGCTTCATCCTCGGTTCCTAGCGTCGTGCTATATCCAGCTCTGACTAGCTGCAGCATCGTTGTACCCACAAGGCCTGTGGTTGTATATAATGGATCTGCCTCAGTGGAAGCCCACCGCCGAGAGGTCAGAGCTAGCCGCTGGAGGTGATAGACTCCAAATCTTCCCGTTGCTTGAACAACACATCGGACGATGGTAGTACTGGGACTGGAAGTGGGGATTCTTCCTCGGCGCCTAGATCGGAATCTCGAGGACTCAAAGAGATCCGCAAACTTCTAGCAAGCCTGAGTGAGATCCTTGTATGTGGTGGATGTAACACACTAGAAATTGGAGACTAGAAGTACAGTTTGTCCGTCTTTTTTAATTTCTCAAAGCCTTTTACAAATTGGTCATTTAATCAACTTCTTTGTAATTATTCATAACTAGCACATAATTTCAGACTGGAAACTATTATTTATGAGTTGGTATAATTTAATTCTGTGTCCGTAGCATGGTGCAGATTGGTCAAATGTTTATAGTTTTATTTTTCAATTTAGATAATTTTAAATTTATTTAAAACGAAATTAGACGCACATGCAAAATTTGAGTTTTTTTTATTTCAATTGAGGAGATAAAAATCTTATAAGAAATGAAAATCAGACAAAATTAAACAATTTCGTGATAGGCAACGCGTGAGGCATGCACTTTGGGCTTATCTACACCTATTGTTATAAGACACTGTTACAAGCACACCAAAGTCAAATATCTCAACCCCTCTCCATACTCCTACCTCTATTTGTCACTCTACCCCATTACCCTATATATCGCTAGGCTTTTGACTAATAAGTAGTGCAACACAGGCGAAGCCAAAGATGCCCACGATCGCACAAGGTGCACATCGACTGCATAGAGTTGGAATTTACTGTTTCTCGTGTCCCCGCCCATTGAATGGTAGGGTTGGGATTTTATTCATATAACAGATGGGATTTGTTGTTCTTAGTAAGAGCAACCTTCTCGTCTTAATCTTATGGCAAAAAAACCTAAATGGCACATTTGCCAATTTTAATTACCTAAATGGCATGTTCTTGAACTTATTGCCCAAAATGGCACATTTTGGAGCAATACGTCCCCTGCTGAGACGCATTGCTCTCCCACGAGGCAATGCGTCCCGACGGGGACGCATTGGTCCCACAGGAGGGCAATGCGTCCCGAGCCGTGACGCATTGCTCTGTTGTGGGACCAATGTGTCCCCCTCCGGGACGCATTGCCACGCGGAGAGCAATGCGTCCCGGTAGGGGACGCATTGACCCCACAGGAGTGCAATGCGTCACGGCTCGGGACACATTGCCCTTGTGTGGGACCAATGCGTCTCCAGGTGGGACGCATTGCTCAATGAGTCTCCATGCAGGACGCATTGGAGCAATGCGTCCCCATACAGGACGCATTGGTTTTTTTAATCATATTTTTGCAGTCACTGATATTGTTTCATGGTTATTGATATGTAAATTAACAATATTGATTATATTTATACATTTATAATTCGTTCACTTGTATTTGGATGTCTATAATATACTCAATTATTATAAATTTGTCAATTTCAATAGGTCGTAACATGCATATGGAATATATAAGTGTATTGCAACCAACATTGGTTGGTTCCTAATTGATTATATAATACGAACTTAATCCAAATAAATGAGATAGCAATTAAAAACAATGCTAAAACATGAACCAACATGACGAGAAAATAATACACAACATAACAATATGATAGATCCACAACAACATGATCCAAAATGAACCAATGTGATATCATAATATGATAGATCCACATACAATAGATGTCCTCACAAAGGCATACATACAAAACTGTACAATATATAAAAAACTAAGTATGTCGTCCTCGCCCACGTTCCTCTACATCAGGATCCTCTGTACCGATGTCATCTGGAGACTGCTGAACTGGGGACAACTGCGTAGGAGGCTGCTGGCGAGCATCAGGGAAGAAATGAAAAGCTGGAGGTGGGGTGAGGGGTCTAGGAAAACCAGGATAGGATGCATCAGGTGGGGTGCATCCTGAGAAATCAAATGGAGTAGGTGAATATGTGACATAAGATGGTGGTCGGCTCTCGGGAATAATTGTTAGTGGGAATGGAGTGTATGGAGCAGAAGAAGAACTTGCTCCATGGTATGATGGTGGTTGAGGTGGGGTGATGAATGAGGAATATGAAGCAGCTCCTGAAAAATATGGCTTTGTCGGTCCCCATGACATGAACTGAGAAGTTGGAGTGGGAGTGGGCTCAACAATAGGAGTAGGAGTAGGAGTAGGAGTGGGCTCAGGGGTTGTGGTATGAGTGGGTATGAGATCCCACGACCGAGCATAGTCGGGAAGACTATCAAAGTAACTCCCCTGGATGGTATAGATGATGTCTCTGATCTGTGCAGGGGTGTGCTGTACTGCCGCTCGGATCGCCACATGTGTTTGTACCTGTAAAATAAAGTATGTACACATAATAAAGACCAATTACATATATTACAAATAACAAAGATAAATAATAACAATTTGTAAAAGAAAATAATAATGATACTCACAAATTGCTACTGACGATAACTTTGTGGGTAGTATATGCTTGGAGGCATAGCTGGAGGGGGCACAATGTATTGTTGATGATACCATGCATAGTGAACCTGAGGACTGTAGACTGTATCAGCTGGTGGAGCGGGAACTAAGCTCTCACGTCTGTTGTTCCACATCTGCACCTCCTGCCTATAATGAAGCATCCAATCCTCAGCCGCATGACCCCTCCCATCTATCCGGCTAAGCTTCGGCAGCTCAAGAGTAAGTTGTACTTAAACAAAGCCGAACTGTCCAAGTACTCTGTCGGGAAAGTGCCACTCCACTATTGTGTAGCACAACAGAGGCACTCGTGCCAACCAAATATCACTACCATCTCTACAAATGGCAGGCAATCTCTCGAGAACCTCAGCAGTGTAAGGAGTCAACTCTATCTGTTATTCATATAAACAACGTGTATCATATAAAACGGAGTAAATTGTAAATAAATAAAACATATCAAACAACAGAGGTAAGTAAGTTATACCTGTGAGGGCAAAATCTGGTCAAATGCTGAATCGTAAAATTGAATTGTTCCCCTGATAGTTTGACTCCTTTGGACAGAGGTAGGCCACCTATTAAATTGAGAAACTAAATTTAGATAAACACTACATAATATTTAGACAAATAAAAAAGTTAATTGTGTTGATCTTTAACCTGTAACCCAAGGGAACATTATCTGGCCAATCATTCCAGTGCATTGCAATTGTACCTGGGCGTCCAATTCCCAACCCCTCCCAACACCACAGCTGTAATAGGCACACACAACCTGATAGATGGGCTGTTCTCCTAGACCGGGTGGTTGCCTTATACAACTCCCTATATAAGAAAGCTAGAGTTACAACACCCCAAGATAGAGTGCCACAACGTTCAAAATCGGACACAAGAGGGAGGTACCTAACATGAACTCTATCCCCTGTACTATCTGGGATAAGGTAACTACCTAAGAAATATAAGAGACATGCCCTAGTATACCTTGTCCTCATTTCTACTTGTTGTTCTTCATCACCCGCGGTCAGATCCATATCCTTGAAGGTCTCACGCAACCAAATCAAGGAGATATGCCCCATTAGACATCCCATTTGGTGCATCTCCTAAGAAATTCTCACAAAGGTGAGTCCATGAAGAAAATTACCCCTCATCTACACCTAAAGGATATGAAGCTATAACCGGTGGGCCATCAATCCTCAGGCCTAAAAGAATTGCAACATCCTGAAGAGTGACACTCATCTCAAAAGGGGGAAGCCTAAAAGTATTGCTAGAGTTGTCCCACCTGTTAACTAATGCAGTGATTAAAGTAGGGTCAAGGTGGATACATGGTAGCCTATGAACAAGCCCAAAACCAACTATGGAAATATTGTCTAAAACATCCTGGTCAGTAATAGGCCATTGTGCCAACATAATGTGGTGCTGGGAGAGTCGGTAGGTTTCTTGTCTAGGAGCCATATCTATGAAAAGTGAAAATATTTCATTAAATGAAAAGTGCAAAAATTACATTACATGAAAAGTGCAAATAGTGTACAACATTTAAGATTGTCAAGATTCTTCATTAGATAAGATGAAATTACAACATGAACAACATGAATTACATGAACAAACAATATAAAAATACAACATGAACTACATGAAATTACTGCATTTGATTCAGTATCTCATCTAGAGGTTCATAAAATGGCCACATTTGATGTACCACTCGATGTATCTCTGGATGTGATACAGCTAACTAGTTTTTTACTTGTTCGTTGATTGGCATTGCTTTCTGTTTTGTGTGATCCCAATACCAACCAGGTAGCTCAAGAAGTTCTTCATACATGTGAAACATTTGCTTTAAAAATTGCCAATGAAATTTTGCTTGTTCTTTTGTCACTATAAATCCTAACTTGTTGTGCAACAAATCTGGTACATCATTCCAGTCATCATCCAATAGAGTTTGATGAGCCATTTTTCCCTGTAGGCACTTCGTAGCTATTATTTGGATTAACTCTACGGACATGTGAAATGTCCATGTCCTTCAATGAGCCATCTATAGAAATTGAAATTGCAAACATTACATGACTTTAGTGAAATTGAAATTACAACCATTACATGAATTTAGTGAAATTGAAACAGCAAACATTACATGACTTTAGTGAAATTGAAATTACAACAATTACATGAATTTAGTGAAATTGAAATTGCAAATATTACATGACTTGAGTAAATTGAAATTGCAAACATTACATAACCAACCATCATATGACATTAGGACAAGTGCATCTATTATGGCCCTTTCTGCCACACTTATGACAGTGATATGTATACTGATTTGGATCAACATCCATAGTTGAATGCCTTCTCTTTTTCTTTGGTCTTCCAACTTGCCTTCATTTCCTAGGGGGTAATAAGGGATAAATACCTCTACTTTCATCAAATTGAGGCCAATACCTCTTGTCGGGAATGCCATGAAATTCAGTTATGTATGCATTTAGATAGGCCTCATTTGTATAATATGCACTCACGAGTGCATCAAGATCCCAATTGACAAAGTCTGCAGCTACCCAAACATGAGAGCATGGAAAATGCCATTGTTGTGGAAAACCACGGCTGCATTGACTGCCACCATTTGGACGCACTATTACTTGAAATTTATATCCATCCATGTCACCAACAAGCCATTCATCATTGTTCACACGGATGTGTATTGTCAATTTTTTTGCATCCTCTCGAACATTATAAAGCTTATCATGAACCTTAAAGGGCCATTTAAATCCATCTTGTGCACGTTTATTTGTGAGATTACGCCTATACAGCCACATGGTCACAGAGCGATAGTATGTGGAAACAATTAACACTTGTATTGGCAAACCTCTAACACCTTTTAAGACTCCATTACAGCCTTCAACATGATTGGTAGTCAATGACCCATACCTGCAACCTCTGTCATATGCGAGAGCCCAATGTACTGGATTTTGGCCTAATAAATACGACTTCGCTGCTGGTTCTATGGTTTCTATAACAGTCATATGATGATCAAATTCATGTGTATCAGTTGTGGATCCCACCTTCCACATAAGGTCCCTCAACTCCTTGGACTTGAACTGCTTATGGAAGTTCTCCCGAAGATGTCGAAGACAATAACGATGTTGAGCCCAATGAAATTTTGATTGAAGGGCTGGAAAAATCCCACTCATTCGATCAGAAATAATACACAAGTCTATACGTCGTGGAATGATTGGAATACAAGTTTGTAGAGAACCAAAGAACCACTCCCAGGAGTCCTTATTTTCTTTCTCGACAACAGAAAAAGCAAGTGGAAATAGACCATTATCAGCATCTATGCCACATGCAAGGAGAAGTATGCCAGTATATTTTCCTGTTAAAAATGTGCCATCAACAGTAAGAACAGGCCTACAATAGGCCCAACCCCTCACAGCTGGACCAAATGCCCAAAACACCTGCTTGAATCTATGAGTGCCTTCAGTTTGAAGGGTATAATCATCAATAAGGTGGGCATATATAGTTCTTGGAATATATTGTGTCAGAGAAATTAGGAACGGCAACAAACTATGATATGATGATTCCCAGTCTCCAAATATTTACAAACAACCTTCCTCCTCGCTAGATATGCCTTCTTGTAAGATATATTGAGCCTTAGTTCAGCATTCACCTTGTCACGAATTTCTCGTGTCGACATATCCAGTCGTGATACTAGGATTGGCATTATCATTTGAGAAATATAAGATGATGTGACTTGGTGATGATCATGATTCATAACAGTTAATTCACAATTGTGGCATGCTTTACAACGTTTTATCTTCCACATGCCACCTGCTTTTTTGGACTGGCAAGCGGTCAATCTCCAAGGACATCGTTCATCATGGATACAACCAAGTTTAAGATGACGATTATTTGAGCGTAATGTATGGTACTGGACATTCTTTTGTACCGACCATTTTTGGAGTGTCTCAACCAGTACAACTTTAGATGCAAATAAAGCACCCTCATATATAACAACACTGGAAGGATTGTAATTGAGACGAAATTAATGAAAAAAATCTTCCACCCAATCATCATCTTGAAAAGCTTCATAGTTGGAATCAATGTGTTCATGTTGGGGCCATTGGTTGTCAAATATGGATGGAATATGACTCAATGTTGCAATAGAGTCAGGGAATGGATGTGTGTGCTCATCATCGGTTTCAGTCAATGACTCATCCTCAGGTGGTTCACTGTTATTACCACCTTCAATGTCACTATTGTTATCACCTTCATGATCACTATCATTATCACCTTCATGATCAATATCATTATCTCCCTCCTCAACCTCAACACCAATATTCTCAGTACTAAGATTTTGAGAAAATTCAGGTGGTTGACTCCACTCAGCAGTTAAATTGCTAAGACTGAATTGAGGTGTAGGACTGAATTGAGGTGGTTGGCTCCATTCAGTAGTTAAATGACTTTGAGAGAATTGAGGTGGTTGACTCCGAGAGAATTGAGATTGAAATTGATTCAATAGACTAATTAAACAAGGTTGTTGGTGGATATATGTTTTTTCAAGAAACACATCAATATAGGCATCAGCTGAAAGTGATAACAAGGTTATGTATGCATCATCATCATCAACTTGTATGAGCATATGATTTTCTCCAGGGAAAAGATAAGATATTTTGATAGAGAAGTGGTTGGGATTGATGTCAAGTGTTGTATAGATATATGATTTTAGTTCAGATAGGGTATTAATAAGTGAAATGTTTATGGGTCTAACAGATCGACTAGAATAAGACCCATCAGAGAGAAATTACCCATCATATCGCATCTTCACAATTTGTGAATTTGAACTAGATGCCATGTTCCTATATTTTAGAATATTATATTAACATCAGAAAGAAATTCATATTTTATGACATTATATCAACATAAATTAATATTTTAGAGCAGTGAAATCAATTTGGAATTAAATTTATTGGACTACTTTTTCTATAACATTAACATTGAACAACAATTAAGAACAACAATGTTGCTATTTTTTCTATAAAATTAACTAACATTTCTTAACAACAATTTTGCTAATTTTTTAGTAACACTAACATTTCAAAATAACAATTTTGCAATTTCGAACAATAAATTTTCAGGTATTAAGTAGCCTTCAATTGTCATTTTCTACATCATTATTTCAGTAATGTGCAATTAAAGAGTAACAATACATTTATTTCAGATGTAATATTTCGTACTACAGTTAAGTTCATATTTTGAAAATTAAAATTTTGGTAGAATAAATACCTAAAATGGAGAGTTATCTGCTGACAATCGAAGAATAGAAGAAGAGAAAGAAGAAGCTCCAAATAGTCTCCGAGCAGTAGCAGATATCAGCTCCAAGATCGCCCGAAATAAGCTAGAAAGCACCCAAAGCAATAGAAATCCAAGAAGAAGCTCCAGAGCAATGGGAGTATAGAGCTAGATGAAGGAAATGAAGAATGGTGTGAGTTTTGGGGCTATTTTCGGCCAATATATATAGGGGAGCAATGCGTCCCGGTTGGGGACGCATTATGCCCACGTGGCACCGCCTCGCGGCGGACCCAACGGTAAAATAGCCGTTGCCCTGGGAGCAATACGTCCCCATCCCGGACGCATTGCCAGCGTGGCAATTTCTAGCCGTTGGGCGCGTCACGGGGCGTGACACATTGGTCCCACAAAGCGCAATGCGTCACGGTTCGGGACGCATTGCACTCCTGTGGGGCCAATGCGTCCCCTGCCGGGACGCATTGCTCTCCCGCGAGCCAATGCGTCCCGGCCGGGGACGTATTGGTCCCACACGAGGGCAATGAGTCACATTTCGGGACGCATTGCCCTCCTATGGGACCAATGCGTCCCCCGCTGGGACGCATTGGCTCGCGGGAGAGCAATGCGTCCCGGCAGGGGACGCATTGCTCCAGAAATGTGCCATTTTGGGCAATAAGTTCAAGAACGTGCCATTTAGGTAATTAAAATTGGCAAATGTGCCATTTAGGTTTTTTTGCCTAATCTTATTCATGTCCAACACAGCTCTAACTTTCTTTGCCACCCGCCACCCACTTTCAACATGCCGTCGACTGATCTCTTCGGCATTGCAAAGACTGATGGACTATCTCTACTTTGTTCCCTCTGATTCATCTGTTTCGGGGACCGAACCCCAAATGCCGTCGACCTCTCAATCGACGATCTGTTAGTCATCCCATACCAGAAGGTATCTTGCACAACGTCGTGCTCACTGGACTTCTTCATCTGGCATCCTAGGGACAAGGTCAACCTGAACACCCTGTCCAAGTGTCGTCGACACCAAAGCAAAGCTGACTCCAACCCCGCCACCAAGCCGAACGTCCAGCATCTGATTGCAACTGGAGATCCTATTGCAAGACATAAGCTCCCCACAACTAAATCTATAGAGTCTGTTGTTAATATTGGTTATCGTCGTTCATGCAACAGCGACAGGTGCAATATAATTAACAGTGCAGGCATATCCAAAATAAGAATCGAAGAACAAACAAAGTAAGAGAATAGAAAACAGAAGTTAGATTTGCAAACCAGATCGTTCGTTGAGAAACGAACATGTTACTTAAAGAAATCAGTGCTCGGCAATCCTCGCGGATAGGCACCGCTCCCAGTCATGATCCGGCACGAACCTAGAACTCGCACGTCTCGCTCGCACTCGACGTAGTCGCGTCGCACTTCTACCAGTGCAACACAGCAACCGCAGGAACCACCGCCTGACAGTTGCGTCTTGACGACAGGAAGGAGGAGTCACACTTTGCTCAGGAGGACAACTCCACAAAGCAACTCCGGGACAAAGCTCTCGCACTCAGGTTTAGGGCTCACAAAACACACGGCGGCAGAAGACTGTTTTCGGTGTGTTTAACCCTAATGACCAGATGTGTATATATAGCCACGCACGTCCCTAATCCTATTCCTAGTAAGATGCAAACACTCGGTTGCTCTTGTACACAATACGAAATAATCCGTAAAAGAGAAACACTTTCTAATTAGGATTAAGAAATCTGAATAAGAAAGCAACAATTAATTACACGAGTAATCAATTACTTAGTTGTATCCTAGTGCAAAAAGAAGACGGAAGACGGAAGACATTCTCCACAATCCACAATCCACAATCTACAATCCACAAGCCACAAGCGCGAGCCCAGCCCGGCCAGGCTAGGCGAGGCGAGGCGAGGCGTGACGCGGGCGCGCGCGTGCGTGCGTTGTGATGTGGTAACCCCACCCACCAAGGAGGTGAGCATACCTCCCTCCTAGGACTCCTTTGGACACTAGTGCCCCATGTGATCCTACATATGAGGACCACAAAAGTTCTAGGAATGAGCAATATGGGATAAAACTTCTTTTCCATTTGCACTAGAAACAACACAACATTCTCACATGTACTTGTTGCACTACATTGGGCTTAACCCATGCTAAATAGGTGATTACTACATTAAATGCATTAAATGCACTACAGTAACCAACTGTTACATAACAGCAGCTACCTAATACGTAATCATGTATCTAACAATCCCCCACAAAGTCCAATGTGTAGTGTGCTCTACCATTCAGTCCTCCATACTGTGCTTTCAGCAGATACCTTTCGTTTTGAATCTACCTGAGTTATCCAACTGTGACCCCTGTAGGAACTAGGTGAAAAAAAGTCTTGAACCTGAACCTTGGGTACAAGAGTATAGGTTGGTAACAACACAATAAAGACATGGTAGTAAAGAAAAACAATGCATTAAGGCCATGCATACACAATTTTATATCATGATTGATAACAGAGAACAACCCAATTCTCTTGTTGCGGCCTACACAACATCAATCACTTAGCTGATGTCTTCAAGGATGTACTGCTAACATCCTGTCCTAAGACTTGACACCATTAAGAGACTACTCTCTTACTAACTTGCAGTCATGACACTAACAGGTTTCCAGGAGATAGACACACAGATGCTAGAAGCATCAAACAAGAATACATAGTGTCATCTGATTTACCCGACAGCTTGTTATTACCACATTGAACCCAATTTGTGGGATCTCCACTCTTTTGGGTTGGGTTGCTACTGCCTGCAAATCTATAGGGGTTTCAGTCCCATCCTCAACCTGGATTTTTCCACTAAAGCCAAGGTAAGACCTTTAGTGAAAGGATCAGTTGTATTATCTTTGGTACCGACGTAGTCCACAACCATGACCCCATTAGACACTAACTCCCTTACATATTTCAATCTGACTTGGATGTGTCTACGCTGTTTTTGATTGTACTTGGAACTCTTTATTTTAGCAATAGTTGTAGTGTTGTCACAGTGAACTGAAATTACAGGAAGCGGCTTCATTACCATAGGTAAACTAGACATTAGTCCATGTAGCCATTCAGCTTCCATTCCAAATTCATCTAAAGCACACAACTCTGCTTCAAAAGTGGACCGAGACAATATGGTATGTTTCTTAGACCTCCAGGAAACAGCTCCTCCTCCCAACAGAAATACATATCCTGAGATACCATTACTCCCAGAATTCATGGCAATCCAGCTTGCATCACTATATCCTTCGACTACAGAAGGATGTTTACCATAATGCAGCCCAAGGGAACGTGTTCCTTTGATATACCTCAGAACTCTGTCAAGAGCTTCCCAATGGGTCTTGTCGGGACAATTAGTGTATCTACTTAACTTGTTCACAACAAACGCAATGTCTGGACGTGTATAGTTCATAAGATACATCAAACTTCTGATAATCTAAGAGTATCGTAATTGAGACACTGGAACCCCAGTCTCATTCTTGAACAAGGGTTTGGATGAATCATATGAAGTCTTAATAGGTTTACGTGATGTGTACTCAAACCTCTCCAGTATCTTCTCAACATAGTGAGACTGTGAGAGAGTTATACCATCAGTAGACCTTATGATTTTAAGCCCTAAAATCACATCAGCGACACCCATATCTTTCATCTCAAACTTGCTACACAAGAATGACTTTGTCTCTTTTACTACTTTCATATCGGAACCAAAAAGCAGGATATCATCGACGTATAAGCATAACAAAATGAATCCATTATTGACAATCTTGCAGTAGAGACACTTATCAAATTCATTAGAAATAAAGCCAAATGATGATATTACAGAATCAAACTTCTCATGCCATTGCTTAGGGGCTTGTTTCAAGCCATATAATGACTTAACAAGTTCACACACTTTGGACTCATTCCCACGACCCACAAATCCCTTAGGTTGTTCCATATATATATCTCTTCTTGAAGATCACCGTGTAAGAACGCGGTCTTCACATCCATCTGATGAATATACAGATTATAAATGGAAGCTAATGCTATAAGCACTCGGATTGTGGTCATACGGGAAACAGGTGAATAGGTATCAAAATAATATATTCCTTCCCTTTGTGTGTAACCCTTAGCAACTAACCTAGCCTTATACTTATTGATTGTCCCGTCTGCATTAAGTTTCTTCTTAAAAATCCATTTGCAACCAACTGCAAAACAACCAGGAGGCAAATCCACCAATTCCCGAGTTCCATTCGAGAGAATTGATTGGATTTCATCATTAACGGTTTCTTTCCAAAACTTAGCCTCTGGAGATTCCATAGCTTGTTTGAAAGTAACAAGATCATCCTCAACATTGTAAGTAAGAAACTCACTTCCAAAGTCTTTAGATGTCCTAGGCTGTTTACTTCTCCTTGGTTCAACTATTTCTTCAGAATCATCAGATTCAGAAATAGCATGTTCTGAGTCACCCCCACATTTGTCATCCTTTCCACGTGCTCGGGAATGGAACCTGTGGTAAATGAATCTTCTTGAGAAACTTCATTGGGCACACCAGTTTTCATAGGAAACACATCCTCAAAGAATGTTGCATCACGTAATTCCACAATTGTATTGACCTCAATGCCAGAGATATCTGATTTTACAATCAGGAATCTATAAGCATAACTTGTCTCTACATAACCTAAGAATATGGCATCAACCATTTTCGGTCCTAATTTCTTCCTTTTGTGTTCAGGGACAAGTACCTTGGCAAGGAACCCCCACACTCGAAGATATTTAAGACTCGATTTCCTTCCTCTCCATAACTCAAACGGACTACTCTCTGAATGTTTATGGGGAACTCTATTCAGAATATGGCAAGCCGTATTCAAATCTTCCCCCACATAAAGTTGGGTAATCCAGATGTTTAGAGTAAGGTATTTACCATATCTATTAAGGTTCAGCTTTTACGTTAGCTATTCCATTTGATTGTGGTGAATAAGGAGCAGTTACCTCATGAACTATACCATGTAATTGGCAAAATTCCAAAAACAAATTCGAGGTATACTCTCCTCCCCTATCAGACCTTAATCGCTTAAGTACTTTACCGGTTTGAGTTTCAGCTTCTTTCTTATAAATTTGAAATTTATCCAATGCCTCATCTTTACTTCTAAGTAAATAGACATAACAATATCTACTCGCATCGTCAATAAAAGTTATAAAATAACACTTTTGATCTCTCGTAGCAACACCATTAAATTCACAGATATCTGTATGAACTAAATCCAAAATTTCTGAATTCCTATTCACAGAATGAAAAGGCTTCCTAGGCAATTTAGCTTGTACACAAATTTCACATTTATTGTTGCTAATTTCAGATTTAGGGATCAAATCTAGATTCATCATACGCTTCATTGAGGCAACATTAACATGTCCCAAACATGAATGCCATACATCGAATGAAACAAGATTCATGCAAACAGAACTATAATCATTCAAATTTAAAACGAAATTTGAAACAGGTTCAACATGAATCTTAAATAAGTTCTCCACATCACATAAGTACCCCTTGCCAAAAAACAAAGAATCACGAAGGCGTGTAATAATAGCCTTATTGCATTTACAGTATACTCTATAACCTTCTCTAACTAATATGACGCCACTAAGGATATTGCGTCGAATGGTTGGAACATGTCTGACCCTATTAAGAGTCAAAACCTTCCCCGAAGGGAACTTCAAGTCCACCCGTCCTTCGACTTTGACTTCTACAGAGTTGGAATCGCCCAAAGTCACAGACCGACCTCGAAAGGCCTGATAAGACACAAATAGGGATTTATCAGCACACACATGTACATTAGCCCCAGTGTCAATTATCCAATAAAGTGGTTCAAATATAGAAAGAATTTCAGGTTTAATAGACACGTACCCATCATTGAGGTTCAAGGATGCAGTCATCATGTTGACCACAACCTCCTCAGTTGCAGATGCGGTAGCTTTCTTTGCCTTCTTAGTAGGACAATCCTTGTTCCAGTGGCCAACCTGTCCACAAGTCCAACAAGGTTTGTTCTTCAGTTTCTTTTGGATCTTTGCCTTGGGTTTATGTGTATTCTTAGATTTCTTATCTTTGGTGTTTTTCATAGAAGTAAGATTAACAGTTGGATTAGCATCAGTAGGCACCTTGACCCCTTTCTCCTTTAAGTATTCTTCTTATATATTAATATCCATCATTAATTCATCCATGGTGTGTGTCCCTTTGCGATGCTTCAGAGACATACCAAACAACTCCCATGACTTAGGGAATTTTTCTATGATAGACATAACAACAAATTTCTCAGGCAACACCATCTTGGCATCTGAGAGTTCATGAACTAGGAGTTGTAGATCGTGTGTTTGATCAGAAACTGACTTACCCTCAACCATATGAAACTTAAGAAATTTAGACACACAATATTTTTCAACACCCTGATTTTCAGTGCTAAAATTCTTAATTAACAATTCCCATAAAACCTTGGACGTAGTGACTGGAGGCTTTGAGTAAGAATCATACAATTTGTTATTTAAACCAAACAGAATCAAACTGCGGCACGTTTTATCACCCTTCTTCCAATTAGCAATAAGGTTTGCATTATCAGGAATTGTTTCATCAGACACAGGTTCAGTTTCAATTAAATACTGATCATAACCCGCAATATTCAGCCAAATTTCCATACGACTCTGCCAACGGGCAAAGTTCGTACCAGTAAACTTTTCAGGCATATTGGTTGTATCGATTCTACATCCCGAAACACCCTGACCGACCATAGTTAATTAATGACAGAAAGTGATTTCTTTAAGACTGTTGTTAATATTGGTTATTGTTGTTCATGCAACAGCGACAGGTGCAATATAATTAACAGTGCAGGCAGATCCAAAATAAGAATCGAAGAAAAAACAAAGCAGGAGAATAGAAAATAGAAGTTAGATTCGCAAACCAGATCGTTCGTTGAGAAACGAACGTATTACTTAAAGCAACCGCAGGAACCACCGCCTGACAGTTGCGTCTTGACGACAGGAAGGAGGAGTCGCACTTTGCTCAGGAGGACAACTCCACAAAGCAACTCCGGGATGAAGCTCTCGCACTTAGGTTTAGGGCTCACAAAACACACGACGACAGAAGACTATTTTCGGTGTGTTTAACCCTAATGATCGGATGTGCATATATAGCCACGCACGTCCCTAATCCTATTCCCAGTAAGACGCAAACACTCGGTTTCTCTTGTATACAATACGGAATAATCCGTAAAAGAGAAACACTTTCTAGTGCAAAAAGAAGACGAAAGACATTCTCCACAATCCACAATCCACAAGCCCGAGCCCGAGCCTGGCCAGGCGAGGCGAGGCGTGGCGTGGCGTGGCACACGCGTGTGCGTGCGTTATGATGTGGTAACCCCACCCACCAAGGAGGTGAGCATACCTCCCTCCTAGGACTCCTTTGGACACTAGTGCCCCATGTGATCCTACATATGAGGACCACAAAAGTTCTAGGAGTGAGAAATATGGGATAAAACTTCTTTGTCATTTGCACTAGAAACAACACAACATTCTCACATGTACTTACTGCACTACATTGGGCCTAACCCATGCTAAATAGGTGATTACTACATTAAATGCATTAAATGCATTAAATGCACTACAGTAACCAACTGTTACATAACAGCAGCTACCTAATATGTAATCACGTATCTAACAGAGTCATCCTTGCTACTCCCACCACCTCGTCCACCGTCAGAACCCAGTGGCAACCCGACACAGCCACCTTTCTAAACCACCCCAGTCTGCACCAAATCCGAGCTGTGCCCGCTTTGTTGGCCAGATCCATGCATGTCCGTTTCCAGTCCAACTTGCATTCATCTATTACAAAACCTCTGACATCTCTGTAGCAGATCCATGCATGTTGTTTCCAGTCCACCATGCATTCTTCTATTACAAAACCTCTGACATCTCTGTAGCAGAATCATTTGACCACCATGGAAGATAGACATGTTAACAACCAGTGATGTGAGCGTCTGCTACCTCCTTGAGCCGTTATACCATAGAGGATCCTAACATGATAGATGAGAGTCAATCAAGCAGAAACCAGATTCGTTGTTGGGTTTATAATCAGCAGACTGTTTATGAAGACCATTAAATCATTAGAGATCTGTAAGTTAATTCATATAGTATGCCTACAAATCTGATCTCAGGACAATTAGTTAGGTATTAAATGAAAGAGATAATGCTAGTCATAAGTATATACATATTGTAGGAGCTGCAACTCGCAGCTTCTTCTTCCTCTTCCTTATGTTGCTTCTCACAACACACTCAAGGAAAGAAAAAGAAAAATAAGGCAAGACACTATAGTTTTGGGAAGGTGCTATTTCACACAGCCAACCTTCTTTCTTTTCTATTATCTTGTCTGCATCAAAATAAACATGTCTTACAAGTACTTAAATAACAAATGGCTGGAGCTAATCTCTCCACATCTAATGCCACTAACCGCCTAAAAACATGCCACTATCTATGACTAAATCAACAACACAATCCAAGACTTGCTCTATGCCCACGACTGGCCAGTAGTTGTTGAATTTTACACGACCATGCCGCATCTCACGGCACTACGACATCTCACCACACCGTCTCACACAACGCCATCTCAGCATCTCACCTCCTCATGCACTCTGCTGAAATTTCTCTTGGCCACAACTCCTAGAAACACTAAACTACAGCTCAAACGAAAGGAGCAAATGCATACACGACTAAAATTAAATACAACTAATCAAGATTAAAGCTAACATTTCCCCCTTAATCTTGATTCTCCAATTTTTAGGAAGAATTAAAGAAGAGCAGGCTCGTTGTCTCTGGCATAGGCACCGAGCAAAGCCTTCTCCTCCTTTTCTTCTTCACGGACGTTCTCCTTCTTCTTCTCGGGACATTCCCAGGCAAAGTGCCCATAATCCTGGCAGCTAAAATAGCGAACCTTCTTCTTGTCACGACTGTGGTTCTTTTTCTTCATCCTCTTCGTCCACTCCGCTTTAGTGAGAAGAAGACGAGAGCCTATATCACTGTTGCCTTCATTATCCATGTTGAGGCTCTCCTCCACAGCCAAGAAGCATCTAATCAGCTCTTCGATAGACATAGTCTTGAGGTCGAGTAGTGACTAGATGGAGTGGGCAAGCTGCCGATACTTCCACGACACGCAATGTAGAAACTTCAGAACGACCTTGTGCTCGGTGACACCATCGTCGAGCGTCTCCAGATCGTTCATGATGCCCGTGAGACGCATCACAAACTCCTCCACCTTCTCACCGTCCTTGAAGGCGATATTCTGGAACTCCCGGCGGCGTGTCTGCACCCTCGCTTCACGGACGCGCTCGGAACCCATCCTAGGGACCTCGAGGGCATCCCAAGCCTCCTTCGTAGTGTCCTTCACTGCCAACAATCGTAGAAGCACTGGTGGCACATCCCGGAAGATGATGCCCAGAGCTTCACGGTCCACGCGGTAGTCGCAGACGCCCAGCTTGATCGCCTCCCACAAGCCGTTCGATTGCAGATGCACCCGCATGACAAGCGCCCACTCGGTGTAATTCGAGTGAGCCAGCATCGGCAGTTGTACTGTTGTCGAAGTCTGTCGGACCATTCGCTCGACGATGCGGAGCTCGCGACTACCGCTACGGTCAACCACCCTCGCCTTGCCATCGACGTTGTCTCCGGATTGCGACATCTCACGAACCGATCAAGCGGCTGTGATACCAATTGTAGGAGTTGCAACTCGCATCTTCTTCTTCCTCTTCCTTACGTTGCTTCTCACAACACACTCAAGGAAATAAAAAGCAAAATAAGGAAAGACACGATAGTTTTGGGAAGGTACTATTTCACACAGCCAACCTTCTTTCTTTTCTATTACCTTGTCTGCATCAAAATAAACATGTCTTACAAGTACTTAAATAACAAACGGCTGGAGCTAATCTCTCCACATCTAATGCCACTAACCTCCTAAAAACATGCCACTATCTATGATTAAATCAACATCACAATCCAAGACTTTCTCTATGCCCACAACTGGCCAGTAGTTGTTCCGTTTTACACGACCATGCCGCATCTCACGGCACTACGGCATCTCGCCACGTCGTCTCACACAACGCAATCTCGAAATCTCACCTCCTCGTGCACTCAGCTGAAATTTCTCTTGGCCACAACTCCTAGAAACACTAAACTACAGCTCAAATGAAAGGAGCAAATACATACACGACTAAAATTAAGTATAACTAATCAAGATTAAAGCTAACATTTCCCCCCTTAATCTTGATTCTACAATTTTTAGGCAGAATTGGAGAAGAGCAGGCTCGTTGTCTCTGGCATAGGCACCGAGCAAAGCCTTCTTCTCCTTTTCTTCTTCATGGGCGTTCTCCTTCTTCTTGGGACATTCCCAGGCAAAGTGCCCATAATCCTGGCAGCTAAAACAGCAAACCTTCTTCTTATCACGGCTGCAGTTCTTTTTCTTCATCCTCTCCGTCCACTCCACTTCAGTGAGAAGGAGACGAGAGCCTCCTTCACCATTGCCTTCATCATCCATGTCGAGGCTCTCCTCCACAACCAAGAAGCTCCCGATCAGCTCTTCGATAGACATAGTCTTGAGGTCAAGCAGTGACTAGATGGAGTGGGCAAGCTATCGGTACTTCCGTGACACGCAACGTAGAAACTTCAGAATGACCTTGTGCTCGGTGACGCCATCACCGAGCATCTCCAGATCGTTCACGATGCCCGTGAGATGCATCGCAAACTCCTCCACCTTCTCACCGTCCTTGAAGGCGAGACTCTCAAACTCCCGGCGGCGCATCTGCGCCCTCGCTTCATGGACGCGCTCAAAACCCATCCTCGGGACCTCGAGGGCATCCCAAGCCTCCTTCACGGTGTCCTTTGCTGCCAACGATCGCAGTAGCTCCGGCGGCACAGCCCGGAAGATGGCGCCCAGAGCTTCAAGGTCCACGCGGTAGTCGCAGACGCCCATCTTGATCGCCTCCCACAAGCCGTTCGATTGCAGATGCATCCGCATGACGAGTGCTCACTCGGTGTAATTCGAGCGAGTCAGCATCGACAATTGTCGAAGTCTGCCGGACCATTCGCTCGACGATGCAGAGCTCGCGACTACCGCTGTCGTCTGCCGCCCTCGCCTTGCCATCGAAGTCGTCTCCGGATTGCGACATCTCATGAACCGATCATGCGGCTCTGATACCAATTGTAGGAGCTGGAACTCGCAGCCTCTTCTTCCTCTTCCTTACATTGCTTCTCACAACACGCTCAAGGAAAGAAAAAGCAAAATAAGGCAAGACACGATAGTTTTGAGAAGGTACTCTTTCACCCAGCCAACCTTCTTTCTTTTCTATTACCCTGTCTTCATCAAAATAAACATGCCTTACAAGTACTTAAATAACAAACGGTTGGAGCTAATCTCTCCACATCTAATGCCACTAACCATCTAAAAACATGCCACTATCTATGACTAACTCAACAACACGATCCAAGACTTGTTCTATGCCCACGACTGGCCAGTAGTTGTTCAGTTTTACACGACAATGCCGCATCTCACGGCACTACGACATCTCACCACGCCGTCTGACATAGAGCCATCTCGGCATCTCACCTCCTCGTGCACTCGACTGAAATTTCTCCTGACCACGACTCCTAGAAACACTAAATTACAGCTCATACGAAAGGAGCAAATGCATACACGGCTGAAATTAAATACAACTAATCAAGATTAAAGTTAACACATATATAGAAGTCATACTAATCATTAGTTAACGATGCATGATCTTATACACTAATAGGTTGTACACGTGTTACACTAATACTTGTCTATGATAAATCAACAGTACACATCAGTTCTACAGACCTGAAAATCTATTACTTATAGGTGAACTTAAAGCACTAATCTGATCTGTAGTTCATTTCGATGTTGACATCTTACTAATGACACATGCATGCAAGCCCACGCCAATACAAACACGTATGCTTCATATAAGCATGTATTATATTAGTATATGTATCATGCAGTATATCTTCATCGATCCAAATTAAATCGTACCTATGTCAATGTCCATTTAAATGTGTGCTAACACACTGGTGAGCTCTACGTGTGTATATGTTATATAATGCCAAAGTAGTAATTCTATTATGCATGCTTAAAAGGCTATATCATAGAGGCTAACCACCTCCTGATATGATTATATAAACATAAGCCTATTACCCTTCTGAATCGGGTGCAATGTACATGAGGGTGAATAAATAATGAATGTATTGATGTGCGTTTTATATAAGACTTTAGATTATGTCACACTTAACACTATACAAAAAGATTACATCCTTTCAACAATATTAAATAAGTATTAAGTACACTCTTATACACATGCGTGAGATCCAAATATTGGTATATGAGTAGTTATTTATGTCTATTTTGAAGTATGTTAGATTGAAAATCATAAATCGAGGACATATAGATATGTTGGTTAATATAATGTAATATTAAAACTTTTGGGTCAAGTGCATGACTATAAGAAATGACGATGTTAGACATAATTATGAGACATTGATAATTCATAACTTCTTTAATATCTTCCAAAAGATTTGAGAAGGCATACAAAATATCAACCCTAGATGAAAAACCCTAGTCACCTAGAATGTAAAATACTCAAACATAATTAAACAAAAGTATGATTCCAAGCCAATAGTAACATATATTTCTCTACACTTGTAGAACCCTCTCTTTATTCATTTCTGGAGTTGAATACTAGGAATACTCAAATATGTGTATGCTTTGACTCAAGGTACGAAATTACTATTTTTATTTGAAAAGTTTATTTCCCTCTTGAATACATACATGATTAGATAAGTTGGTTGGTGAATATTGTTTTTTTTTAACTTTAGCCTTCCTCTTTGAATAGCCACCAACATTTATTCTTGGAAAATAGTAGCACATTGTATCAACATCGATTAGGACAGGTTGGTGCCCACTGGTTTAAGTGGATTTATGCTTCCACGACTCTGTGTAGAGAAAGGACATGAGGTCCCTCAGTATACTGGGAATCATAGTTGGTGTGTTGGCTCTCTATATGGAGAGAGCATATGGCTTCCCCAAAAAAATAAACATTTACATGAGTTATCTATTATGATTGAATTCCTAATTGAATATTGAATTTAACTCCTAGTCTGAATATTGATTTGAATCTTATTCATTTTGAAAACCCTTGTGAATACTTGATACTTGCCTACATGTTCAATTCCTTGCACGTTCTCATTGACAATTCCATGTAGTTAATTGCATATTTTAATAACTTTTCAAGTAATTAGTTTTGTACCGGTCTTTGTGACTGACCCATCCTTTCTTCTTTGGTCCATGTGTGGTCTTATTCCCTATGAGAATTCATGGACAGATCGGGTGATCCAAGATATCTTAGAAGAGACAATATGAGATATGCAGGAGATGTCCTCTGTTGGAGACAAGGTTAAATAAGTAAAAAAAATAACTTTCTGGATCTAATATATAGAAATTTAATCTTCCACACACTCTGATATAATGTATGAAGTAAATATTGTTGTATTTGTTTCTGAACAAAATTATGTCAAAATTTGGTCCTGTGAAGATCATGTTTTTACAGTGAAGGTGCCCATGCTCCTAACCTAGCTCCACCCTGGGCTCCCTGAGCTTGGTAGTGATCTTCAACCATGAGGAGGCTTCTGAATGACCAGAGAATGCAACCCAGCAGACTCATAGCTCATCTAAGGTATGCAACGACCATCTTCCACGATTAGTGGATCTCTCCTAGTGTCGCCCCGAGCCTCCTCTTCATCAGTGACAAGGGATGACCTCGGCAGCCATGGAAGCTACTCCCCATCATTGGAAGGCCACCCACAAATCCACGCACATATGCGAGTGGTTCTAAGGATTCTTGAAGTACGGTGGATTCAACTATTTCATCCAATGATTCCATATCTTTCGCGAGGACTCCCTCCTCTAGATCCACAGAAAACGGCCACCTGCTCTGCACTTTTCAGAGTTAGGTGACTATGAGATCTCCATCTGATCTCCAAGCAGTAGGCAAGATCAGGCCACGCTGCCAAGAGGAAGGCCGCACCCGAGAGAAACAGTAGGCTGGCTAGCGTGACATAAAAATGGCATGGCCCTTAGATTATTAACAAAACCATGTCCAAACTCGTGCGTATAACCTAACTTTATGAAAGTTTAACCTCAAAAAAAATTGTAGCGATGTGTTTGGACCCCATATTTTCAAACATAGGTTCAAAACAACCTAGAGTACGCTCTCTTCAAGTTTTTTAGACTAAAAAAATACAATGGTCAACGAAGTTAATCAATACCTCCAAATAGCTTAGTTTCTGGAACACTATGGTCAACGAAGTTACCAACTAGCCTCCAAAAGATCTAATCAACTCAAAATAACTTTATTTAACCATACATTACATAATATCCATTACAAGCCATTCTACATGTGTGCCCTCAATAGATGTTCAACCTCATAAATACCTAATAATAATTGTTATTCATCATGATTAAGCTCATTTAGATTTTGAGAATTATTTATTGCATATATAGTTACACTTTTTGAGTGAAAGGAGTCGATGATTGAATAATCCATTCCTTAATTTGGTATCAATCATGAACATATCATTCACGGTTTTAAAATATTATGTTAGGTATCAAAACCCTAAAATTTAGGGTCGTCACAACTCATATCATTATAGTTGACACGTTATTGTATTAAACCAACTATAGTTGTTCAAAATAGGAACTAAAGATTGAATTATTAGATTAATTTAAGAAGGAAAAGGCTTTACCATAAACTTACCAATATCATATATCTCCCTTAACAATCAAATCTAAGTAAGTGGACAAATTAGCACATCAAAATCTGATGAATCTAGGAAATTCATGATAAGATAGATATCACCCATGTTAGATGTTTGAGAGATCACACATCCATCACCACATGATCAAATTAATTGGCATTGAATCATATCTAAAAACACAAAACTATAAATGTTTTAGCCAAACTGACATAATTATGATGTTCAGTGAACAAATTAAACATTGAACGGTGATCAATCTCCAATAGAAATAAATTTTAATTCCTAGATAACAAATGGTCCATACAATATTTGGATTAATAAATATAGATATAACAAGAGAGTTATGGGATACTCCCACACCCTAGAAGTAGAACTAATTATTACTTGTGGTTGTGGCATATGAATTGAGAAGAAAGAAGGGTAAGATCATGGATGAACCAGAAACATGGAGAAGAAGTTGTGTGGTATGTGAAATCACCCTTAGAATGATTACTACAACTTTCACTCACATGTTTGAAGAAGCACATCTCCTTGATGTTTCTCTTTGAATCCTCAAAATTATGACTCATTTCTAAACTCGTTCTTTGTGTGTGCATGAAGTTTATACAAAAGTACAAGGCATGAGACCACCATATGGCAAATGAAAACAAATCTGGTCTAATTTTTGGTGTGAAACCATCCATTCATCTCACTAGGAAAACTAGTTGGATAATCTTATTTGAATACAAACTACACATGTTAAATTGTCATAGATGATCAGTTAGGGATCCTATTGGTGGAATAATATTATGAGTAGGTGGTTATCTTTCTTCAAATGGATAGACGCTTTACTAGAGGATCTAGTCAGCCTAAACTTCCTTTGCTTGTTTAGTTAAATCCAATATGATACTTAATGACTTTTTCTAATGTCAATGCTAACTATTATATAACATATAAAAGTGAAATGGACTTCAATCATATCTTAATATGGCATAGGCTTGGGATGAATTTACATAATTCATATTAGGATTTCTTTTAAATAGTTGTGAAAACCTAACTTTGTAAACTGCATGATATGTGTTAAGTTGATGTAATAGCATTCATGGGATAGTATGCATGTTTATATAATCAAAAGAAGGCTTACTAGGTGAAAGATTGAGTTAGATAGACCTAGAGTTGTGTTTTATGGAGTTGGTCCTATAGTCGACCGACTTTTATATAAGTCAGTATGCTTTATGAGGTCAACAAAGTGCATGGTCTACATGAGATAACTTGGGTTGGTTGGATCATCTAGGAGATTGACCAGCATGCCAGAGGCCAGGGAAAAAATCACCAAACTTGTAAGATACTTGAATCTAGGTTTGTAGTTTGACCCTTGCATTTTTCTAAACCACTTTCTTACTATGTTAGGGTTACTTCGCTTTTCTATGATTTATATTAATTTAGGTAAAAATTAGAATCAAATAACATCAATAAATACACACATATATATATATATATGCATCTACATAAGGCTTTAGGAATAATTAATTAATTAGTATTTAATTAGGGTTATTTATACAAATTATCCATTTCATGAGTTTTTACTTTCATTTGGACCGATAACATACATAACATTAGAGAGAGACAAGAAACTAGATTAACTTGGATTAATGTGGAATTTTATATCATGATGGGATAAGAAGGATAATGAATGCATGAATTGGGCAATTAACATACAGTACACCAAATGTTCTCAAAAGAAGAAATTGATTGCAAAATTGAATTCTTCATATTTGAATTTTCCTACCCAATGATTTTCAAATTAAATTGATGTTGAACACACCTTTAAACTTATTGATGGAAGAGAAATATATAGTACTTGTAAGAGTTAATTGGTTTGATTGATTGTCAAGTTTATTTGACTAAAGATTTATTCCTTTTTCATGTAATGTGCACTTATCTTACAAGTTACTATTCATATCCCCCTTCTAGACAAAACTGTTGCATCCTCTTGTAGTTGGCGATCGTCTTTCCCCCACACATATTTCCTTTTCCTCTCCATTGTCTTCCCCTCTCCTAACCTTCACTGGCCAATTTCTAATCCTAACATCCCCTTTTTCCTTCGATATCACGTTGCATGATTGGAATAAGGAGTCATCGCCACCATGTCTAACTAGTGACTGGTGACAAGGCTCAAGGCCATCATAGAGTGTTTCTACCTTGTTACTTGATTCCTAGATTCTCCACCATCTACCTTGTGAATATCATCTATCAATTTGTACCAAAACATTCTCCCTCCCACCTTGGGTTCATCTTCGCCATGTTGTTTCTCCTTGTTGCACCATCAACTCAAAGAATTGAAGGTTAAATTACCTCAGTCAGAAGCATGTCATCCCCTATGGACATTTTTGATGCCACATTTTTCTATGAGGTAGGATGAAGCTCTAGGTAAAACATATCCCCATGTTTCGATGACCTTCCAACATCCTTGATATAAGGTAAATCCTAGTTTCGCCACTACCAGTGCTTCCCTATGACAGTGAGGAGTTTTTCTACCACTACATTTGCCATGTGGTGAACCTGTGTGTTAGTGTCCTCAGATTGTTTAATTGACTTTTGGCATTTGATTTTGATTCCATAACCTATTTCTCTCTTACATTGGGTGGCCATCAATACCCCAATCCTCCTCCTTGTCTGTGGCATATGTGTGTCAGATGGTCTTGTTTCTTCTTAGTTTTCCTATTTTTAGCTCCCTTGCCTTCACAATGATGGTCTAAAGTTATTATTCTATCAAAGGACACCCTCTCTCTTACCTTCAATGTTCGCATTCCATGGGAAGCAGAAACAACAAGAAGAGAAATGATGTTGTTCTGCCACCTAGAACTCCATCGAATCATATGTGAGAGAAGGGTACATAAGCGGGAAATCCTTGTAATGTCTTTTCCCCAATCACCCGTTGTTATATTGACCATGGTAGTTTCGTCACTCCATTCGGTGTTATCTCACTAATTTTAGGTGTTGTAAATGGTAGAAGTATAAAATTCTTTCATGCTCGGTCAATTAATATCCAAAAGTGGGGGCAAATTATTTTGATAATTTATTTATAAAATGATTAAAATTGTAAAAATTATAACCCAATACACAAATTTTGTACTTGGATGTTTCAAAGTTCCCAACGAGACATTAAGAGTCACTTTTGGGTAACTAAGGTTGAATCGACGGTATGTGGTTCTTCCTAATTTCACTTGGGCATATAATGACTAAATCCTTTTTTTATTAGTGAGGTATATTTTGAGATACACTCCTATATTGAACCTCTTGAATCTTGTTGGAGTCCCAATTATAATTCACATACTTCTTATATGATTATTAAAATCACATTTCTCATGTACATGGGTCCTTTTTTTTATAGAAGTCAGGAGGCTATTTATTCATCTCGCCCTCCTCTTGTAAGCCAATAAGGATAATAAATACATGGACTAACATTTTCTTGAATATTAAATCAGGTAGTATTACTACCATTACAATTATCTACATCTAAGGCAACTCTAATAAACTATGGTGGTCTTATATAATCAAAGACCCCAATTTTGTGCTTTTGGTGGTACTTGGCTAGTGCATTTGCTACTTTGTTACAGTCTCTTTCTGTGAAATTGATCGTCCATTCTCCTTGCTCACGCATTCTGCCTTGTATTCTATCAATAATTCTAGTGAACTTTGGATTATTCCTCGAATTATGCTGCAACATATCTACAAACATCTTGCAGTCGGTTTCAATGGCCACCTTGGGTGTATTAGTCTGGCTTTCCATCTTATAGGCCATGTCCACTGCTACAATTTCTGCGTGTAAAGCTGACTCTGCATTCGTATCCCTTACATGCCCAGTTACCCATCTTACCTAATGGTCTCTAGTTACTATATATATGGTTGTCTTATTCTTTGACCATGCGGCATCTGTGTTTATCTTCATAAAACCCTTTGTTGGCCGTGTCCATTGCTTCCTATATTTTGGCATCGTGTTCTTTTGTTCTTCCATGTTCCATGCTATATCATTGAACTTCACTTCTCTTATTATCCTTTGCACAAGACGATGGGGTGGTAGAATGGTTTCCTAAAAAACTTGGGTATTTCTCGCGCCCCATAGCAACCAACAAGTAATCAGAAATGTAGTAGCATTTGAACTTCTATTCTTCACTTGTCCTCTAAACCATACTTTAGGATTGGATTGGAAGGTGTCTTGTTGGGTAATGTTCAGTGTTTCCATCCAGACTGTCTTCGAGTATGGGCAGTCCCTTTAGGCATGCATGAGTGTTTCCTCCCCATATGTGCATCTGTCACACTTAGCATCACTGGCCATCATACGACAGACCCTTCTATGGTTTGTAAGGATTGCACCATGCATGGCTAGCCAAGCAAAGTACTTAATCTTTGTAGACATCTTCAGGCTCCATATCAAAATCCATTCTCCTTCCATCCTAACCTCTCTTTGCCTTCTCAGGATCGTGTATGCAGAACTGGTTGAGTGGCTTCCATTCGGCATTTCTGTCCACACTCTTACATCGTATTGTTGTTTCCCTGATGGAGGTTCTAGCTTCAGTATGCTATGCACAGTTCTTGGTCTAAACCAGTGCTTGAGGTAATCCTCGTCCCATCTACTGTTTTCCAGTACCACACTGGCGACTTTCAAATCGGAAAGGTCTTCTGGAATGTTGTGTGTTATTTTTAGGCAAGTTTGATGCCTAGTTGTACCCAATAATCATACCATAAGCTTACATTTCTGCCATCACTCACTACAAAATATGAGTTCTCCATTATCATTTGCTTGCACCTGAGTGAAGCTTGAGCTCCTCACGAGATGTTCATTACTTTTCCCTCAGTGTAACCTTCAAACCTCTTCATCATGAATTGGAACCAAGCTGTATTCCTGCTGCACGCTATATCCCATGCATTCTTAGCTAAGAAAGCTACATTCCACTCCCTCATGAACTTGAGCCCCATGCCTCCATGTATTTTGCTGCTAGTTACTTTATTCCACGCCACCAGGGATATGGGATTAGTTTCTTGTATGCCACCCCATACGAACCTCCTCACAGTGTTATCAATTCTATCACAGAGACTCACTGGTAGAGTTGTTGTCTGCATGACATAATTTGGTATGGCTTCCAGCATAACTTTCGTCAGACAACTCCTGCCCTCCATTGCCAAAGATCTTGCTGCCCACCCATTGATTTTAGAATCAATTTTGTCCAAAATGCTAGCGTAAGTCTTTTTGGTCACTCTTGAGTGGATGATTGGTATGCGTAAGTATCTGCCCAGGTCATCAGTTTCTTGAAATTTTCCAATTCTTATGATCCTGGTTCTCATAGTTTGTGGTACTCCTTCCAAGAAGTATATTTGTGTTTTGGCAATAGAGATAGCTTACCCTGATGCATCTTCAAATTTGGTAAAACATTTCTTGATCACCCAAATTTGTTTGCATGTGGCTTCTATGAAGAGGATTAGATCGTCAGCAAAACATAAATGAGACATGTTGGTCCCAGTTCTTCCCAGTTTGATAGGGTTCCATTCCTTGCATTGGACAAGTTCATTTAACATTTGACTTAGTTGCTCAATGCACAAAACAAATACATATGGTGACATTGGATTAGCTTGCTTGAGCCCTCTACTGGGTTTGAATTAACTGGTACAGTTGTTGTTCTAGATAATTGAGCATTCACATGTAGTAATGGAGTTCATAATGTATGTAATGATATTTGTGGGGATTTCGATTTTCTGTAGTGTATCACGTATGAACTCCCAGGAGAGTTTGTCATATGCTTTGGATATATCAACTTTGATTGCCATAGTAGCAGGGCCTTTCTTTATTTTCATCATGTGAATTACTTCCTGGGTGAGGGTGATGTTGTCCGTGATGCGCCTTCCTGGTACAAATGTGCTCTGAACATCTGAGATCCATCCAGGCAGATACCCCTTCAATCTCTCCACTAATATCTTTGATATGAGTTTTAAACACATATTATTTAAGGAAATTGGATTTAGTTGGTCGCATGACAAAGGTTTGCTAATCTTTGGTATAAGGACAATCTTGGAATTGCAGAGTTCTCTAGAAAGAGATTCGTCTCTTAAAGCTTTTTTGGAAGTGGCCAACACTGAACTTGTAACATCCCTGACATGGGTTATGAACTAACCCTAGGTGTTTTGCTTAATTATGTAATTAAATGCTTGTGATTATCTTTTAGTATGTAATATAAGTTCCTGAGGAACATATATTTCTATTTCTGTCTTTTTTAGACAATGTTGTGTATTGTTTTGTAATACAAGGACCTATGTGAAAATTACCCAATTAGAAGGGTTAACTTACAAATTTCACATATCTAGATGCTCCTATGATGATGAGACATCATAAGAATGTATATGATGAAATATGATGGATTCTCCAAGCTTGGGCACCAAGATGCAGCTTGTGGAGCAATCTGTGTGCTTAAAACCCTAATTTTGGTGTAAAGTGCAATTTACCCAAAATCAAGGATGCAACTTGTAAAATACACCTTGTAGAGTATATTTTATGACTCTTGACATCATTTAGAGTAAAATGATGAAGAGGGAACTTCAATTGAATAATCAAATAAGAAAGGTAACCCTTGTAATTGAATCACCAAGTTGTAAGCTTAATGACCCCTTTTATGTACAACTTAGTGAGAAGTTGGCTTTCTTTTACTTTAGACCTTGGGTTTAAGATGAGTTTTGCTTAATAAATGAGGAGAAGAAACTTGCTTAGAAGGAGAGAAGGACCTAGATGAGAAATCAATAAACTAGATGTCCTTATGTTGAAATTCTACCCAAAGTATATAGGTTCCTTTCCTTTGCAAACAAAGGACCGTTTCCTTCACTTCCTCACTTATCCCCTTGCTTGGACCGACTAAGGTAGAGCTCTGGAGCAGAGGAGAACGGATAAGGAGTTCTAGGTAAGCTTTTATCCTCATCTTGCTCGGATTCATGGAGGAAATCATGGTGCAAGGTTGGTTTTATGGTCTTTCTTACTTGGTTCCTCTTTCTAGCCGACCTTTCCCAACCAATTCTTGGAGAAACGACCTTGGCCGACCTGTGGAGCTCAAGATGCCATTAAAATCTTGGAATCTTGGAAGCTTGCATCTCTAGGACCGACCTTAAGGCGGGTTTTATAACTCTAAACCCTTATGCTTTGTTATATACATCTTCTTTCTTGCAAATAGTAGCTTGTTCTTCTTTCCCCCATCTTTCCTTGCACTCTTGCAAGAAAAACCATGAAAAACAGACCTTAGTCTCAAGGTAGAAGATGATGGGCGTGAATACCTAGGCAAATTTATCAAACGATCTCCCACCTTTGGTCTAAATAGTTTGCAAAACCGTTTGGGACCAAACGGTTTCAAAACCGTTGAAACCGTTTGGACTCATGTGGTTTGCAAAACCGTTTAGACTCAAACGGTTTCAAAACCGTTTGGGAGGTTTGACCATGTGTTGACCGTTTGAGGGTCTTCTGGACATATTATGAATTAATCACCTACAAAGAATCATCATCTAATTCTAAGCCATTCTCAAGTTGAAGGCACTTTAATCACCTAAACCCTAATCGGGTTCTTTTGCTGATTTTGATGGACCAATCAGTTTGGGTTGAGTGGCCCAAACGGTTTCAAAACCATTTGGGGATCACCCAAACGGTCTCAAGACCGTTTGGTGATCACCCAAGACCGTTTGGAGGTCTAGGGTTAAGATAATTTGATCAATTGAAGGTCCAATCATAATAGGTTGTTGAAATAATTAAAAGTGCTGATTTGTGACTTAATTAGGGTTCAACCCTTAACAAATGGACTTAGATTTTGATGGGACTTTGGGAAAACGGTCTCAAGACCATTTGGGGGATGTCCAAATGATCTCAAGACCGTTTGGTGTCAGGTCATGGCCCAATTGGGTGAAAGTTGATGGGTTCAACTTCAATTAGAATCATGTTGATGAATGTTGATGGTTGATCGATTACAAACCCTAATCCAATTATCCCAACCCTAATTGGCTATCAATTGAGGGTCAATTGAGTGCCTAATTGGTTAAGGATTAACCTAATTACCTTAATTAATAAGTGGTTAACAAGGATGAGATCAATTGAGGGGTTTAACATTGAAAACCCTAATCGATTGCAAGTGTTGATGCACTTTCTAGGTCCATGCGGTTTTGAGATGTTTGAACCAAACGGTCTCAAGACCGTTTGTGTGGAAAAACATCCCATTATCACACAGATAATGAGGTGTTACACAAAAATGTGTGGAAATCACCATAACCACAGATTATCGAAATCATGGGTTAATTAAAACTGATTGCGGAAAATTGATAAACTGAGAAACTATTACATTCCCGTCCTCATCCTGCACAGAAAACAAGTTATATACATATCCATTCAAGCCTGGTTACATGTCCATATCTTAGAACAACAGTTGTCCTGTCACATCGTGAGTTCATCACCTGATTATACATACATAAGGCCCACATCTGGCCAGCAGCAGGATATACAAAACATCTATAGATGCACATCATGAAACAGTGTCAAAACATCGCCAAGGACCTGAGAGTACAAGGATGACTCTAGACTCTATCACAAAACACCCAAAAGCAGCATATCCAACGGTTGCCTTCTACTGATCTTCTTGCTGCGCGGCCGCAACTCCGCGACCACCACCACTTCTAACTCGACCACCTAAAAAGGGTGCAAACCAGCAGAGTGAGACAATTGAACATTGTCCCAGCGGGAGGCATAACTCCCCGCCAAAACTACAAAACCTCATAAGATCATATACATTAAGCAGCTACCTAATAGAAGATATAGCAAGAACAGTCTTATTAGAAAATCTATCTAAGCTTACCAGATATATCCAAGTTCTACTGCCATTTAAGAACATATAACTACAAGATGTAAAGAGAGTAATTAAACAAACAAGGCCTCAACCAATGTTTTGTGTTTGTCTTAAGCAGTATATACTAAACGGATGGATTACGTTTTATTATGCCCTGAGGAAGTGAACCGTATCGTTCAAATCCAACCTTCGGTTGCGAAGCCCATAACTGGTGCCATACAAGGTCAATGGAAGAGCCGAAATCCACAACCTCACCCCTCGTGGTCAGTACACGAGAAACATAGCAGGACCGCAGTCTCATGCTCAAGTGACCTTAAGCCACAGGGTCAGCTCCTCAGGCTACCCTCTACCTAGCCCGCCTCGGTACAGGTCACGACCCTAGTAAAACTGAGCCACGGGTCTAAACACCGTGCTATGAGCCATGAACACATTCATGCTCATCAAATCACATATCCGGAGCCATGGGCCATGTTCACCATGCTCATCACATATCCGAGTCTGCAACCGCAGCTGCACTCGTTTCACCTCTCTATTTGAGGCTAGGAAAAACCTCGCATATTCAAAAATATGCGCTCCGGGTTAACCCGCAGGAGAACCCATTTCACCATCACCCACTCCTGACTGATGATGGATCTAAGGCCAGGGCAAACTACATGATAGATTTCACTGTGATTAATTAGTATCTTATAGATGGATTGCAAGATTCAACCAAGTTGTATAACATGCAAACTATAGAAGGAAATAAACAACATAAACTCAACATTATGTTATTATTATAATTACATCAAACTGATCCATCTTAGGGATCCAACATCACATGTTATCACTTGGCCTCTTACCAACCACCTAGATCCACCTCAAGGATCATCATATAACATGGGATCTCAATCCCTCATCACATAGTGCTACAACCTCTCAAGGCTTACATCATCATTATGGAATGTCATTCAAAATACATCTATCGTCACAGTATTCACATATAACCATCCCTCGTAGTCTTTCATTTGGCTATGCAGTACCTGCATGGTTAGCACCATTCAATAATTATAAGTTCACATAAGGACTATGCTCACTACCATGAGATGTTATTTAAGATGTTATAATTATCAATTATACAATCACTGATGATCATGTGTACAAGGCACATTATTAAGCAACTATTTATGTACTTCACCTTGCTTCAACATCATGCTAAACATACAAAACTAGCATTATTATTACTGCTACCATTGTCACTATTATTATCATCAAGTGATCAAGGAGTCACCAACGTTATCAAGGACATATACAATTAGGTTGTTTCCTCGACACAAGGATCCCTCACAAAAGATACTAAAACCCTGACTAAAAGACCATCCCGAGCAAGGTTCAACCTCACCTAAAACCATGGCGTGCAGCCGAATCAGGCGTGCAGCGTGCAGCACTGAAACAAAGGTGAGCGTGCAGGGTCTATCGGCTAGTCGCAACACGTGCAAGGGCGTGTAGACTGTGTCGGGTGAACTGACCATGTCGAGCGAGCAAGGGGGTGTCGGGCGACTCAGGGGTGTCGTGCAAAGGTGTGACACTCTTGGCGTGTAACTTGGCCAGGAGAGCAAGGCTATCAGGCGTGCAGGGCAGCGCTCACCCGCCAACACACGAGCCATCTTACTACTAAGGCCACCCGCGTGCAACAGTGCAATGTGCACCTAGGCGTGCAGGCTATTGAGCGTGCAAGGTGTATCGGGTGAGCAGAGCAACGCTGGTCGACACGGGCTGATGTCGGGCGAGCAGGTTGTGTATCGGGCGAGCAAGGTTGTCGAGTGAGCAGGGCAGCGTGTCGCTCACACGTCAAGGTCTATTTGTGCAAGACATCTCTGTCGGGCGAGCAAGCCCACCGGGCGAGCAGCTCCAAAGCGTGCAGCCGGCCGGGCAACTAAGGGTTGGCTTGCACGCTCCACACAGAGCAGAACTCTCAATCAATTCAAGGTGAGCAGGCCATGCAAGGGAAAGCTAGATCAAGGGGGTTGTCGGGCAGCACCTCCACAAGCACCAAACACCCAAGGTACATCTCTACAAGGTCAACAAAATGAGCTCACCTTCTAACCCAAGGTGAGAAGAGAGTCTTGCTCAAGCCACTAAGTCACAAGCTCACCTCAATCTACTAGGAAGGAGGGGTGTTTCTCATGGCACTAGGACCCAAACTCACTCTTCTAGACCAAGGGGAGAAAGAAGTGTTGCTCCCTAAACCCTATCTTACCTGGATCGGCCAACATGGCTACTAAGCAAGAACTAAGCTACACATAAACATATAAGCAAGATTATGGAATCAACATATATGAAAAGAGAGTAGAGTAGCTAGGGTTAGAGTTATGCAACCCGCCTTAAGCTCCAAGCTCCAAGGAAGAAGAAGAGCTCCAAGCTTCAAGGGATATCAACCACAAAAGCTCCTCCAAGGGGGGTGTATCGGCCACCACTGCTTCTTCAAGGGATTGTGTCGGCCGATACAAGCAAAGAAGGAAGGAGTATCGCTCACTCAAGGTGGAGGAAAGACCAAAAGATCAAAGGAAGTCAAGGCAAGGGAAAGAACCACCTATATAGAAGGAAAGGGAGGAGAAAACATGGTTGATCCATGCTAGATGTCGTCCACCCAAGGGACACTTGTCCTAGAGTTCAAGCCACCACTCTAGCAAGCATTAAGACACTTGTCCAAGATAGGCACCAAGTGTCCACCAAACAAGACCAAGCACTATGGGCAACACAACAAGCTTGCACTAGGGCAAACACCTCCTTGTTGGCTGACACAAACACCCTAGGTCGACACACACCTCACTTGACCGATACAAGGCCCAACCAAGCCCAAACAAGGCACCTCAAGGCCCAAACAAACTCAACCAAGGCCCAAAGAACTCAAACAACAAGCCCAAGCCTTCCTCTCAACCCTAGAGGGAGCAAAGAGAGAGGGGAACACCTCACAAGATGGCAAACTTGCTCAAAAAACCCTAGACTTGGGTTATTTGCAAGTAGCATCTCCAACTCTCAACAAGGCACAACCAAACCCTGATCACCACTCAAGGTGATTAGCAGGCATCAAAGCACCAGGGTTAAGCAAAGCAAACAGGGTAAACCCTAAATGAAGGTCAGGGTCCTTACAATCTAACCCCCTTTAAGGGATTTCGTCCCTGAAATCCAAAGAGAAAAGAGAGGGATACTTCCTCCTCATCTCTTCCTCAAGCTCCCACGTGGCTTCCTCAACGCCACGACGCTGCCAAAGAACTTTCACAAGAACCAGGTCCTTCCTCTTCAACTTCTTAACTCTTCTGTCAAGAATCGCCACAAGACCTTCCTCGTAGGTCACATCTTCATCAAGCTCAACTTCAACTGGTTGTATCACTGTTCCTGAATCTGGATGACTTTTCTTCAGCATACTGACATGAAACACTGGATGTAACCTGTGCAACTCTGGAGGTAACTATATCTTGTAAGCTACCTTTCCAACACGTGCTATGACTGGGTAAGGCCCCATATACCTGGGTGCCAACTTACCCTTCTGTCCAAACCTTAGCACACCTTTCCAAGGCGAGACTTTAAGATATACTTTCTCCTACCTGGAACTCCAAAGGTCGTCGGCGATTATCTGCATAAGACTTCTGCCTGTCCTGCGCCACTTTCAACTGGTGTTGTATCACTTTGATCTTATCTTTCGTCTGCTAAACTAACTCAGGACCCAAAAGCTGATACTCACCAGACTCATACCAACACAAAGGAGATCTGCACTTCCTTCCATACAAAGCCTCATAAGGAGCCATGTCGATGCTCCGTTGATAACTGTTGTTGTAGGCGAATTCTATCAAACTCAGATGCACATCCCAACAGCCTAGGAACTGCAAAACACAAGCTCGAAGAAGATCTTCTAGAATCTGAATAGTCCTCTCAGACTGTCCATTTGTCTGCGGGTGAAAGGCGGTACTGAACCTCAACTGCGTTCCCAATGCTTTGTGCAACTGTTCCCAAAAACGACTCATGAACTGAGGACCTCTGTCAGAGACTATTGATTCTGGCACACCATGCAAACATACTATCTCATCCAAATACACTCGAGTGAGTTTCTCCATTGTATGCGTCGTCTTCACAGGCAGGAAATGGGCAGACTTCGTCAATCTATCCACTATCACCCAAATGGAATCATGATTCCTAGCTATCCTGGGCAGACCAACTACGAAATCTATGGTTATATGATCCCATTTCCACTTCGGTATTGGAAAAGGTTGCAACGTTCCTGCCGGCTTCTGATGTTCAGACTTCACTTGCTGACAAACTGCACATCTTGCCACAAACTCAACTACATCTCTCTTCAAACCGGGCCACCAATACAAGTCCTTCAGACTATGATACATCTTGGTGACACCTGGATGCATAGCATACATCGACGTGTGTGCTTCCTCAAGAACCAACTTCCTTAGCTCATCAACATCTGGAACCACCATCCTATCACGATAGCAAACTAGTCCATCCTCAGACTCATGAAACCCATCACGCTTGTCGCTGCCGAACTCTGATCTGATCAACTGTACCGCATCATCAGTCTGTTGTGCATCCTTGATCTGCTGCCTCAATGTAGGCTTGACTTGCAACTGTGCGAAAAGACCAGACAACAAAGAAACTTCCATCTGCACATTCATCTGCCGCAAAGAGACAAACATATCTCGCTTATGGCATACCAGAGAACTCAACTGTGCCTTCTTTGAAGAAAGGGAAGAAGACTTTCTACTAAGCACATCAGCTACCATGTTTGCCTTGCCAGGATGATACTCGATAGTGTAGTCATAATCATTGATCAACTCCATCCAATGTCGTTGTCGCATGTTCAACTCTTGTTGCGTAAAGATGTACTTCATATTCTTATGATCCGTAAAGATCTGACACACTTCCCCATACAGATAGTGTCTCTAAATCTTCAACGCATGCACCACTGCCACCAACTCCAAGTCATGAGTTGGGTAGTTCTCCTCATGCTTCTTGAGTTGTCGTGAGGCAAAAGAAACCACATGATCTTCCTGCATCAACACGTAACCTAAACCCTTCTTGGAAGCATCACAGAAAACTACATAGCCTTTCCCAGGCTCTGGCAAGATCAACACTGGAGCACTGGTCAGCTTCTCCTTCAAACTCTGGAAAGCTTACTGACATCGATCATCCCAAACAAAAGGTACATCCTTCCTGGTCAACCTCGTCATCGGTAACGTGATCACACTGAAATCCTTGATAAACCTCTGGTAGTATCCTGCTAACCCAAGGAAACTACGAACTTCCGTTGGCGTCTTTGGCTATTCCCAATCTGCAACAGATTCCACCTTCTTCAGATCTACTTTGAATCCTTCAGCAGATATCATGTGACCCAAGAAAGTCACTTCTCCCAACCAGAACTCACACTTGCTGAACTTGGCATACAACTGATGTTGACGAAGAAGAGTCAAATCTCGATGAAGATGTTGATCATGCTCTAGCCTGTCCCGACTATAGATCAAGATGTCATCTATAAAGACTACGACCTACTGATCTAGGAACGGACGGAACACTCTATTCATCAGATCCATGAAAGCAACAGGTGCATTGGTTAACCCAAATGGCATAACCACAAACTCATAATGACCATACCTTGTCCTGAAAGCTGACTTTGGTATGTCATCCTCCTTGATCCTCAACTGATGATATTCGGACCGTATATCGATCTTCGAGAACAGTGTGGCACCACGCAATTGATTAAATAGATCATCTATCCTCGGCAACGGGTACTTATTCTTGATCGTGACCTTGTTCAACTACCGGTAGTCTATACACAACTGCATCGAACCATCCTTCTTCTTGACAAACAACACGGGAGCTCCCCAAGGCGATGTGCTCGGTCGGATGAAACCTTTGTCTAGCAATTCCTGTAACTGCTTTTTCAACTTTGCCATCTCTGTTGGAGCCATTCTATACGGTGTCTGTGCAATTGGCTGTGTTAATGGTACCAGATTGATCTTGAAATCAATTTCTTGGGGTGGAGGAACGCTAGGAAACTCTTCAGGAAACACGTCAGCAAACTCTCGAACAACCGAAACCTCATCAAGGCTAGGACCTTTCTCCTTGGCAACCACAACGGTATCCACCACATGAGCTAAGAACGCCTCACATCCTTGTCGTAGCAACTTATCTGCCACCATAGCTTATACCAAACATGTCGAAAGAATCTTCCTATCTCCCTGGAAGATCCACTTCTCTCCAGCATCATCAAACACTGCCTGCTTGGAACCACAGTCCAAAACAACCTTATACTTCTCTAAGGTATCCATCCCAAGGATAACATCAAAACCATACATATCAAGTGGTATGAGGTCCACTTGAATGCGGTGTCCCGAGAAAGACAAGACACAAGATGGACAATCTTCTTGAAGCAAAGAGGAACCATCAAGAGGGGTTTCTAAAAACAAGCTATCCTTCTTACAGCTAACAGGTAAACGGCAGTTTTCAAGCATACTATAGGCGATAAAAGAGTGTGTAGCACCCGGGTCAACCAGAATAGATATAAAGCAAGAAGAAGACATATCAGAATGAAATAAGTTCATCTGACCTATCACTACTCGCAGGTTGACTATCGCCTCCGACTGACTCATGGCATAGAATCGAGCCGTAGCTTGTTGTCCACGACCTCTGCTTCCTTGAGCAGATGATCCAGCTTGAGACACTTAACCACGTCCTCGTCCTCTGCTACCACTGGGCTGAGGTCTCTCTAGCTCTTGAAGGTTCTGCCTCGGTTGCTGTGTCACTTCATCATCTCTGAAGGGACAACTTGACTTGACATGCCCTATCTGACCGCAGGCATAGCATGTCCTACCATCAACTCGCGACCTAGATGGCCCTGTCACTGCCACAGAAGCCGAACTTTGTGCCTTAGATGGTGAAGAAACATAACCTCTTCCTCTACTCAGAGACCACTGAGACGGTCTACCAAAACCTCTCATCGCTGCCGGTGCCAAAAACCTGGGCTTCTTGAAGCCACCAAACCTCTGACTCTGGAACTGGGCAGGTCTCTTTTTAGCCATAGACTCTCTCTTCTCCCTTACAAATTGTTTGATCCTCTGAACGGATTCCACAAACAACGCAATCTGCTCCCGGTTCTCCAACGCAGAAACAGGTGTTGTCAGCTCCAATCTCAGACCCTTCTCGAAACGTCTGATATGTTCCTCGTCTGTTGCTGCCATGTGAGGACAAAACCTCAACAGATCCATAAACTTGGCTTCATACTCGGTGATGTTCATCGGTCCCTGTCACAAACTCTCAAACTGAATGATCTTCTCATCCATATACGTCTTGGGAAAGTATCTGGTGACGAACTCGCGTCTAAACACTTCCCAAAAGATCACCTCACCAGGCCGCTTCTCTTCCTCGATGGTCCACCAGTGACCAACACTACCTTTCAGAAGGTAGACATCGTTCTTTACCTTGTCCACTTCGGGGATGTCGAGGATCTGGAAAGCCTTCTCAAGACTTGTCAGCCACAGATCTGCATCCGTTGGATCAGCCGTTCCAGCATAATTCGAAGCTCCAACTCAGCGAAGCCGCTCAAAGGTCTTCCCAATACCCGATGCTTCTCCATGGGGAACCTGTGCTCATAGAGGAGGCACTGGTAATCGCTCAACCATGAGATTCATCGTAGCCATCATCTGCCCCATAAGCTGTTGGTAGGCAGGATTTTCAAGTATGGCTGGGTCAGGTTGGGGGACCTCAGGCACCCGATCTTCATGTGTCTGTCCTTCTGCTCCATCAACCGATGTAGCATCACTATGCTCAGGAGCATGTTCTTCATGGTTTCCAGACATCTTGGCTTTTCTTCTGCTGAGGGCAGAAGATTTGTAAGAAAACCTAGAAAACTCATAAGAACAGACTCAACCTAGTCCTAAATCCCTGTAGACTCAACGAACCTAAAGCTCTGATACCAAAACTTGTGGCAACACATCCCATTATCACACAGATAATGAGGTGTTACACAAAAATGTGCAGAAATCACCATAACCACAGATTATCGAAATCACGGGTTAATTAAAACCGATTGCGGATTACTGATAAACTGAGAAACTATTACATCCCGTCCTCATCCTGCACAGAAAACAAGTTATATACATATCCATTCAAGCCTAGTTACATGTCCACAGCTTAGAACAACAGCTATCCTGTCACATTGTGAGTTCATCACCTGTTTATACATACATAAGGCCCACATCTGGCCAGCAGCAGGATATACAAAACATCTATATATGTACATCGTAAAACAACGTAAAAACATCGCCAAGGACCTGAGAGTACATGGATGACTCTAGACTCTATCACAAAACACCCAAAAGCAGTATATCGAACGCTTGCCTTCTACTGATCTTCTTGCTGCGTGGCCACAACTCCACGACCACCACCATTTCTAACTCAACCACCTAAAAAGGGTGCAACCAGTGGAGTGAGACAATTGAAAATTGTCCCACCGGGAGGCATAACTCCCCGCCAAAACTACAAAACCTCATAAGATCATATACATTAAGCAGCTACCTGATAGAAGATATAGTAAGAACAGTCTTATTAGAAAAGCTATCTAAGCTTACCAGATATATCCAAGTTCTACTACCATGAAAGAACATATAACTGCAAGATGTAAAGAGAGTAATTAAACAAACAAGGCCTCAACCAATGTTTCGTGTTTGTCTTAAGCAGTATATACTAAACGGCTGGATTACGTTTTATTATGCCCTGAGGAAGTGAACTGTACTGTTCAAATCCAACCTTCGGCTGCGAAGCCCGTAACCGGTGCCATACAAGGTCAATGGAAGAGCCGAAATACACAACCTCACCCCTCATAGCAGGACCGCAGTCTCATGCTCAAGTGGACTTAAGCCACAGGGTCAGCTCCTCAAGCTACCCTCTACCTAGCCCGCCTCGGTACAGGTCACGACGCTAGTAAAACTGAGCCATGGGTTTAAACACCATGCTCTGAGCCATGAACGCATTCATGCTCATCAAATCACATATCTGGAGCCATGGGCCATGTTCACCATGCTCATCACATATCTGAGTCTGCAACCGCAGCTGCACTCATTTCACCTCTCTATTTGAGGCTAGGAGAAACCTCACATATTCAAAAATATGCGCTCCGGGTTAACCCGCAGGAGAACCCGTTTCACCATCACCCACTCCTGACTGATGATGGATCTATGGCCAAGGCAAACTACATGATAGATTTCACTGTGATTAATTAGTATCTTTTAGATGGATTGCAAGATTCAACCAAGTTGTATAACATGCAAACTATAGAAGGAAATAAACAACATAAACTCAACATTATGTTATTATTGTAATTACATCAACCTGATCCATCTCAGGGATCCAACATCCCATGTTATCACTTGGCCTCTTACCAACCACCTAGATCCACCTCAAGGATCATCATATAACATGGGATCTCAATCCCTCATCACATAGTGCTACAACCTCTCAAGGCTTACATCATCATTATGGAATGTCATTCAAAATACATCTGTCGTCACAGTATTCACATATAACCATCCCTCATAGCCTTTCATTTGGCTATGCAGTACCTGCATGGTTAGCACTATTCAATAATTATAAGTTCACATAAGGACTATGCTCACTACCATGAGATGTTATTTAAGATGATATAATTATCAATTATACAGTCACTGATGATCATGTGTACAAGGCACATTATTAAGCAACTATTTATGTGCTTCACCTTACTTCAACATCATGCTAAACATACAAAACTAGCATTATTATTACTGCTACCATTGTCACTATTATTATCATCAAGTGATCAAGGAGTCACCAACGTTATCAAGGACATATACAATTAGGTTGTTTCCTCGACACAAGGATCCCTCACAAAAGATACTAAAACCCTCACTAAAAGACCATCCCGGGCAAGGTTCTATCTTACCTAAAACCATGGCATGCAGCCGAGTCAGGCGTGCAGCGTGAAGCACTGAAACAAAGGTGAGCGTGCAGGGTCTATCGGCTAGTCGCAACGCGTGCAAGGGCGTGCAGACTGTGTCGGGTGAACTGACCATGTCGAGCGAGCAAGGGGCGTGACGGGCGACTCAGGGGTGTTGTGCAAAGGTGTGACGCTCTTGGCGTGCAACTTGGCCGGGCGAGCAAGGCTATCGGGCGTGCAGGGCAGCGCTCACCCGCCAACACACGAGCCATCTTACTACTAAGTCCACCCACGTGCAGCAGTGCAACGTGCACCTAGGCGTGCAGGCTATTGAGCTTGCAAGGTGTATCGGGTGAGCAGAGCAATGCTGGTCGACAAGGGCTGATGCCGGGTGAGCAGGTTGTGTATCGGGCGAGCAAGGTTGTCGAGCGAGCAGGGCAGCGTGTCGCTCGTGCGTCAAGGTCTATCCGTGCAAGACATCTCTGTTGGGTGAGCAATCCCACTGGGCGAGCAGCTCTAAAGTGTGCAGCCGGCCGGGCAACTAAGGGTTGGCTCGCGCGCTCCACACAGAGCAGAACTCTCAACTGATTCAAGGTGAGCATACCATGCAAGGGAAAGCTAGATCAAGGGGGCTGTCGGGCAGCACCTCCACAAGCACCAAACACCCAAGGTACATCTCTACAAGGTAAACAAAATGAGCTCACCTTCTAGCCCAAGGTGAGAAGAGAGTCTTGCTCAAGCCACTAAGTCACAAGCTCACCTCAATCGACTAGGAAGGAGGGGTGTTGCTCATGGCACTAGGACCCAAACTCACTCTTCTAGACCAAGGGGAGAAAGGAGTGTTGCTCCCTAAACCCTATCTTACCTGGATCGAACAACATGGCTACTAAGCAAGAACTAAGCTACACATAAACATATAAGCACGATTATGGAATCAACATATATGAAAAGAGAGTAGAGTAGCTAGGGTTAGAGTTATGCAACCCGCCTTAAGCTCCAAGCTCCAAGGAAGAAGAAGAGCTCCAAGCTTCAAGGGATATCGACCACCAAAGCTCCTCCAAGGGGGGGTGTATCGGCTACCACTGCTTCTTCAAGGGAGTGTGTCGGCCGACACAAGCAAAGAAGGAAGGAGTATCGCTCACTCAAGGTGGAGGAAAGACCAAAAGATCAAAGGAAGTCAAGGCAAGGGAAAGAACCACCTATATAGAAGGAAAGGGAGGAGAAAACAAGGTTGATCCATGCTAGATGTTGTCCACCCAAGGGACACTTGTCCTAGAGTTCAAGCCACCACTCTAGCAAGCCTTAAGACACTTGTCCAAGATATGCACCAAGTGTCCACCAAACAAGACCAAGCACTATGGGCGACACAACAAGCTTGCACTAGGGCGAAACACCTCCTTGTTGGCCGACACAAACACCCTAGGTCGACACACACCTCACTTGGCTGATACAAGGCCCAACCAAGCCCAAACAAGGCACCTCAAGGCCCAAACAAACTCAACCAAGGCCCAAAGAACTCAAACAACAAGCCCAAGCCTTCCTCTCAACCCTAGAGGGATCAAAGAGAGAGGGGAACACCTCACAAGATGGCAAACTTGCTCACAAAACCCTAGACTTGGGTTATTTGCAAGTAGCACCTCCAACTCTCAACAAGGCACAACCAAACCATGATCACCACTCAAGGTGATTAGCAGGCATCAAAGCACCAGGGTTAAGCAAAGCAAACAGGGTAAACCCTAAACGAAGGTCAGGGTCCTTACATTTTGAATCCAAACGGTGTCAAGACCGTTTGGGGGCAGACGGTCTCAAGACCGTTTGGGCCCAAACGGTTTCAAAACCGTTTGGACTCATGCAGTTTCTAAACCGTTTAAGGTCATGCAGTTTCCAAATCGTTTAAGGTCATGCGGTTTCAAAGTCAACCTTGGCTAAATGGTCAACATGATCAAACGGTTTCAAGATCGTTTAAGGTCAAACGGTCTTGAGTATGAACATGACCATGTGGTATTGAAACCAAAGGTACCAAACGGTCAACCCCTCCATGCAGTTTCAAAACCGTTTGGAGGTTGAAGTGTGAAACCGTTTGGGGACTTTTAGGGTTAAGATTGCTTAATGCCTTGAAGGCTTAGATGGTTCAATGGTTGATTATCTCAAACCCTAATGATACCTAAAGACATTAAGGGGTTAAGTAATTAGTAGATTGATCCATGTTATGGTTAATGGTGAACATTACCAATGTACCCTTGAAGGGTTCAAGTAGACAACACCCCTTAATCAAGCAAACCCTAATGACCAAAATGGTGATGACTTGACTTATGTTACTCAAAGTTGACTTGACCTAACCTAATCTAGAGTAATGTAAACATCATCTAGTAGCGAGAGGAGAGAGAAGGCTCCTAATATGAATAAAAGTCAAGTAAAATACCTTCAATATGAATAAATGCACATGATTAGGGTATGATCCTTCATAGTGAGATTATAGAAACCCTAATTATGATAATTGATGAGTCTTAACCTAATTTGAAGGCATTAATGATAGTAATCCTCATACATGATGATGCTATGACCTCAATTCACTGTGAAGTGAATAGTAAACCCTAATTCTAAGATAATAACAGGTGATGTGAATACTAAACCCTAATTTAGGGTGATGTAATGAATGGAATAATTTTGGGTTATGCCTTTAAGCATGAAACCCTATGAATAGATCATAACATGAGGAACCTTTGTGCCTTGTAAGCTAAAGGGGTTTAATATCCCTAATTGAATTAAATAAACCCTAACCCTAGGAACCAATCATGGTATGTTGATAACAGCATGACCGTGCTAAGGAGCACGACCATGATAGCTTTCCCTTGCACGGCCGTGCAAGGAAGCACGGCCGTGGTGTTCTATGAAGAAACTGAAAAGTTTTGGTATTGTGCTAATACTGTTATATATGCATGTCCTCAATTATATTAGTCATGCAGGTTGATATCAAGAGGTGATCATATCCAGGTAAGGGTTATGATGTCATATTCCTTGAAAACATTTATAAGCTCTAAGAGTAATGATATGTGAGAAGTATATACATTTCTTCAATCAGGTCATGATGTTAGATGACTTGATGCTTATATGTCACTTGGTAGCAAGTGTTATGATAATCTGAGGGTTTGAATAACTATGTTCTTGAATCGTATGATAACTGATGTGAGTTAAACTTGATACATTTAGTATTCTTCTTTCATAGCAGTTGTTTTAATGGTTAATGCTTGGAAACATGCTTGATGCTAAAAGAATGTTGAAATGTACCTAAATAATCAAGTATAATCATATCATGTAGATCCTTGATCATAGATCCATCATTGTCAGAAGCTAAATGATGGTGAAACAAGTTTTCCTAAGGGAACTCCTGGATCACATACTTTTAAGTATGTGGGGGATTATGGACACGAATATCCTTACGTCCTAGTGTAGGAATTGATGTAAGATATACCTTAATCCATCAACCCTTCACTATATGTTTATGCCGGGGTGATCTTTCACTATTCTCCCGGGGGAATATTTAATGCCACATCGATGAGAGATAAACAAGAGATCTTTAGATGGCGAAGAGAGTACAGAATGCCACTGTGACTCTAATAGCGAAGTTTCCAGAATACCTTGGAAAGCTATCTTAGAAGAGACACGAGATGTCCTGCATGATTGATCCTCACACTGACTGAGGAAGATGAGGTCATAAGAATCCGGCTCTTTTGATGACCTATGTATGATAGTGATGCGACTTAGTAAGTGATCGGTTGGAGTATGAGTGGTATACCTCATCTCCGCAGGGCATAATAATGTTTGGAAAACATAATCAACCGCGTAGCATATCTGCTTAGGTTGAACTATGAGAAACAATGATTGATGTTACATTGTTTACATTAGTATTTTATTCAAAGTATCTAGTATACATGTTCTTCATATTCCTTAATGAAGTGATTGCTTAAGCAGAATATGCTTTGCTTATTATCAAACCTGTTGTTGAATGATTTAAGTTACTTTGCTTATGTTATTCCTTAATTACTATAATAAAGCTTTGGAGGAGAGTTATAACTCTCGCTGGGACAATTATTTAAAATTGTCTCACCCTATAGATTTCAACTTTTTAGGTGCTCGCCGAGGACAAAGGAACCAATCTGCGGGTGAGCAGTATCAGCAGCAGCAACACCAGGGGCAGCAGTGAATCTCAGGTGGAGATACTGACTGTCAAGTCCTGTATTTAGTTTGTCTTATGTCGTCTCTGTACTCTCAGGTCCTAGGAGTCAATAGGTCTGAGGTTTTTGGCTTTAAGCCTCGAGATTTTGTATCTGGATGTATATTATCACTGGGAAGGTGATTTAATAGAGATGTAATGTTAAAACATGATGTAAACTGTTTACCTTGTTTCTTATAAAGAAGTTTTATGGTTTAAAGATCTTTCCTTAAAAAATTTTAATTTCTAGTGATTTTTCATAATTCTGCTGCCAGTTAAACAATCTCTTTCGCACTAGTTAATCCTGTTTTCGCGAGACGGTCACCACAATTAAGTGGTATAAGAGCTCTAGGTTTGCTGAGTCTACAGAGACATAGGACTTAGGATGTTGAGTATATTCTTAGTTTCTTCTAGTATATCTAATAGTGTCTCCTGCTCCTCATGAGAAGAAGATAAGTAAGGATGTCTGGACCACATGAGGAGTATGTGGCAGAGAGTAGTGTCGCTACACCCCGAGAAGGTGCAAGGAACCCGGAGATAGAATAGTCTGTACCTGAGCCACCCATGGAGCCCCCTCAGTTTAACCCAGCTGACATGGGGAACCCAGCTGTTCAGACCATGTTCGGGCAGTTTATGACTGCCATGACACACATCACAGATAGGATGCCTATTCCTGCACCTAGGGCACCTGCTCAGTCAGAAGGACAAGGTATCGGCAAAATGTTCGAACGACTTTGCCGAGTCAAAGCAACCGAGTACTTTGGAACGACTAACCCTGCAGATGCCGATCTATGGTTAACCGAGCTCGAGAAGGCCTTTAGAATCCTGAACATCCCAAAAGTTGAGAAGGTTAGACATGCTGTCTATCTTCTCAAGGGGAGTGTTGGTCACTGGTGGACCATGGATGTGGCAACACATCCCATTATCACATATATAACGAGGTGTTACGTGAAAACGTGCAAAAAACACCATAACCACAGCTTAACAAAAACACGGGTTAATTAAAACCTTTTTGCGAGAAACTGATAAACTGAGAAACATATTACATTTCAGACCATATCCTGCAAGAAAATATGTTATATACATATCCATACCAGTCTGGTTACATGTCCACAACTTAGAGCAACATCTGTCCTGTCGTAACATGAGTTCACCACCTGTTATATACATAAAGGCCCACGTCCGGCCAGTAGTAGGGTATACAAACAACATCAGTCGTACATCGTAAAATAATGTCAAAACACCGCCAAGGACATGAGAGTACAAGGATGACTCTAGACTCTACTACAAAACATCTAAAACAGCAGCATCTCCAGAGCTTGCCTTCTACAGATCTTCGTGTTGTTCGGCCGCAACTCTGCGACCACCACCACGACAAGCTCGACCACCTAAAAAGGGTACAAACCAGTGGAGTGAGACAATTGAACATTGTCCCAGCGGGAGGCATAACTCCGCGCCAAAACTACAAAACCTCAGATAAGCATTTAAATGAGCAGATGTACTGATAGGGAATATAACAGAAGCAGTCTTATGAAAAGTAGGCCATACATACTATCAGACTCACTAGTTGTACCAGCATATTTCCCAATGGAACATGATTGACAAGATAACTATATATGAAACTCACCACATAGGAGTAATGCACAGTAACTGCAAGATAAATAAAGTTAACTACACAAACAAGGCCTCAACCAATGTTTCGTGTTATCTTAGCAATATATACTAACGACTGTATTACGTTTTATTATGCCCTGAGGAAATGAATCGTACCGTTCAAATTCAACCTTCGGCTGCGAAGCCCATAACCGGTGCCATACAAGGTCAATGGAAGAGCCGGAATCCAAGACCTTCTCCGCCTCATGGTCAGTACATGAGTATGACATAAGCAGGACCGCAGTCTCATGCTGAAGTGGTCATAAGCCACAGGGTTAGCTCCTCAGGCTACCCTCTGCCTAGCCCGCCTCGGTACAGGTCACGGCGCTAGTAAAACTGAGCCACGTGTCTAAACACCGTGCTCTGAGTCATGAACGCATTCATACTCAACATATCACATATCTAAAGCCATGGGCCATGTTCACCATGCTCATCACACATCTGAGTCTGCAATCGCAGCTGCACTTGTTCCACCTCTCTACTTTAGGCTAGGAGAAACCTCGCATATTCAAAAATATGCGCTCCGGGTTAACCCGCAGGAGAACTTGTTTCATCATCACCCTATCCTGACTGGTGATGAATCTATGGCCAGGGAAAACTACATTATAGATTATACTAATAATTAGTATCTTTTAGATGGATTGCAAGATTCAACCAAGTTGTATAACATGCAAGGTATAACAGAAAGGTAAACAATCATAAACTCTACATTATGCCTTTTCTACAATTTACATCATGTTGATCCATCACAAGGATCTCACATCACATGCTATCACTTGGCCTCTTGCCAACCATCTAGATCCATTTCAAGGATCATCACATCTCATGGGATCTCAATCCCTCACCACATAGTACCATAGCCTCTCAAGGCTTTCACCATCATTATGAAACATCATTCATAATATTCCTGCCATCATAGTATTCACATTAACCATTTCTCATAGCCTTTCATTGGGCTAAGCATTACCTGCATGGTTAGCATCATTCAATAACCATATGAATAATCAAGAGACTACTATTATTACCATAAGGTGACAATTAGGGTTAAGTACATTGTCAGCACAACATGACAATAATAATTCCATCCATGCCTCATCTTAAAGAACATATATAAGCACATTATCAAGTAATCCTAATGCATGCTTATTATTATTACTCTTGGCATAAAAAAGATGACCAAGATAGTCACACTCATACACATGTGCTTAATCAAAAGGCGATATAAGGAACAAGCCTCAACGAGTCATAAGAACATAACAAATGTATCATCTTTTATGACTGACCATACCCTCACAAGAGGTACCAAAAACTCTCACTAAAAGAACCTACTCGGGTAGAGTTCACCCTCACCCAAACCAGGGCGTGCAACTCTAGCAAGCGGGCAGAGCACAACCCTAAAAAGTGAGCAAGTGTGCAGCCCTGTCGGGCGTGCAGCTCCAAGGCACACAAGGTCATCGGGCGTGCGAGCAGAGCATGTGTCGGGGAGCCATTCATGCGTGCAAGTGTGTGTCGGGCGACAGACGCACTGAACGGGTAGGGTAATCTCAGGCGAGCCAAGGATACCGGGCGATCAGGGTACATATATCGAGCAAGCAAAGAACTACAGGCGTGCAAGGGAAAGCCGGGCGAGCTACTCAAGCGTGCAGGCATGTATCGGGCGACATGGGTACCGGGCGACACAGGGGCGTGCAAGGCATATCGGCTATATGGGCAAGTGTCGGGCGAGCCAAGGTTGTGAGGCGAGCAAGCAGAGCGCATAACGGGCGAGTCAGATGTGTCGGGCGTGCAAAACTACTGGGTGAGCAAAGGCTACCGAGTGAGCAGAGCTATATCGAGCGAGCAGGGTTACTGGGCGAGAAGCCCACCGAGCGAGCAGAGTCAGTGTGCTCACCCGCTCAAAGAACAAAAGGAAAGTTTGGCTCACTCAAACCGTGCAGGGTCAAACTAGGGCAAGGGCTGTCGAGAAGCACCTCCCCCAAGCACATCTCGACCAAGGTGCTTCTTATTCAAAACATCTAAACAAGCTCACCATCTTGCCCAAGGTGAGAGGAGAGTCTTGCTCAAGCCACTAAGTCATGAGCTCACCTCAATCGAGTAGGAAAGAGGGGTATTGCTCATGGCATTAGGACCCAAGCTCACTCATATAGACCAAGGGGAGAAAGGAGTGTTGCTCTCCTAAACCCTAACACACATGGATCGGCCAACATGCAAGCTAAACAAGAACCAACTACTAACATGTATAGGCAAGATTAAAGCAAACATATATGCAAAGAGAGAAGAGTAGTTAGGGTTAGAGTCATGCAACCCACCTTAAGCTCCAAGGTAGAAGATGCACCCCAAGCTTCAAAGGATGTCGGCCACCAAGGTTCCTCCAAGAGGGTGTGTCGGCCTCCACTCTTCTTCTCCAAGGGTGTGTCGACCTCCAAGCTCCTTCTTCAAGGGTGTGTCAGCCACCAAGCAAGGGAAAGAGGGAGTGTCGTACACAAGAAGGAGAGGAACTAAAGGGTCCTCAAGCTAAGGAAGGGACCACCTATATAGAAGAGAAGGGAGGAGAAAACAAGGTAAACCCTTGCCATGTGTCATCCACTCAAGGGACACTTGTCCAAGATGTGCACCATGTGTCCCCAAACGTGACCAAAGTTGGACCAAGCTTCATGGGCAACACACCAAGCTCACTCTAGGCCGACACAAGCTTTTTTTGGCCGATACAAGGCCCAAGCAAGCCCAAACAAGGAACTCCAAGCCCCAAACAAGCTCAACAAAGGCCCAAAGAACACAAACAACAAGCCCAAACCTTCCTCTCAACCCTAGAGGAAGCAAAGAGAGAGAAGAACACCTCTCAAGGTGGCAAACTTGCTCACAAAACCCTAAACTTGGGTGATTTGCAAGTAGCACCTTCAACTCTCAACAAAGCACATCCAAACCCTAATCACCACTAAAGGTGATTAGCAAGCATCAAACCATCAAGGTTAGGCAAAGCAAACATGGTAAGCCCTAAACGCATGTCCGGGTCCTTACAATGGAAGAGCAGAAGAGGCCTGGTGTGGAGGCTACATGGGAAGTCTTTCGTCGGGAATTTGTCAACAAATACTTCCCAAAGACGTTCCTAGATGAGAAAATCTCTCAGTTCGAGAGGTTGAGGCAGGGCCTGATGAACATTAGCGAATACAAAGCTAAGTTCATGGAGTTGCTACGGTTCTATCCACACATGGCTGCCACCGAGGAGGAAAGGATTAGGCGGTTCGAGAAAGTATTGAACGCCGAGTTGACTACTCTCGTGTCTGCCCTAGAGAACCGGGAAAGGTTTTCTACCTTCGTTGAGTTAGTCTGAAGGATAGAGAGGTTCGTAGCTGAGAAGAGGCAAACCCATAAGAGATATCCTCAGTTCCAGGGGTCTTCATCAAGAGACTTCAAGAAGCCTAGATTTTCGGCACCTACACCACCACCACCTAGACCTAGTGCTCAGACACAGTGGACACCGCGTAGAGGTAACAACAAGACAGAAGCTGTTACATATGTGGGAAGGTGGGACACCTAATGAAGGACTGCAGAGCCAGACCAGCAAGTGTGACACAACCACAGAGGCAGAGTCAGCAAGGATCACAGAGGAGCAGCTAGAGGACGTGGGCAAGCGTCCCAAGCTAGATCGTCAGCACCGAATCAACCTCAGGCGACAGCAAGGTTCTATGCAATGAAACCACCTGAAGCAATGATCAACCCTCAGGTTGTGGCAGGTCAGATGGAATTATTATATTCTAATATGTCTACATCATGTGTTGTATCTATTTTTATTGACCCGGGTGATACACACTCCTTTATCACTCGAAGGGTGATTCGTAACTGCAATATGATAGTTAGTCATAGAGCAGATAGCTTGTTGCTTGAGACTCTATTGAGAGGGTCTGCCATGTTGCAGGAGGTATGCTCTCCCTGCATCCTCTTCTTTTCTGATCATCGCATTCAAGTGGATCTCATACCACTTGAGATGCAAGGATTTGATATAATCCTAGGGATGGATACCTTGGAAAGGTATATGGTTGTTTTGGACTGTGAATCCAAGCAAGCTGTGTTTGCTGATGAAAGCGACACATGGATCTTTCAAGGAGAGAGAAAGATTCTGCCCACCTGTCTTGTGTCAGCTATGGTTGCTGAGAAGCTGATGAGGCAAGGATGTTATGCATTCTTAGCCCATGTGGTAGATACTACCATGGAAAGTCCTAACCCTGCTGAAGTTCCTGTAGTCAGGGAATTCGAAGACGTATTTCCTGAAGAACTTCCAGGTGTGCCACCGCCTCAGGAAATTGATTTTGAAATCAATTTGATTCTAGACACACAACCTATAGCACAAACATCGTATAGGATGGCGCCTGCTGAGATGGAAAAACTCAAGAAATAGCTTCAAGAGTTGCTTGAGAAGGGTTTCATCCGACCGAGCACTTCACCCTGGGGTGCTCCGATTCTTTTCGTTAAAAAGAAAGATGGATCAATGTGGTTGTTCATTGATTAAAGACAACTAAGCAAAGTAACAATAAAGAATAAGTACCCTCTGTCGAGGATTGATGATCTCTTCGATCAGTTGCGTGGTGCAACCGTCTTCTCAAACATAGAATTGAGGTCAGGATATCATCAACTTCGTATTAAGGATAGTGACATACCCAAGTCTGCCTTTAGGATAAGGTATGGTCACTATGAGTTCACAGTTATGTCATTTGGACTAACTAATGCACCAGCTGCATTTATGGAACTCATGAATAGAATATTTTGACCTTTCCTCGATCAGTGTGTTGTCATCTTCATAGATGACATTCTGATCTATAGTAGAAATGCTCAACAACACGAACAACATCTCCATCAGGCTGTAACCTTGCTAAGAGAACACAAGATATATGCTAAGTTTAGCAAGTGTGAGTTCTGGTTACCGGAGGTATCTTTTCTTGGACACGTGATATCTACCTAGGGTATTCGTGTTGATCCTAAAAAGGTAGAATCTGTTCTACAGTGGGAACATCCGAAGACACTGACGGAGATCCGTAGTTTCTTAGGGTTGGCTGGCTATTACCGAAGGTTCATTAAGAACTTCAGTTCTATAGCCTTACCCTTGACCAAGTTGACCCGGAAGGATGTTCCTTTTATCTGGAATGATAAGTGTTAGTAACCTTTCCAGCTGTTGAAGGAGAGGTTGACAAGTGCACTTGTACTTGTGCTACCTGAGCAAGGCAAAGGATACATGGTTTTCTGTGATGCCTCCAAGAATGGACTCGGATGTGTGTTGATGCAGGATAAGCAAGTGATTTCTTTTGCTTCCCGACAGCTTAAGAAATATGAGGAGAATTATTTGACACACAATCTGGAGTTAGCTGCTATGGTTCATGCCTTGAAAATCTGGAGACATTATCTCTACGGAGAAACATTCCAGATTTTCTCTGATCATAAGAACCTTAAGTGCATCTTTTCTCAGCACAAACTTAACATGAGACAATGTCGCTAGATGGAGTTAATCAAGGACTACGATTGTACAATTGATTACCATCCAGGAAAAGCCAATGTGGTTGTAGATGCTCTGAGTAGGAAATTAGCAACACCATCCCTAAATAGAGCACAACTAAACTCCTTAGTATGCTCTAGGAGAGATATGCTTATCTCCTTAAGGCAAGACAATGTACAGTTGAAGGTGTCATTGTTAGCTGGGTTGTTGGCTGAGATGCATATAAAACCTACCCTAAGAGAGCAGATTAAGGAGGCACAGCAAGTTGATGCTATAGTTCAACAGATCAGATCAGAGTATGGTAAGGAGAAGCGAGATGGTTTCCATTACTTGGATGATCAAGTAGTATGTTATCATGGAAGGATGATAGTGCCAGATGTGGATAACTTGAGAAAGTTAGTCCTGGAAGAAGCTCATTCTTTGATGTATGCCATGCATCCAGGAAGCACCAAGATGTATCAAAATCTGAAAGATATGTATTGGTGGCCTGGGATGAAGAAGGACGTTGCTGAGTTTGTGATGAGGTGTCCTGTGTGTCAGCAGGTTAAGGCTGAACACCAGAAGCCTGCAGGAACGATGCAACCTTTACCCATACCATAGTGGAAGTGGGATCATGTAACTATGGACTTTGTTGTTGGCCTACCCAGGACAAGCAAAGGACATGATTCCATCTGGGTAATAGTTGATAGGTTGACAAAGACAGCGCATTTCTTACCTGTCAAAACAACCTATTCTGCTGAAAGGTTAGCACAACTGTATGTTCAGGAGATAGTGCGACTGCACGGAGTTCCAGACACTATAATTTCTGACAGAGGTCCCCATTTTATGAGTCGTTTTTGGGAGCGACTACACAGAGTCTTCGGCACCCAGTTAAGGTTTAGTACAACCTTTCATCCACAGATTGATGGACAGTCAGAAAGGACTATGCAGACCTTGGAAGACTTGTTGAGAGCATGTGTTCTTCAGTTTACCGGGAGTTGGGATCTGCACCTAAGCTTGATAGAGTTTGCCTATAACAATAGCTATCAACATAGCATTGACATGGCTTCTTATGAAGCTTTGTATGGTAGACGTTGTAGATCACCCCTATGTTGGTATGAAACCAGTGAATACCAGCTGTTAGGTCATGATCTGGTGCAGCAGACCACAAAGAAGATTAAAGTGATACAACAACAGATTAAGACTGCACAAGATAGGCAGAAGTCATATGCTGACAGACGTCGTAGACCCTTATAATTCCAGGTTGGAGACAGAGTGTACCTCAAGGTCTTGCCTTGGAAGGGAATTCTGATATTTAGAAGGAAAGGGAAGTTAGCTCCTAGATTTATGGGGCCTTATCCAATCATTGAACCGGTTGGAAAGGTAGCCCATAAGCTAGAGTTACCACCAGAGTTACAGAAGTTACACCCTATGTTTCACATTTCTATGCTGAAGAAATGACACCCTGATACCGAGTCAGTTCTACAACCTATGGAGGTAGAATTGAGTGATGATATATCTTATGAGGAAGGACCAGGTATCCAATTGAATTAACCAATTGGATCTTCAATTAGAATAGGTGTCCAAGTGGATTAACCAATTGAATCCTCAATCAATCTTGACTACTTGAGCCCCAAACGGTCTTAGTCTTTCAAAGTTCAAACGGTTTGAAACTGTTTGGTAAAGGTGGTGCTTGAGACCGTTTACTAAAGCAAGTACTTGAAACTGTTTGCTAAAGTACCTTTTTGAAACAGCATGGACTCAACCGGTTTGGGATCGTTTGGTCCCAAACGGTCTTGAGACCGTTTGGTCCCAAACGACTCAAACGGTCTTGAGACCGTTTGGTCCAAACCTCCTCAAAACCGCATGGACCAAATATGGTCTCAACCAATCAAATTAAATTAGGGTTTCCAATGTTGGTTCCTTCAATCATTGAATTCATGTATCCAATCATCAATTGGACCTATCACCATACTTCAATTAAGTTAAATAGGTCAACCTTCAACTGATTTGACCCTCAATTGATCATCAATTATGGTTTGAATCAATTGGATTAGGGTTTGGAATCAATGATCCTTCAACATTAACCAATGTGAAACTAGTTACTTTAAAACCATTGGACCATCATTCAAATTGGGCATGACCTGACCCCAAACGGTCTTGAGGTCATTTGGATGACCTTCAAACGGTCTTGAGACCATTTGTGTCAACAACAAAATCCAAGTCAATCAATCAAAGTTTGGATCATTGGATTGATCACCAAATCAGCATTTGATTGCACTTCAACTTAGTACCTTTAGATCTTCAAACACCTAACCATAGTCAACCCTAGACCTCCAAACGGTCTTGGGTGACCCCCAAACGGTCTTGGGATCGTTTGGATGACCTCCAAACGGTCTTGTGACCGTTTTCCCATCATATCATCATTAACCATATCATTCAATTAGGGTTTGGATCCTAGGATTGGTCACCAAATCAGCACTTAATTGTATTTCAATTTGGTATCTTTGGACCTTCAAATACTTGACCAAACTTAACCCTAGACCTCCAAACGGTCTTGGGTGACCCCTAAACGGTCTTGAGACCATTTGGGTGATCCCCAAATGGTTTTGAAACCGTTTGGGTCAATCAACCCAAAGCATCAACTCATTCAATTGCAAAATCAGCACTGAGCCGATTAGGGTTTATACCATATGTTTGAATCTTCAAATACTTAACCATACTCAACCCTGGACCTCTAAACAGTCTTTGTTGACCTCCAAACGGTCTTGAGACCGTTTTTTTGATTCCCAAACGGTTTTGAAACCGTTTGGGTCAGTCAACCCAAATTTCAAACTCAATCACTTATGAAATCAACACTCAACCCGATTAGGGTTTAGGTGATTGATGGACCTTCAACTCATGAACCAATTGGAGTTAATCAATAATAATTGATGGGTCATTAATCTAGATCATTATGATCAAGTCCCCAAACGGTCAACCCTGGTCAAAATCACCAAACGGTCTTAAAACATTTGCTTTTATACAGTTTAGTGAAACTGTTTCATTCCAAACGATTTGAAACCGTTTGCTCCCAAAACACAAACCGTTTGGACATTTGATTGAAAACGTTTGGTCTAGATATTTGGGGAGGTGTGTGCTTATGATGATGTCATCATCATCAAGCTCTAGACCCACGAAACCTGCTGTGATTTCCATGGAAATTGCATCAATCAACCAAATGAATAATTGTAAATAGAGAAATGATCATTATTTGATGGGGGATTGAATGCAATAACAAAGTTAGGGTTTCAAGTTATAAAACCCTCCTACAATTAAGATCCAAAGCTCCATTTCCACGGAAACAATGGTGGATGCAACTCCTTTTACCATTCCAAGGCTCGTCATCAAGGTTTGAGTGAAAAGGAATGGTTAGAATTGAAGAGGAGATCGAAATAGGAAGAAATCCATAATTTATTTTCAATTTCCACCATGGAATCAAGGTGAAATGGATCAATAACCTTACCAACAGGTTGGGGATCGTCATACTGACCCTCCCAAGCTCCCTTGGTCGTTTCCCAAGCAAGGAGAAGAAGTGGGGTCGAAAAAGCCTTCCATTTGGCTTATAAAAGGTCCTTTTATAAAAATTCAATGAGAGAGAATATACTTTGTAAAAATCCAATTAATCATAAAAATGTGGCCGCCTATTCCCCCTCATCTTCCTTAGGGACGAGGATATCTTGTTTGCCTCTTATTCCTCTCAATTATCCATGATTTAAAGAAAAGCAAATCAAGCACCTCAAATCATATTATATTAATATCCATATGTGAGTGGATATTTCTTTTTCTTATAAAATCGTGTGTGAGTTATCCACTCCCTTGGATATTTTCGTGGTCCTTGCAAAGCTCAAGGAAGTCACACACACATATGAATCCAACCATTTTAATTTTGGTTGATGGCCCTTTAATTAATACATTTATTTTTGCCCTAAATTGAATTAGGGTTTCAATTAGGATTAAATTTTGATTATTTTAATATCAAGATTCTCTCTCCTCCAACTTAATTCAAATGAAGCGCCCCTCTCATTTTATTTGCTCTACATGGTTCCAAGAAATATTAGGGACCTTATTGAAGTGGTAAATTACATATTGCACCTTAAGTTTTAGGTAAATTGCACATTACACCAAAACTAGGTTTTTATGCACATACATTGCTTTATCAGCTCTTTCTTGGTATTTAGGCTTCCATAAGCCATACATCAGCATCATTTTCACTCTCATGATGCTTCAAAACATGAGGAACATATTATCATACACAATTTTCACTTAAACCCCTCAAATTGGGGAATTTGCACTTTAGTCCAAAACAAGCAAACATTGCTTCAACATTATTCAAACAGGACTAGAATTGCAACATAAGTTCCTCTTGAGGCCTAATTACTTTTCACAAGATGAGATTAAGCATTTAATCATCTTTCTTAATCAAAACACCTAGGCTTAAAGTATAACCCAGGTCAGGGATGTTACATTTACCTTCCACTTCGCCTAGGGTAACATCTTGGACCGAAAGCTTCGCCACGTACATGTTCTCAATTGAAATGCCTTTCCTTCCAGGGACATGGCTTCCAGAAATGGCATCGCTGTATAGTGCTTGCTGTGTTTATGCCTCCATCTGGATGTTTACTCATCGGCTGTCATGTTCTGTTCCACGTTGGGATATCATCGTCGTCAGATCTAGGTTTTGGTCACCGTCTGTGTTTCCTCTGTGGTTCGTTTGGGTTCTGTCTCTGCCATCAACTGCATTATGTTCTGCTTGTACTCCTCTCATTCCTGAACAGTTGAACTGTATTCCTAGTTCTAGGATTGTGAATCCCTTCCCATTTTCCTGGGCTACGGGGTTGGTGCTCCGATTCACCTCATCTTTAATCTTATCTCTGTTGTTCTCGCCTTCTTGCTCTCCTTCGAATCTGTCCCTATCCACCTCAGATTCAGCATTTCTCTCAGCACCGCCGCCATCACCAGAGCCCCATCGACCCCTAGGTTTTGCTGTCATTCTTTATAACTATTCACTAATTTATCATGTACATGGGTCCTTTGACCCCAACTATTATATGTTTGATGCTTTTATCCCTTTTTATACTCTAGACTGACTTATGATCTTGCCTCTTTATTATGCATGTATGGTATTTAAACTCTTTATCTATTGTAATTATAATCATTAGGGCATGTCATTGTGTCCAAGGTGTGTTGTTCCATCTATTTTTATATGAGGACATATTTTTTTTAAATGTGTTGTTCCACTCATTTATATATTAGGGTTTGATATTCTTCCCTAGGTGTGTTGTTCCACCCATTCATATATTAGTATGTACTATTCCAGTTAGGGTCTACTTTGTTCACTCATGTTTGGTGGATGATCAGTGGTGTGTTGACCCTACTTTGGATAAAGTATGTCTACAATATGTTCAGATGCAAATGTTATTCATATTTTTTATTGCTTAATTATTTATTTTGAAAGATCTTTTCATTTGTTTGTTGTCCTTGTGGCCAAATATCTCATTCTTACTAGTCTTTCTTTGGAAATATATATCCTAAACATACCCCTATGATAATAGACCCTCTTTGATTGAGAACACCCCTCTTGTACATACATTCCATCATCATGCCCAAATGCTATTTTTTATGTACATAGTCATTTTTTTACATGTATCTATTGTTATACTTGGGGTGTTGTTGCTATAACTACACAGCTATAGGGGCTTTAGGGAACAATGAGCTGAAAGACCACATATTGAGATATGTGGATAGATTGGGGGACCAGGTCTCCCTCTTTAGATGGTCTTATGTGTAATTAATTGTAACTTCTATTATTCAATACCACCTGTTTTTAAAGTGAGGAACAATGTATGTGGGATATTTTTTATAAACAAAAATAGTTATGTTATTTTGTTGTTTTATTAATATATGGCTCTTTGTATCATACCATTTGAGTGGTTTCTTGTCAGGTCCCACTCTTTCCAATATAGTATAAGACCCAAAAGTAATCAATAATTTAACTATATCAAGATATATGCTTTCTTTCCTTAATCACACAGTTAAGTAACCCTATATAGGTTCTTGATATAAGTATTTGTGAGTTGTGTAGTATCTCTTAGTATTTAAATACAAGTCTAGATTGGTGACTTCCACTCACTAAACCACTATTGTGTATGAGACTCAATTTTGGGGGAATACTTCCTTACATAAGATTGACTCTTCTGGTGATTAGTTTTTGTCTACCACTTCATGGGAGGTTATCATGACTTATAAAGAGTGTAGTATGAAATGAATGTGCATATCTAGGCTTAATCCTAGTTCTCACCTTCAACCCTTCTCTTTGTTTCCTTTCTAGGAATTCTCGAATATGCCACATTGAGGATTGAGCATGCAAGGACAACAAACCTTGTACCATGACATAAGTTTGAATTAGGATGTTATATGTTGTTAGGAGATAACCCAAACTACTTTATGGAGATGCGGAAGACATTACCTTCAATATAGAGTTGCTTACCATAGCTTTTCTCAAGGCCTCTATCTAAGCTTTGGATGCCTCATACACAATGATTAGTTGATGAAATTATGAATTTTTAGTTTATATCCTTAAGGGTTCACTCTCTCATCTCGATAGTGTAATTGGTTTATCTAGTGATTGATATGATGAGTAGTTTGACTCCATAGGTTACCTTATCTTGTCAAGGCACAATGATTGTAAACCAACAAGTGATGAGAAAATATTGAATCCTTATTGTATTTTCAAATGATCATATGAGTTTCATATGCCTCAAGATGAAGCGATGTAAGTTATGATTAGGTTGAAGTGAAGAATAATGTATTTCTTGTACCTTTTGATCTCATAGAAGTTGATTGTGTGTAACAAGAAACCTTTTTCCTTCCACATATTTTATAAGATAGAGACACTTCCTAGTATGTCCTTTTAATACTTGGAATATAAGATTCATTTGATGGAATCAATATTGTAAAATAAAAGGGCATGTATGTGTACAAAATGATTGACTTGGTTCTCGCATTGATTTTTGCTCCAGTTTTTTAGCTTCACCTTGTAAGATTTTTCATTGTAAAAAATATTTTCATTATTATACTATATGTAAAAAAGAAATGTTTTCTGGAATTATCGATGATTGGATGAACCAAGTCATCACCATATGATGTTTTGAGTAGTAAGGGACCCCTTAGTAAAGCACACCTTAACTAGTTCTATCAGCCATGAGACCCTAATCCTATGTATGCCATAATGATCATGAAGATGTTTTTAATATATATGACTTAAAAATTACCTCTATAATGGTTAGTTGGATCACAGATTAATCCTTTGAGGGGTGGAGTCTTGTATTCCTATAACATACTAGATCTCGAACCCTACCCTAGAAGTTGGATCTTTTAGACTTAGCCAAACAAGGTTTAGTATAACCCTAATGAGCTAATGCATGTATAAATCACCCTAATGCAACCTAATTTTTTCACATTAGACTCATGCCAATAATGGAACATAAAATGTATCGCCTAAAGTATATAATGAAATCACCCTAATGTAACCCTAATGAGCTAATGCATGTATAAATCACCCTAATGTAACCTATTTTTTTCACAGTAGATTCATGCCAATAATGGAAGATAAAATGTGTCACCTAAAGTATATAATGAAATACATGCTAATTCAAGCTTAATAATCACACATAAATCTTTAGGTGAAGTTTTGTACATAATTAGGTGGATAAAAATAATGAAAATATATGTGAGGATAATAGGCTCAAATATTAATTATGACATAATTCATTAAAAGGAACGCTAAAAGTGCAATCTAAGTTTAAAATTGTGTTCCTTAGGTCCCAATTGCCTTGGGAGTCAAGTTTCACATAATTCACATAATAATAATTAATTTAATTCATTTAGTAAAGAAAATATCTAAGTTTTCCCCAAAATATCAAATAAAATAATAAATGACTCCAAATGAGGAAAATAATCACAGATTTGTAATCTACATAATAAATGTAGACTTTGGGTGAATTTTCATCCAATTTGAAGAAGGTTTGCTTAAAAGGTGAAATCGGGAGAGAGAAAGTGTGTAGAACCTTAAAAATATTAAATAATTATACACACAACTCCAACATGTGAAATTGATGGCAAATTGTATCAAACACATTAAATATGACTTGTGTGTGAAGTTTCATCAAATTTGGATAATCCTAATGTCATTAATGAAGGAAGAAAGAGAAAATAAGATTTGATTTATGTAACACATTAAAGGTCCTCAAAAGGCAAATCTAATTGCATAATCAGGATCTACATGCTTTATTTAGCCTCTGTACAAAATTCCATCCAATTTGGGGCTCATTTGCACCCTCAATTGAAGAGAGATAATAATTAGATAATTATGTAATCACTTTAGTCAGAATTAATTTAACTTGTCACACCTTGGTTTTATTTCAAATTTCACAAGATTTTTGGACCTTCTGATTCATGGATGAATGGTGTAGATTGCATCACCTACATCGGGTAGGAGACAGTCGCGTATGAATAATATTACGGGTCTGATTCTCTTGGCTTTTCTCGCTTGTTTCTCCTATGTTTCTCACGATTTTTCTTGTTTTAGAATCAGGAGCTAATTTTGCACCCGTTGAACCCCTACTCATTGCCTCTTGATTCATATATGCAATTTTCTTATTTCTTCCTTTCAAAGATTCTCGGGCACTTTCCTTTTCTCCAAGCCATGCGTCCCCATCTATAAATAGCATTACCCCCAGCAGCGTCGACACATGTGTAATCATCTCCTCACGCCAATTTGCTCTTAGTTTCCTTCCTCAGCTACCACGATCATGTTCTTGGCTCTGACCTTGCAGTGGTGGGTTCTAACTCTCTTCTTTGTCTATGACCGAATTGTTTGGTTCGACGAGTTCGATACATCCCCTTATTCCTCTCCATGTTTTTGTTTAGACAAATAATCATTGTGTATGGGTTTGCCAAATTTTTACCCTAGCCAACCTGCTTCTCATATAGCAGAGGCATGGACAAGAGGTAGGGGTACTCCTCTCATGATTTCCCAATGTTACCCTCCTATTCTTCTCTTTTGTTTTGCTTTTCAATGGAGGTTAAAATTGTCTTTTCACCTTCTTTTCTTTTGCTTTGGGATGAGTCAACCAAGCCATTGATATGCTGACTTGGCCGACATTCATTGGGCCAAGTCATGTAGGCCCGAACAACTTTCCCCTTTCTTTTCATGGATTTTCTTGCATACGTGGCTTTATCTAATTATCTGATTGGTCAAAATTATAAATTTCATAACAAAATATCTCGTTGGGCCAAAAATTACATATAAATAGTCATTGGATTCAAAAAAATAAGGGCTTTCTAATGTGTTAGTTTTATCACCTAAATCCAATGATTGATAATAAGTAATTTTAATGGATTAATCTAAATAAGTAATAATTTATAAAATTCATAATTAAACATATATAAGTCAGAAAAATATAATAAAATATGTTTTGAACATAGGAAAATATAATCTAAAATAAGGTGTGGTTTTGATAACCTAATTTACTAATAATAGAAAGGCAATCTTTGGGGTTTGAATAATTAATGGAAACCTAACCCTAATTCTACATATATGCATCATAGGTTCTTTGGAGGCCTAGACTTGGACCTATACTTGGCTTTGGATAGAGTACATTCTGAAGTTTAGGTATGATGTATCTCCTATTACTCTATATTGAGAAATTAACCTATCTTTTCATTCTCTTAAATTTGGCCTACACAATACGTCTTATCTCTTGATATCATGGTTCATGCGAACTATCTTGCTTGTTGTGGTCTTGGATATTCTCTTGAGCTCTTATCTTGTGCTTTGGTGCATGTTGGACTTTTTTATGATATGTGCCCACTATGATGTGGATGTTGATGATATATGGTGTCTTGTTCCCACTTGCATGTGGATGTATGTGTTGTCCATTGTATGATATGGCAACATTGTATAATTTCTGACCATACCTTCTACTTTCCTCTACATCTTAGATGCATGTTGTGTGATTCGGTAGCACTAGAGTAGTTAATTGCATTGGTTTTTGTTCATTGTGAATGTTGACAACATTGTGATATTTTTGGGATGGAAGATGTATGATTCCCCATACCCGAGCATGATGTATGATTCTTGGTCCATGTTATATTACATTGGGTTGTGGATGTATTATTCCCCACGACCGAGAAAGATGTATGCTTCTTTGCCCATGCTTCATCAGGTTCAAGATGTATGATTCTTGGCCGCCTTTGTCTTTATAATATTCTAGTGTTATGTTTATCTCACATATGCAGGAAAATAATAATGATGATGATGATGGGTTATGTGCCCAAATTCTTGATATGTGCTTATGTGGCACAACCTTGTTGTTTTATTTATGGCAAGTATCTTATCTTATCATGTGATGATAATTCTTTTCTTTTATGCCCTTGTGGGTAGTCCTTATTTTTCATGGGTAGTATTCATACTTGATGTCCTTCGATTCTTATATTGCTCAAGTTTTCTTTTAGTATGCACATACCAACCTTTGTTGATGTTTCCTTTTCTTCTCTGCTTTGTGGGGTATGATTCAAACTCCAGGATAGAGAAAGGAGAGGATAAACAAGGTGGACTTGGAAAAAAACCTTTGTAACTGAGCTTTTGAGAGACGTGAAAGAAGTGGTTAGATGACCCTATGTTAATCCTAGTTTGATTAAGATAATTTTCCTTTTTGACTCACCCATGTGTGGTGTAGTGATGTATAAAGATATCAAGATTTGTAATAGTTAGAAAATTTCTCTTCTTCTACTACTTATTGTGTTATGATACATACATGTTGAATAAATCAGTTATCATCCCTTTGGTGAAAATTTTTATGATGTTTGGTTCAAGGGATGTTGCCTTTTTATTTCTAGTAGGGAGTGGTTCCCCTCTGGGATCCCACTCCTTACAGCATGGTATCAGAGCCACTAGCAGTCAATTGTATAACTATTTCTATCTTGTCTCCCTTAGGATCTTTACCTTTTTCCATAGGTTTCTTATATCGAGTGTCCTTTCCTTGTTCAGGAGAAAACCCTCATGGCGGGAGATAACTTGACTCTTGACAACATGTCTGGCTATGATACACCCCAGAACCCTAGGTTTGGGATGCCAATGATGGATCCTCCCTTCACCACACCAGTGACTCAAGATGGAATATCAGTAGGTCAGCAGACCCCAACCTCTACTAGTACGGGAGTAGTCATCTCTCCAAAGCAAGAGTTGGCCATGTTTCGACAACTTTTTGCTACTACCAAGGAAGGGAAGATGATAGACATGTTTGTACCTAAAAAGCCTAAGGAGTTCTCAATCATGGAGTTCATGAAGATGAAACCACCCTCCTTTAAGGGTGAAGGTGAAATAGAGATGGTCGACAAAGATGATGATTGGGTGTTGTCCATAGAGAGGACTTTTGATGGTATGGCATGTCCTCCACACTATAAGGTTAGGTTTGCTTCATATGTTTTAGAAGGACCAGCTAGAGTTTGGTGGAATGAAATTGCAAGGACTAGAGACATCTCAACCATGTCTTTGGTGGAGTATTTGGCTCTCTTCCATGGGAAGTACATCTGCACTGGTGCTTTGAAGAAAAAGGAAGTTGAGTTCTATAGTTTGAGGCAAGGACCCATGTTTGCATTTGCCTATGTGCAAAGGTTTCTCTTGCTTGAGAGATATGCTGAAGGTTTGCGTGAAGAAAGGAGAACTGACCTTTTCCTTCAAGGCCTCAACTACAATGTGGGTTGTTCTCTTATCCCACAAATTCCCTTGGCCTTTTAGTAGATGGTGGATAAAGCTTTGGCGGTAGAATCTTATCTAGGGTTTCAACCTAGAGAGTTTGATAATAAGAGGAAAGGTGATGAGCAAAGGAAGGAAGTGTGTGCTATATGTGGTGGTAACCATCCTCCTGGAAAGTGTTCTAGAGAAAAGAAGTATCAGACTAACTTCAAGATGGTATGCCATCATTCCAATGAATCTGGACATGTCCGACCTCAATGCCCCAAGCTTCATTTTGGACCAAAATATGTTCAAAAGCAAGCACCTCCTCAGAATCAGGGCAACAATAATTGAAATAATGGTAAGAAGCTTGTGGAAAGGAAAGCTGGAAGAGTCTATGATTTGGAAGCAAAAGAGGTTTATGAGGATGAACAAGAGCAAGTTAACCCACAGTTCATAGATAGTCTTTACAAGTTATGTTTCCTTTTTGCATGATGATTATTTAGTTGGATGTAGGGAAGTGTAGTTGAACCTTTTGTACCTAAAGATTAGTTCGGCATAATAAGATGAACCCTATTAATGGGTGGTGAATAGTTGTTTGCTTGTGGATGCTTTGATTTTGAGGACAAAAACCCTTTAAGGTATGGTGTGTTGTAACATATGAGATCTTGAACCCTACCCTAGAAGTTTGATCTTTTGGACTTAGCCAAACAAGGTTTAGTATAACCCTAATGAGATAATGCATGTATAAATCACCCTAATATAACCTAATGTTTTCACATTAGACTCGTGCCAATAATGGAACAAAAAATGTATCACCTATAGTATATAATGAAATACATGCTAATTCGAGCTTAATAATCACACATAAATATTTGGGTGAAGTTTTGAACATAATTAGGTGGATAAAAATAATGATGATAAATGTGAGGATAATAGGCTTAAATATTAATTATGACATAATTCATTAAAAGGAACCCCAAAAGTGGAATCCAAGTTTAAAATTGTGTTCATTGGGTCCCAATTGCCTTGTGAGTCAAGTTTCACATTATTCACATAATAAGAATTAATTAAATTCATTTAAGAAAGAAAAGATCTAAGTTTTTCCCAAAATATCAAATAAAATAACAAATGACACCAAAAGAGGAAAATAATCTTAGATTCATAATCTACATAATAAATATAGCCTTTGGGTGAATTTTCATCCAATTTGGAGAAGGTTTGCTTAAAAAGTGAAATCATGAGAGAGAAAATGTGTAGAACCTTCAAAATATTAAATAATTGTACAAACAACTCCAACATATGAAATTGATGGCAAATTCATATCAAATACATTAATTATGACTTGTTTGTGAAGTTTTATCAAATTTGGATAATCCTAATGTCATTAATGAAGGAGGAAAGAGAAAATAAGATTTGATTTATTTAACACATTAAAAGTCCTCAAAAGGCAAACTTAATTACATAATCAGAATCTACATGCTTTATTTATCCTCTATACAAAATTCCATCTAATTTGGGACTCATTTGCACCCTCAATTGAAGAGAGAGAAAAATTAAATAATTATGTAATCACTTTAGTCGGAATTGATTTAACTTGTCACGCCTTGGTTTTATTTCCAATTTCGCATGATTTTTGGAATGCCCAATTCACGGATGAACAATGTAGATTGTGTCTCCTACCTCAGGTAGGAGATAGTCGCGTATGAACAGTACCGCGGGTCCGATTCTCTTGGCTTTTCTCGCTCGTTTCTCCTTTGTTTCTCACGATTTTTGTTGTGTTGAAATCAAGAGCAAATTTCACACCCCTTGAACCCCTACTCGTGGACTATTGTTTCCTATACATTATTTACTTATTCCTTCCTTTTGAAGCTTCTTGAGCACTTGTGTTTTCTCCAAGCCATGTGTCCCAATCTATAAATAGCCTTACCCCCAGCAGCGTTGACCCGTGTAATCATCTCCTCATGCCAATTTGTTGTTAGTTTCCTTCCTCAGCTACAATGATCGTGTTCTTGCCTCTGACCTTATAATGGTAGGTTCTACCTCTCTTCACTGTCTTCGATCAAATTGTTTAGCTCAATGATTTCAATGCATCCCCTTCTTCCTTCCATGTTTTTGTTTCAACGAATAATCATCGTGTATGGGTTTGCTCAATTTTTCCCCTAGCCAACCTACTGCTTGTATAGCGGAGGTGTGGATGAGAGTTAGGGTATGAACTCCCCTCATGATTCCCAATTTTACCCTCCTATTCTTCTCTTCTGTTTTGTTTTTCTGCAGATGAAAAAATTGTCTGTTTGCCTTCTTTTCCTTTGCTTTGGGATGAGTCAACCAAGCCATTGACCCACTAACTTGGCCAACACTCATTGGGCCAAGTCATGCGGGCCCATCCTACTTTTCCCTCTCTTTTCATGGATTTTCTTGCCTACGTGGATTTATCTAATTATTTGATTGGTCAAAATTCTAAATTTCAAACTAATTATCGGTTGGGCCAAAAATTACAAATAAATAGTTGTTGGATTCAGAAAAATAAGGTATTTTTAATGGTGTTGGTTTTTCATCTAAATCCAATGATTGAAAATAAGTAATTTTAATGGATTAATATAAATAAGTAATAATTTGTAAAATTCATAACTAAAAATATATATAAGTCAAAAAATATAATAAAATATGTTTTAAACTCAGGAAAACATAACCTAAAATAAGGTGTGGTTTTGATAACCTAATTTACTAATAATTGAAAGGCGATCTTTGGGGTTTGAATAATTAATGGAAACCTAACCCTAATTCCACATATATGCATCATAGGTTCTTTGGAGGCCTAGGCTTGGACCTAGACTTGGATTTGGATAGAGTAGACTCTGAAGTTGAGGTATGATGTATCCCCTATTCCTCTATATTGAGAAATTCACCTATCTTTTCATTCTCTTGAATTTGGCCTACACAATATGTCTTAACTCTTGATATCATGGTTCATGTGAACTGTCATGCTTTTTGTGGTCTTAGATATTTTCTTGATCTCTTATCTTGTGCTTTGGTGCATGTTGGACTTTTTAATGATATGTGCCCACTATGACGTGGATGTTGATGATATATGATGTCTTATTCCCACTTGCCTGTGGATGTATGTGTTGTCCATTGTATGATATGGGAACATTGTATAATTTCTGACCATACCTTCTACTTGCCTCTACATTTTACCTGTTGTGTGATTCAGTAGCACTAGAGTAGTATAATTGCATTGGTTTTTGTTCATTGTGAACGATGGCAACATTGTGATATTTTTGGGATGGAGGATGTATGATTCCCCATACCCGGGCAAGATGTATGATTCTTGGCCCATGTTATATACATTTGGGTGGTGAATGTATGATTCCCCATGCCCAGGCAAGATGTATGATTCTCGACCCATGCTTCATCAGGTTCATTATGTACGATTCTTGGCCGCCTTTATCTTTATAATATTTTGGTGTTATGATGATCTCACATATGCAGGATAATAATAATGATAATGATGTTGATGGGTTATGTGCCCAAATTCTTGATATGTTCTTATGTGTCACAACCTTGTTGTTTTATTTATGGGAAGTATCTTATCTTATCATGTGATTATGATTCTTCTCTTCTATGCCCTTGTGGGTAGTCCTCACCTCTTGCATGGGAAGCATTTATACTTGATGTCCTTTGGTTCTTATATTGCTCAAGTTTTCTTTTAGTATGCACATACCAGCCTTTGCTGATGTTTCCTTTTCTTCTCTTATTTGTGGGGTACGCTTACAACCCCAGGATAGAGCAAGGAGAGGATAAACAAGGTGGACTTGGGCAACAACCTTTGTAGTTGAGCTTTTGGGAGACGTGAAAGAAGTGGTTAGATGACCTTCAGTTGATCCTAGTTTGATTAAGATAGTTTTCCTTTTTGACTCATCCATGTGTGGTGTAGTTATGTGTAAAGATATCAAGCTTTGCAATAGTTAGATATTTTCTCTTCTGATGCTACTTATTCTGTTATGAAACACTCATGTTGAATGAATTGGTTATCATCCCTTCGGTGAAAAAAATTTGTGGTGTTTGGTCCAAGGGATGCTGCCTTTTTATTTCTAGTAGGGAGTAGTTCCCCTCTGGTGTACCACTCCTTACGATTCACTATTTACTAGGAGTATAACTTAAATTAAGGGCTATTTTAACTTAATATTGGATGCAATATGTTATACTCGTGTAATTTACAGTATCATTGTCAAAAGAAAGTATATTCTACCTGACAAAATGGATAAATCTTGCTAATTTGATCACCATGAATGTTACTTGGATAATTAAAATAACTTTTATCATTTATTTTCACTTATCTCAAATGGTAAACATTAGTGTGGTAAGTTACTAATTAAGTAAAAAAAAATTCTACAAACTTAAATAAATTCCCCATACCCAAAATTACAATAAAATAAATGTTTTCCACAGTTCCACTCTATATACTAGGTTGAACGCAGTAAGAATGTTAAACTTAATGTATATAAGACGATTAAAATAATACTAGGTCTTTGTGTAACTTTCCTAGATCAACATCTAACACGAGAAGACTAATGGAGACTTGATGCAAGAAGTGATATAGTTTCACCTTGGGATTGGACTAAAAGTGTGATATCGGATGGTACATTATGACCCACTGCATTAAGTGAACTAAAATATATAAGTTGTTCAAGAATCATAACTAGTTGTATATATATGGATCCCAGGACAAAATTCTCTTTAAGGGGTGGAGTATCATAACATACTAGGATCTAGGCTTATAGTTAACCCTTGCTTTTTCCTAGAACCCTTTTTGAACAAGTTAGGGTTAATTCCCTTTTCTCTGACTTAGATTAATTTAGGTACAAAATGGAATCAAATACCATCTATAAATACATAAATATCCTTTTACATAAGGTTTTAGAATAAAATAAGTAATTAATTTATAATTGGGGTTAATTATACAAATTATCCATTTCGTAAAATTTACCGATAATTTGTAACCCGAGAACATACACAAGGTTAGAGTATGGACTTTTATATCATCATGGGATAAAAGGGACAATAAATTCATTATTTGGGTGATTAATAAATAAACAATACTATTGTACACCAAGTGTTCTCAAAATAAGGAATTTATGGTAGAATCGAATTCATCATATTCTAATTAGCCTACCCAGTAATTTTCCAAATCAATCGGATGTTATACCTTGCAATTTATTAATGGAAGATAAATAAATAGTATTCATCATCATCATCATAATCGTCATCATCATTATCATCATCATCATCATCATCATCATCATCATCATCATCATCATCATATAAGCCTCAATCCCAACAATGTTGGGGTCGGCTACATGGATCCTTCTTTTCCAATCAGCACTATTATGGGTCATACTTTGATCAAGATGTGAAGATTCAAAATCTCTCTTTATAATCTCTTCCCAAGTTAATTTAGGTATGCCTCTTCTTATTTTAGTTATTCTTGATTCAATAACCTTGTTTCAAATGTGTGCATATGTCGGTCTGTGTTGCACAAGTCTATACCAACTAAGACGACCTTCACGCACCTTCTCCTTGATGCTCACCACCCTCACTTTGTTTTTTATATAGTCAATCCTTATATGATCTTTTCTTTTCTTCCCACACATCCATCTCAACATATGCATTTTGTCCACATTCATCTTGTTGAGACCTTGTTTCTTCACTGCCCAACATTCACCCCCATATAGCATGGTTGGTCGTATAGCTTCTATAAACTTGCTTTTTAATCTAAGAGGGATATTTTGGTCACATACTACTCTAGTTGCACTCCTCCACATAAACCATCATTTTATAATCCTATGACAAACATCATCATGAACCCCACTCTCCCTTTCAAGAATAGATTTGAATTAATGAAACATATCACATATTGGAAGAGAAATATTTAATAGAAGTAAGAGTTAATTGGTTTTCAAGTTTATTTGACTACACTTTTTTTTCATGTAAGGTGCACCCATCTCACGTGTTATTATTTATCCTTCCAGATGACAATTGTTGCATCCTTCATAAATAGCATACCATCTCTGTGTCCCCCTATTTTCTTCTCCTCTCCATTGTTTTCCCCTCTCCTAGACTTTACCAACTGATTCTAAACCCTAACATCCCCTTTTCACTTCCTAGATCACGCCCCACAGTTGGAACTGTGAGTTGTCACTACCAAGTCTAACTAGTGGTCGGTGACAAGGCTCAAGGACATCATAGGGAGCTTCTACCTCTACCTAGATGCTCCACCATCTACCTAGTGAATTATGCCCATCAATTTGTAACTAGTCATTCTCTCCCTCCCACCTTGGCTTCATCTTGTTACTATCGATGCTCCTCATCGCACCACCAATTAAAAGGCTTGAAGGTGAAATTATCTTACTAACATGCATATAGCATCCCTCGAGCTTGCTAATGCCATGGTTCAATATGAGGTATCTTGAATCTCCATGTTGATGAGCTCCCTATTTTGATGGGCTTCAGTTACTTTTGTTGAACTGGTTCCTAACCATGCCAACCTGTAGGATCATGATAGTAAAATTTGCCCAAGGACTATAAAGCTACCCCATTGTCCAATATCCTCATATAAGGTAAATCCCAGTTTCACATCTACCTACTCTTCCCTTTGACTATGATGAGTTTTGCTCCCTATGTGTTTGTTGTGTGGTATATCTATGTGGAACTATCCTCAATTTATTTTATTTTTGGTTTTTTTTTTAACAGTTCATTCTATTTTCGTAACCTATCACTTTCTTCCATTGGGTGGAAAACCAATTCCCCGATCCTCCTCCTTCTTATGGCGTTTGTGACTATATGTTCTTGTTTTTTTAAGTTTCCCTATTTTTGGTTCCCTTGTCTCTACGAGGATGAACCAATACCACTATACTTGTTGGGGACCTACACTCTCTTACCTTCAATGTTCCCATCACAGGAGAAGGGAAAACAACAAGTAGAGAAATGTTATTGTTATAGAGACCAAAACTCATTGGTGTTGCTGGTGAGAGAAGGGTATAGAAGGGGGAGAATCCTTGTAATGTCTTTTCCTCAGTCTCCCTTCATTACACTAACATTCGATATTTTCATCACTCTATCTGGTGTTATCTCACTGAAGAAGTACAAGAATTCCATGTCATGCTTGGTTAACTAATTACCCAGGGAGGCGGCTAAAGTTTTTGATAATTTATACAAAAGATTATTAAATTGCAAAGTGATAACAAATACACACATTTTATGTTTAGGTATTGTAAAGTTCTCTAGACTTCAAGAGAAACATTTGGGTAACCAGGGTTGAATATGAGGTATGTGCTCTTCCTGATTTTATTTGGGTATATAATGACTAGATCCTAGGTTTTATCAATGAGGTATATTTTGAGATACACTCCTCCATTGAACCTCCTGAATCATTTTGGGATCCCAACTGTCAATGATGTGTTTCTTTGATGATTATTGAAATCCCACTTCTCAGGTATATGGGTTCTTTGATTTCAACTGTTATATCTTGGATGCTTTCATCCTTTTAGTACTTTGGATTAAGTTATAATCTTGCCTTTCCATTATGCATGCATGATATTTAGACTCTCTATATATTGTAGTTATAATCATTAGGTGTGATGTTTGACATGCCTAAATTGTGTGCGCAATATGTAAGTGTACATGTCATGTAATATAGGCCTATGAGGCCTGAGTACCAAACTCAAGGAAAAAATTTCTAGAAACTACTACTAATTGTAACCTAATCATCTAGGCCTAGAAAATATGATTGGTTGGTTGATTATTTATAAATAAAGTCAAGAAATGTATATGGGTTCTTTGATTTCAACTGTTATATCTTGGATGCTTTCATCCTTTTAATACTTTGGATTAAGTTCTAATCTTGCCTCTCTATTATGCATGCATGACATTTAGACTCTCTATCTATTGTAGATATAATCATTAGGTGTGATGTTTGACATGCCTAAATTGTGTGTGCAATATGTAAGTGTATATGTCGGGTAATATAGGCCTATGAGGCCTGAGTGCCAAACTCAAGGAAACATTTTCTAGAAACTACTACTAATTGTAACCTAATCATCTAGGCCTAGAAAATATGATTGGTTGGTTGATTGCTTATAAATAAAGTTAAGAATTATAATCTAAATTAAGTGAATGTGATAAGGAATTGATGGATTCCTTAGGATTATAGTTTCACCATGGTATGCCTTGCAATTAACTCCATTTCATCAATAATAATTTACCGTTAAACCTTGGAATAAGGACCTATCGAAAGTATTACCCACTCCCGCAGTGTAATACACTACCTATACTACGACAAACCATACTTTCGTAGCGATTCAGGAATTAGCTAGGTGCACGAATGATGGCGTGTTCCCTTCATAGTTCTAAGGCCTCTCCCAACACACATTATTAGCTATGTAAATATACAACCTTTCCAACCCCTAATCCCTTGTGAAGCAATTGGTGGTCTAAGATACTGATTATGGTGATCAAGCGTGGATAACACATTAAGAAATCATATATTTATGTCTAAAATTAAAGGAAATATATAGTATTGAGTCAATAACAATGCAAATTGGGAAACTCTTGGGTCTTAATGAACAAGGGGATTAGCCATGCATGATCTTCATGATCAAATACAGAGAAGAAGAGGAAGAAAAAAGCTAAACATCTACAAAATCAATAATAACCCTTAGAGAATATGATCATGTTGTAACATCCCTAACCTGGGTTATGCCATAACCCTGGATGTTTTGCTTAAGTAAGTTATTTATAAACTTGTTTTAATCTTTTGAAAAGTAATTAAGACTCAAGGAGAGTTTAATTTTCAAGTTTGAGCTTATTTGCAAACAGTTGTGCATTATATGATAGTTTGGGTGTAAATTGCAATTTACCTAAGATGAGGGGTTACATTGGAATATGTCACATTTTTAATGATCCTAAAGTTCTTTAGCATCATAAGAGATAGAATGATGCTAAGGGGTGGCTTGTGGAAAGCCTAAGTTCCAAGTTGGAGCTTGTTTGAATAATGCTTGTGCCTTATTTACCAATTTTGGTGCAAATTGCAATTTACTAAAAATGTAGGGTTGATATGCAAATCACCACCTATAGAGTGTCCCTAATCTCTCTTAGAATCATCTAGAGGAGAGAAAAATAAAGATGCACCCTGTTTGAATCATATTTTAGTGATGGTATTCTTGGTGATGAAAAGACCAAGAAGAGTTGTATAGTTGAAACCCTAAAATGAGTTGTATTGAGTTGTAGAGCTTACATGGGAGTGCCTATCGGCCAAGAAGCCATAGAGGAGGTCCCATATCGTTTTTTCAACTCTTGGAACAGTCCATGATGAGTTAAGCACCTCAATAAGGTGATGGATATCGGTTTACAACTTTCCTTGGAAAAGTTGTATCGGTTTGTGAATAAAGTGATGTTGGGTTGAAATATCTTGTTCAACAAGATAACTAATGGCCGAAATCGTATTTCTAGATTATCCCCAAGAGTTTTGCATGTCAAGATAACTATGTTTGCATGCATGGACATGTTTCAACCCATGCATGGACATGTGTCAACCCATGCATGGACATGTATAAGGTGATGACACCTCTTATACACTCTCTCTCATGAGCCTCAATTATATATACCACTCCTTTCACCCACTAGTGAAACTTTTCAAATCCTACAGCTCTCTTTCTCTTAGATATCGTGCATAATAGTTGAGTATCAAGAAGGAGCTATAGCCTTAAGCTTAAGGTGAAGCCATGGTCATCTTCAACCTTGGTTGAAGCTTGATTCACGGGTTGTGATTCTTCCTTTCTTTTCTTCTTCACCAAGTTCTTATCTATGATGATTCTCTGCATATAGAGGAGTTGTGAACAAGTCTTGGATCTATGAGAAGTTCATGTTCAACCTTGGGAATGTGAGGCTTTGGAGCTTGGAGCTTTGAAGTTGTTCTTGAGGCAGGTTATATAACTTGAACCCAATCATGTTATTATTCACCTTCAATCTTGTTATACTTGTTGATATACTTTCAATTTCAACTTTTCTTAAATGATTGATGATTTTGTGAGTTCTAATAGTTTCATACGACTATTGTTCATGAAATAGAATAGTAAGGTATGAAAGTATATAGCTTGATGGTGATGACATCATCATGCTTGTAACACCCCTATTAAGCATACATATAACAATGGAAGCAACTCCCATGTTTTCCATAACACGGGGTATTTTTGCTCAAAGGGGTGTCACAATCATAATAACTGTTGCAAATAAAGTAAACAAACACCATGCATTGATATTGAGATTGGTTTATACATTGTTCACAATTGGTTTCTTGAATTGAATCTAACTAGGGTATACATGATTAAACATAATTAATACATGAAGTTATCTATAACATCAGGATCTTCTATTGTAGATGGCACCCCACCATATGTATCTTTAGGAAATGTTGACCTACTCCTTAAGCTTACCTTCATATAGCCCTTTCTTGGAAGTTTCTTGTACCTGAGGGCATCACGCCCTTAGCCATGCATATAATAAAAACCACATTAGAGTAAGCGGCATAGAGCATTATTATAACAACTTAGTAACTTGGCAATAAGAAAAAGCATGAAACTAATTGAACAATGGATTTAGATTTACATAACATAATCTTGTTGGTTGATTAAAGTATCCTTGATACTTATGCACCAATGGTGCTCATAAGGCTCGCAGGCTCAACATTAACATGATGAGGATAAAGTAATCCAACCCACTACATATTTCATCAATATCTTGGAACTAATTAACTTTACATGGATTTCATATGAACGTGACATCGATTCTTGAAATAGCATTGAGGCATGAAATTAAAGAAATAACTTTAGAGGAACTTGGATGCTGTTAAGATTTAATTTGAACGCATAACTATGCATGTCATTCATCTTGATTATCATAATGATTATAAGCCGATGAAAGCTAATACTAAATACTCAAAGTGCATGGACCCACTTACCTGATCCTGAGGAGGTATACTAATAGTAGATGAAGTCCTGATCAATCGTAATGTCATGTAAATAACACAATTATACATTAATTTCATTTTCTTAACATAGGTGTATGATTCTTTAATTAAATTTGGAAATTGGGTCAGGAGTCTAGGTCTGAAACTAGGACCATGTGATAGATCTTGAAAAAATGATCAAAAATCATATATGGATCGTCCCCATTAGAGCTCTAGGTTATTTTCTATGAATTTGTAAAGATCATATATATTTTGACCAATCAGAGGCGAGGAAAAATCATTTAAGACTTATGAGAAATCCGGAAATCAAGGTTTAAAAGACGAATTTTCCTCGCATGATGTGCCCAATTTAAGACTGGTGATAGGGAATTTGTGTAATATATTCCATAGCATACTCGCAACTATACTGATATATATATAAATTTCAAAAAACCCATAACACCACTGGGTCTGCAATACATCGATTGAAATCGTGGGGGCAACCAGGTAAACTAAACATCAAGCTTCTTCCAGCCTTGTTCATGGATATGATCGTTAGTACTGGAACTTCGACCTGTGCTCTCTGAAGCTCCAAGTTCCCATCAGAACTCAAAGTGTGCTTGACCAAGGTCGAGAAGGGCATCACCATGGCCTTCGTCATGCTCCTACAGCCTCAGAGAGCCATTGAAAAAGCTCTGGTATGCCAAGACGAGAAAGCCTCATACTGCCAGCCATGGTAGGATGGGTTGAGGAAGACGGATGTGCAAAAAAATACCATGCAGAGAAGCAACAGAGACTTCAACTGAAATTATGAGGACTAGACAATATAGGCGATCAATCCACAGAACCAAAGGACCAAACTCCCTTTGAAACAACACCTCACAGATCGTTGAAAATAGGGTATAAAACTCAGAATTCAAACCTATCATTCAGTGACTTATCAAGTAAAACCACTACGCCATCATCATCGCGGGTATGTATAGAAGCCTGGAGACTGGTTGTCATGGCCTAAAAGTGGTTTCCTAAACTATCCAGGAGTCGAGCTCACAGGCCTGGAACTTGTTTGTAGTCGGAGCATATAGGAGTATCATGACGCTGAAATAATGTGTTCTATAGATAGCTAAGTGTATTAAGATGCTTACTGGAGGTCGAATTGGATCGGGATGGAAGGAGGCTCGCGCTCGAGCTCGCCGCTGTCGCAGAGGTAGATCGAGTTTGTGGCAGTTCCTCGGCTAAGCTTAGTCCAAATTGGAGGCGGAGGAAGCTTACTCGATTGCCGTCCTTGCTTTCTGGGTAGCTAGATCTTGGTCCGATGGACCTACTTGGCTTGGGGATGTCGGCGCCGTGGATAGGGGGAGAGGGTTTTTGAGCATTTTCGCTACAAGAAGAGCTAGGGTTCAAGTGGGGGATCTTTAAACTCAGAATAACCTCCTGAAATTATTGGTGTTGAGATAACAAGGAACCGTTGAGAAGGGGTCGAGGAATCGTTGGCGACGGCTCAGGGTTCTGTTCCCTCTCCCTGCGCGGGTGAAGCGGGAGGTAGGGGATGAGGTCCCTGCCCTCGGATATAGATCGAATGGCTCGCGAAGAGTCGGGTTTTTCTAAAGTAGCGCCTGACGATGTGTTGTCTGTTAATTGGAAAAAATTTCGGGATAATCATATACATTACCAAACAATTAGGTCATAAATTGACATTATCTTTCCCTTTTCTTCTTAATATATTTTGGAGCATCTATGAATATCCAAATCCAACCAAAATTGGTAAGCAAGCTAATTCGACCATGAGGAACTTGATTATCCAATTAGTTTTCAGATATAAGTTAGGGAAATAGGTGTTTTACATCATTAGATACTTAGGGTAATTAGCACATTAATAATCATTGCAACGGAATTTTATTACCAAAATCTAAGGGGATCTCTATTAATCTATTATCTATTCACGGATGCATTTTATATGTATGTGTGCCAAAACTATCAATTAACCCCTAACTAGTCACCATCGCATCATTAGGGTTAGGTTTTGTGCATTAATTGACATTGATGTGTATAAGTGTTAATGAATCAAATTAAAGGTTCACATAATATCTTGATGTAGTCTAAACTCATTCTGACATACTACTTAAGTACGGTCTCCACTTAAATGAAAAAATGTAAGAAAAGTTCATTCAACCTAGGGTTTCACCTTTATTAAACATCAAGAATTTTTGTACCTGGAATTTTGAGGGTCGTTACAACGTACCCACGTTATAGAAATTTTGTCCCCAAAATTTTCATGTCATAATGAGATACTACCCACCTTAGGGTTTCACTTAGTATGTGCATGTAAAATCTCTAATATTATCTTATAGTCTCATTAACATACTTAAGACATGACTTACTCATAGTAACATAATTTCATAGGAACTTGGTTAACTTGACATAATTTCTTAATGTAATGGAATTTTACTTGAGTTGATATAGTCACTCTCTTGATTGCACCCACAGTTCTCATAAGGCCGGTTAAGGCTCACATAAGGTCGGTTAAGTCTCACAATAGGCCGATTAAGGCTCACATAAGGCCGATTAAGGCTCACATAAGGTCGGTTAAGGCTCACATAAGGCCGGTTAAGGCTCACATTAGGCCGATTAAGGCTCACATAAGGCCAGTTAAGGCTCACATAAGGTCGGTTAAGGCTCGCATAAGACCGGTTAAGGCTCACATTAGGCTGATTAAGGCTCACATAAGGCCTATTAAGGCTCACATAAGGCCGGTTAAGGCTCACATAACATGATGGAGAGGACAATTATCAACATAACATGATTTCTTATACGTAGATATGATTTTTCATAATTTCATAATTCATAAGCATAGAAATAACACATGATGATCAATCTGAACACATAATCATAAAATAGAAGAGAACATTTGGCATGTGTATCATTTTTCTTTCATATCCCTGTCAAATTATCTACCCCTTGTATACATATTTGGTCTTATTTTGTAATTAATTATGTTTATATGGCTATATGTCTCAAACTTTATTGTCAACTCTCGTCTCAGCATCTCCCTCATGCACATGTCCCATACCACATGCACTTGAAAGGATGAGACAAGTATGATTTTGCACATAACATTCTCTCTACAAAACCCCATGAGCCTGTGTCCCATACCACAAACACGTGGGAAGAAGAGAGAGCATGCTATGCAGAAATTAAAAGTTAACACAAAATCTAAACATTTAGGCACATAACCCTTACCCTTATCTAACGTGTGTCTTCTAACAAGACCCTACTTTGGTTTCTCATATCTTGAACTTAATATTATATACCTATGACTTAGAACATGTGGATGTGATTTCTACATGGTGGCCATCTACTTATTTGCTCTGATACCATTTTGTAACACCCCTATTAAGCATACATATAACAATGGAAGCAACTCCCATGTTTTCCATAACACGAGGTATTTTTGCTCAAAGGGATGTCACAATCATAATAACTGTTGCAAATAAAGTAAACAAACACCTTGCATTGATATTGATATTGGTTTATACATTGTTCACAATTGGTTTCTTGAATTGAAGCTAACTAGGGTATACATGATTAAACATAATTAATACATGAAGTTATCTATAACATCAGGATCTTCTATTGTAGATGGCACCCCACCATATGTATCTTTAGGAAACACTGACCTACTCCTTAAGCTGACCTTCATATAGCCCTTTCTTGGAAATTTCTTGTACCTGAGGGCATCATGCCCCCAGCCATGCATACAATAAAAACCACATTAGAGTAAGCGGCATAGATCATTATTATAACAACTTAGTAACTTGGCAATAAGAAAAAGCATGAAACTAATTGAACAATGGATTTAGATTCACATAATAAACTTTACTTGGATTTCATATGAACGTGACATTGATTCTTGAAATAGCATTGAGGCATGACATTAAATAAATAACTTTAGAGTAACTTGGATGTTGTTAAGATTTAATTTGAACACATAACTATGCATGTCATTCATATTGATTATCATAATGATTATAAGCCGATGAAAACTAATAGTAAATACTAAAAGTGCATGGACCCGCTTAACTGATCCTGAGGAGGTATACTAACAGTAGATGAAGTCCTAAACAATCCTAATGTCCTGTAATAACATAATTATACATTAATTTCATTTTCTTAACATAGGTGTATGATTCTTTAATTAAATTTGGAAATTGGTTCAGGAGTCTGGGTCAGAAACTAGGACCTGTGATAGATCTTGAAAAATTGATCAAAAATCATATATGGATCGTCCCCATTAGAGCTCTAGATTATTTTCTATGAATTTGTAAAGATTAGATATATTCTGACCAACCAAAGGCGAGGAAAAATCATTTAAGACATTTCTGAGAAATCTGGAATTCAAGGTTCGAAAGATGAATTTTCCCTTGCATGATGTGCCCAATTTAGGACATGTGATAGGGCATATGTGTAATATATTCCTTAGCATACTCACAACTATACGGATATATATAAATTTCAAAACACCCATAATACCCTAGCGTCTGCAATACATTGATTGAAATCATGGGGGCAACCAGGTAAACTAAACATCAGGCTTCTTCCAGCCTTGGCCATGGCTATGATCGTTAGCGCTGGAACTTCGACATGTTCTCTATGAAGCTCTAAGTTCCCATCACAACTCAAAGTGTGCTTGACCAACGTCGAGGAGGGCATCTCCATGGCCTTTGTCATGCTCCTGCGGCCTCAGAGAGCCATTGATGAAGCTCTGGTATGCCAAGAATAGAAAGCCTCATACTGCCAGCCATGGTAGGATAGGCTAAGGAAGATAGATGTGCAAAAAAATACCATGCAGAGAAGCAACATGGACTTCAACCAAAATCATGAGGACTAGACAATATAGGCGATCAATCCACAGAACCAAAGGACCAAACTCCCTTTGAAACACCTCACAGATTGTTGAAAACAGGGTATAAAACTCAGCCAAACCTATCATTCAGTGACTTATCAAGTAAAACCACTACGCCATCATCATCACGGGTATGTATAGAAGCCTGGAGACTGGTTTTTGTGGCCTAAAAGTGGTTGCCTGAACTAGCCAGGAGCCGAGCTCACATGCCTGGAACTGGTTTGTGGTCGGAGCATATATGAGTCTCATGATGCTGAAATAATGTGTTCTATAGATAGCTAAGTGTATTAAGATGCTTATTGGAGGTCAAATTAGACTGGGATGGCAGGAGGCTCACGCTCGAGCTCACCGGTGCCGCCAAGGTAGATCAAGTATTTGGTTGTTCCTCGGCTAGGCTCGGTCCAAATTGGAGGCGGAGGAAGCTTTCTCGATAGCTGCCCTTACTTTCTGGGTAGCTAGATCTTGGTCCGATGGACCTACTTGGCTTGGGGATGGCGGCGCCGTGGACTGGGGGAGAGGGTTTTTGGGCATTTTCTCTACGAGCAGAGCTAGGGTTCGAGTGGGGGCTCTTTAAACTCGGACTAACCTACCAAAATCATTGAAGTCGAGATAACAAGGAAGCGTTGAGAACGGGTCGAGAAATTGTTGGCGGCGGCTCGGGGTTTTGTTCCCTCTCCCTGTGCGGGTAAAGCGGGAGGTAGGGGATGAGGTCCCTGCCCTCAGATCTAGATCGAATGTCTCATGAAGAGCCAAGTTTTTCTAAAGCAGTGTGTGACGCTGCGTTGTCTGTTAATTGGTAAAATTTTGGGATAATCATATACATTACCAAACAATTAGGTCATAAATTGACATTATCTTTCCCTTTTCTTCTTAATATATTTTGGAGCATCTATGATTTTCCAAATCCAACCAAAATTGGTAGGCAAGCTAATTCTACCATGAGGAATTCGATTATCCAATTAGATTTCAGATATACGTTAGGGAAATAGGTGTTTTACGTTATTAGCTACTTAGGGTGATTAGCACATTAATAATCATTGCAAGGGAATTTTATCACCAAAATCTAAGGGAATCTCTATTAATCTATTATCTATTCATATATAAATCAATGGGATGGATTTTATATGTATGTGTGCCAAAACTATCAATTAACCCCTAACTAGTTACCATTGCATAATTAGGGTTAGGTTTTGTACATTAATTGACATTGATGTGTAAAGTGTTGATGAATCAAATTAAAGGTTCACATAATATCTTGATGTAGTCTAAAGTCATTCTGAAATACTATTTAAGCATGGTATCCACTTAAATGAACAAATGTAAGAAAAATTTATTCAACCTAGGGTTTCACCTTTATTAAACATCAAGAATTTTTGTACCTAGAATTTTGAGGGTCGTTACAATGGAACAAACCGATATCGGGTTGAAGCACCTCTAACCCGATATGGTAATGAAAACCAATATGGTGAAATAAAATCTATAATTTCTTGGAACCCACACCCCTATTATTTTGTACATTTGGGTTGATTGAAAAAGGACTAACCTATTGTCTAGGCTATCACTCAACACATGGTAGGTTTATACTTTGAAGGTTTGAAAAGGTATGAGCATAAGGGCTAACCTAATATGAAAAACCCTACACTTGAGTAACCCAATATAAGTGACACACACACCCCTCTTAGAAGATATGGTGGTAAGCACACACCTATTGGATGATATGGTTATAAGCACACACCTATTAGACGATATGATGGTAAGCACACACCTTTTGGACGATATGGTGGCAAGCACACACCTCTTGGATGATATGGTGATAAGCACACACCTCTTGGACGATATGGTGGTAAGCACAAACCTCTTGGATGATATGGTAGTAAGCATACACCTCTAACCCAATATGGTGGAAGCACCTCAAAACCAATATGGAGGGAAGCACCTCAAATTCGATATACTTGATTGAGTAACACATGAAGTGTGTTATGTCAAATGATACATTAATATGTAAAGAGTTTAATGCATTTTGATAAGTGTAGGCCAATGTACCTTGAGAAAATGGTTGAGCCAACTTAATAAAGCATGATGTAATCAATATCTCAGTGAGGATGAGAGAGAAACTCATACTTTGTGTGATAATCATTTAATGATAAATGATGAGAATAAGCAAGTATGATTGAATACTTAGGATATAGATGTATGCTCCTAATATGTGTGGAGATGTGAATTAGGGTTTTGATTCTTGATAATATGAACTTGAAAACCTAATCGGCTAAAATGGGAAACCCTAACCCTAATAATGGGAAGGTTGTATTTCTCTTGTATGGCATGGTGATGATATGTACTTGATATTGTTTTTATCATGAAATACTAACTCTGCAGGTATCATGAGATGATGAGCATATCCACATATGAGCTATGATGTTTCATATGATACATATTAAATGGGCCTTGTGAGCCATGTGAAATACTTGTGCAACAAGTATAATGTATACATGGGTTTGAGGACCTAGAGGTAATAGTTACCTAATAAGAGGTGACAATGTTCAGTGATGAACTAAGGGTTTGAATACCCAGATCTAGCAATAATGATGATGATAATGTTAAGGGATGAGAATCTCCTATAATGTGATAAGGGACTAAGATCCCAAGTGTTATGCATTTAATGTGTTCCAAAGATTATGAAAGTACTTGATAAATGTATTACACCTTTCTTTGTAGCATCTATTACAATTCATGCTTGTAACTTGGTTGATACTAAAAGATATTGTAATGCACCTAATTAATCAAGTGGAACCTTATCATGTAGTTGCCCTAGCCATAGATCCATTCAGTGTCAGAATTTGTTGAATGGAAAAATGAGTTTAACTCGGAGAGCATATTTTTGAATATGTGGGGGTAATGGGTGAAAACATCCTTACATCCAAATAGGGATTGCTATATGATCTCCCTCATCATCATAAGAGTATGGCTATATGCCATGACTCAATACTAATATACCAGGGTTGTTGTATGATCTCCCTGAAGAGAGTGCATGTTGCGGCTAAAACTTTATAGAGAAGATGCCACTATACCCTGGCAAGCTAATTGCAGTTTGACACATGATGTCACTGTCAGTGGTCTCGTACTGATCAACAGAGGTGAGGTCTTGGAAGCCAGCTCTTCCTTTTACCTTGTATGTACCGATGCTTTATGTAGTTGTGGTTGGTTGGAGCATGAGTGGTATACCTCATCTCCTCAGGGCATAAGTGTGATTATAAATATGTAATCAGTCGTGTAACGTATTTGCTTAAGGATTTAATACAGAAACATTGGATGACGTTGCATTACTTTGTAGACATCTTAAATGGATAGATGTTATATGTGTTCTTCGTATTCCTTATAAAGTAAATAGATGATTTATTGCTCTATCATAGATAGTTGCATTGCTTTAAAATATGATATTGCTCTATTCTTCTTATAAATAGTGATTAATCTTGATTATTAATATAAAAGATCATGTACTCAGTTTTATATTATTTATCTATGATAATAATATTGTTGGTGGAGAGTTATATCTATCGTTGGGACTTTTGTCTCACCCTGTTGGTCCCAACATTTTTAGGTGGACGCAGACAAGGAGGTAGAGACTGTACTGCAGAGGGAGGACAACAGCAATAGGGACATCATTAACAATTCAGGTTGAGTGTGTTGTCTGTCGGGTCTTGTAGATAGAAGTCATATGTGTCATATTTGTACTCTCAGGTCCTTGGGAGTTAGTACGTAAGGGTTTTATAAATGATCTGAGATTTTGGCTTGTATGCCTTGAGGTTTTATGTTTCTTATGTATATGTTTGGGCAAAGCAACTGGTATATGATATCCTCGAGATGAGATGGTACAATGTATGTACAATGTGAACCATGATGTATATATTGCTTTGGTTCTTTCTTTATGAGTTTCTTGGCAATGGAACTCTTTGTAAAATGGTTTTAATTTTTAGTGGTTTTTGTTAATCTGCTGCTAATGGTTATTCTACATAATTACTATGTAATTTGGCTATCGGTTTGATAGTGGTCATCACAAGTTTTTGTATCAGAGCCTAAGGTTTGCTGAGTCTACAGAGACATAGGATTAAGGTTGTTGAGTCTATTCTAGTGTCCTCCAGTTTATCTTATAGTGACTTGTGCTCATATAGAAGAAGAAGTAAAGCTGAAAGATGGTTGAAGCACAAGAAGAATAGGCTGATGGGAGCAATATTGCTACACCAGGAGGAGGTGCAAGAGATCAGGAAAGAGAGGAATTATTGCCTGAGAATCCCCATCTTGATCAATCTATGCTATAAAACCCAGCCTTTCATGCTCTTTTCGGGCAGTTCATGACCATGATAATGCATATGGCAGACTGGATCCCAGTCAGCACCTAGGGCACCAGTTCTCAATGAGGGACATGGGTTTGGTAAGACCTTTTAGCAGTTATGCCGGATAGGAGCCACCAAATATGCCGGTACAGCTAACCCGGCAGACGAAGATTTATGGCTCCCTGAGATGCAAAAAGCCTTTAGAATCCTTAGCATTCCAAAAAATAATAAAGTTAGGCATGTTGTGTATCTTTTAAAAGGAAGTGTTGGCCATTGGTGGGCCATTGAAGAAGAGAAAAGACCTAGCTTTGAGGTTGGATGGCAGGAGTTCTAACGTGAGTTTGTCAGCAGATACTTTCCCAGGACTTATTTGGATGAGAAAATCTCATAGTTTGAGTGGATTAAGCAAGGACCAATGAAGATTAGTGAGTATGAAGCTAAGTTCATGGAGATTTTGCGGTTTTGTCCACACATGGCTACTATCGAGGTAGATAGGATTCAACATTGTGAGAAGGGTATGAACACTAAGTTATCCATAGTTGTAGCTGCTCTAGAGAATAGAGAGAGGTTTTCCACCTTTGTGGAGTCAGTTAGGTGGATAGAGAGGTCTGTGACTGAGAAACATGAGGCTAACAGTAGGAAAGGACCTACCCAGTTCTAGGGATAGAGGTCTAGAAGTTTCAAGAAACTGAGATTTTCTGCACTAGTAGCACCACATAGATTTAGTGCTCAGACGCAGTGGACATCAAGAAAGGGTAGAGGCCATAATTTTCTGCCAAGTAGAGTCGATAGTATGACATCAATGTCAGTAACATGACCATCTAGACCATAGCAGGACGGAAACTACTTCAAGTGTGGGAAGACAAGAGATATGATAAGGGATTGTCCAGTTAGAGACATGGAGGTAACCCAACCACTAAGGCAGAGTCAACAAGGCTCTCAAAGGCATCAGTTCAACAGTGGCACACGAGGATGTGGACAAGCATCCCAAGTAGCATCATTTGCACCAAACAACAGAGCACGGAGTTGGCAACAGGTAACGGTGAGATTTTATTCTATGAATCAGCCGGAGGTACTGATCAATCCATGAGTCATGATAGGTCAGATGGAATTGTTTCATTTTGATATGTCTTCATCTTACTTTGTATCTATTTTAATTGATCTAGGTGCTACACATTCCTTTATCACTTGAGAAATGATTCATGACTGCAATATGACTGTCAATCGTAGAACAGATAATCTATTATTAGACACTCCATTAGTCAGATATGCGGTGTTGCGGGAGATACGTTCTCCCTATTTTCTTTCTTTTTCACAACACAACATTCAGGTGGATCTTATACCACTTAAGATGCACAGGTTTGATGTAATTCTTGGGATGGATACCCTAAAAAAATATAAGGTTGTCTTGGAGTGTGGTTCCAAGCATGCTATGTTCACAGACAGTAATGAGACATGCGTCTTTTAGGGGGGCATAAAGATTCTTCCAACCTGTCTAGTATCAACAATGGTAGGTAAGAGATTGATGCAACAAGGATGTGAAGCATTCTTGGCACATGTGGTAGATACCAAAGCAGAAAGTCCTAGTCTTCCTGAAATTCATGTTGTGAGGGAGTTCAAGGATGTGTTTCCTAAAGAATTTATAGATATTCCTCTACCTCAAGAGATATTTTGAGATTAATCTAATCTTGGGTACGCAACCCATATCCCAAACACCTTATAGGATGACCCCTGTTGAGATGGAAGAACTCAAGAAATAGTTACAGGAGTTGCTTGAGAAAGGTTTCATTCAACTGATTACTTTGCCATGGGGTGCTCTAGTTCTTTTTGTTAAAAAGAAGGTTGGGTCTGGCAGGTTACTACAGAAGGTTTATTAAATACTTCAGTTCTATAGCATTATCCCTAACTAGGTTAACCAGGATGGAAGTTCCTTTTGTCTGGAATGCCAAGTGTCATCATTCTTTTTGGTTGTTGAAAGAAAGGTTGACTAGTGCACCTGTGTTGGTTTTACCTGAGCAGGGAAAGGGATGCATTGTTTTTAGTGAAGCCTCTAAGAATGGTCTAGGATGTGTGTTGATCTAGAGCGATCATGTAGTTTCTTTTGCTTCCTGACAGCTAAAGAAACACGAGGACAATTATTCGATGCATGATCTGGAGTTAGCTACAGTGGTCTACGCGTTGAAGATTTAGAGGCATTATCTTTATGGAGAAACGTGCTAGATATTTAGACCATAAAAACTTAAAATACAACTTCTCACAACACGAGTTGAATATGAGACAACACCACTGGATGGAATTAATCAAGGACTATGATTGTACAATTTATTATCATCCAAGAAAAGCTAGTGTAGTGGCAGATGCACTAAGTAGAAACTTTTCATCTCCACCCATAGATAAAGCACAATTGAATTCTTTAATATGCTTTAAATGGGACATGTTTGTCTCTTTGAGACAAAGAAGTGTACAGTTAAAAGTATCTTTGTTAGCCGGATTGCTGGTCAAGATGCATGTGAAACCTACTCTAAGAAATCAGATTAAAGAGGCACAACATCTTGATATTGTGATTCAGCAGATCAGGTGAGAGTATGGTAGTGAGAAACGGGATGGTTTCCATGAGTCAGAGAATGAGGTAGTCTGTTACCATGTAGGATGGTAGTTCTTGATGCCAATGACTTAAGAAAGATAGTTATGGAGGAAGCTCATGCATCCATATATGCAATGCATCCAGGGAGTACTAAAATGTATCATAACTTAAAAGATATGTATTGGTGGCCTGGTTTGAAGAAGGATGTAGTTGAGTTTATTATGCGGTGTCCAGTGTGTCAGCAAGTTAAAGAAAAACACCAGAAGCCTACAGGAACATTGCAACCCTTACCTGTACCATAGTGGAAATGGGATCACATGACAATGGACTTTGTTGTTGGTCTACCCACAACAACCAAAAGTTATGATTCCATTTGGGTGATTGTTGATAGGTTGACTAAGTCAGCACATTTCTTCCTGTTAAAACAACCTATACTATTGAAAAACTTGCACATATCTACATAGATGAGATAGTGTGGTTGCACGGAGTTCCAGACACAATTGTGTTTGATAGAGGTCCCCAGTTTTCAAGTTGTTTTTGGGAATGACTACATAAAGCCTTGGGTACGTAGTTAAAGTTTAGCACGACTTTTCACCCTCAGACAGATAGACAATCTGAAAGGACTATATAGACTTTGGAGGACTTTTTTAGGGCATGTGTTCTTCAATTTGTAGGAATTTGGGACTTACACTTGAGCTTAATAGCATTTTCCTACAATAATAGTTATCAGAAATGTATTGATATGGCACCATATGAAGCATTATATGGTAGACATTGTAGATCTTCGTTATGCTGGTATGAGACAGGATAATACCAACTTTTGGGTCCTAAATTGGTGTAATAGATAACTGAAAAGATTAAAGTAATACAACAACAGTTGAAGGTTGCACAGGATAGACAGAAGTCATATGTTGATAAATGCCATAGACCTTTAGAATTCCAAGTTGGAGACAGAGTGTATCTCAAGGTCTCTCCTTGGAAAGGTTCTCTTAGATTTGGGAAGAAGGGTAAGTTAGCTCCTAGATTTATGGGACCTTACCCAATGACAACACAGATTGGAAAAGTAGCCTATAGGTTGGAGTTGCCACCTGAGCTACATAGACTACATCCAGTGTTTCATATATCTATGCTGAGAAAGTGTCATCCTGACATAGAGTTGTTGTTGCAACCTGTAGAGGTAGAATTGAATGAAGATATATCCTATGTGGAAGGTCCAATGATGATTCTTGACAGAAGAATCAAGAAGTTGAAAAAGAAAGGCATAGTTCTTGTGAAAGTTCTCTGCATCATTGTGGCATTGAATAAGCCATATGGGAGCTGGAGGAAGAAATGAGGAGGAAGTACCCTTCTCTTTTCTCTTGAGATTTCGGGGACAAATCCCTATTAGGCGTTGATACATGTGATCCCCTCTGTTAGGCACCATGATCCACAACATTTCGACTACAAATTTGTCTCCCACCTAGAGTGTATGGTATGTGGCTTTATCCTTCATCTCCTTTTCTATATGTTCTATGCTCTGTTGCAATGAGATAGACATGATATCTCTCTTTTTATGAACTCCCCTTATGTCATTAGTGGAACTCAGACCCTCATTAATTCCTAGCCATTATATTTGTTGTTATCTTTAATCTGCATTGATCAAACAGAGTCGGTACAATGGACATGATATCAGTGGCACTGAGTTTTTGGCTGACTCAAACCCATTGATAAGTTTGGGTACTACTGACATGTATGTCTACAGAAACTAGTTGCTTTCTGTGAGTTCTGACTTGTTCTAGGTGCAAAAGTTGGTACCACCAACTAGTGTGTCGGTGGCATCAAGATTTCTAGACTTCCCTATTGGAATCTTGTGTCATGTCGATACCACCTACATAGGTGTTAGCAGCATTGAGCTATCATGTAAAAGCTTGAATTACCTGAAACATGGGGGAAATAACATAAGTTCGAATAAAAAGCGATAATTCAACATAATTTGGAAGAAATACTTAATACTTGATGTAATAGTGTTTTACGGGCTAACAATGATAAAGAATGTATAGTTCATGTAAAAACAAACAAGTATGCACCAAATACATGGAAAATAGTTGTGAAAGCAACTAAAACTCTCATCCAAATCCCTTAAGCTTGAATGTTTCTTGCTCTCGAACAACACTACCTTTCGATCTATTTGAAATAAGTCAGCAAGAGGACAAATATTATGAGTTACATTTCTCAATTACCCTCACCTGATGGTCTCCAACTGACCCTTACCAATCACTCAAAAATAATTACTTTGAAGTGACTAAAAATGTTCCTTAAAGATGTCCACCCTTAGATCAATGAAACACCATTAGTAGAGCAGTTAACATCATGGTCAGTAGGACATCCGCTTGATGCACCATGTGATTCCCTGTTTACATTACTCTAGTTTACCTACCAAACTATGTTGGAAGCAGTTTGGTCTGCCCATCAATGGTGTTCCACACTACTCAGTTGGAGTTTGAATAAATGCAACCCCGTGGACAGGAGCACAAAGTAGAATCACTTTTGAATTTATAAGGACTTAAACTCGACACACTCTCAAAAACTAAAACATTGCACCTGCAAGCGCATGGGGTCATGTCATAGTAGAGGAGGGCGATAAGTATAGGGTCGGTCCACAGGAGAAAAGGGGGCACTAGAGCTAGGTTAGTTTAGCTGGGTTCCTACTTTGGAGTGATTTAGCCCTATTTTAGGGCTTCATCTTGTGTCATTTTGCATTTCAATCACATCTACCACTATTATATTACATGTTATTTATCTCAATATGTGTTTTATTGTCAAATGCACTTATGGAAGGTTTTTTCATGTTTTATAGGTATTTTGGCCACTACTTGATGGATTGGAAAGAAGATGGTTGAATCTAGGGTTTCCCTAGGCTTGGAGGAGCTCAAAATAAGGCCAAAATCACTCCAAACCTACCCCAAGTGGTCAAAGGATGTATTGAAGCAAAAACCTTCATGGATGGCCAAGTTCAACAATCAAAAGTAGGGGAAGGACCCCAGAACAGACGTGCTACCATGGAATGGCCGTTCTAGGACATGCCCCAATCAGCAGAATCTTCAAAAATTGACCTGATTGGCTAGAACGACCGTGCTATCAAGAATGGCCGTTTTGGGAGTTCCCAACACGGTCGTGCTACCAGTCCCAGAAACCCAAAATTCCCCTTTTCATTCCATTTTTTCACCACAGCCGTTCTCATCCACCACGGTTGTGCTACCCATTGCCCACCACGACTGTGTAGCTCAGCACGGTCATGCTAAAGACAATTTTACCCGATTTTTTGCACTGTTCTACCCACTTTGCCCCCACTTAACCTAATGCTTCCCCCACACCTATATATACCTAGGTGGCGGTTGGGGCACAAGGTTATCTACCTTCCACCACCTCCTAGCTCCCCATTTTTCCCCTTAGCCATTCCACTCCATTTCCACCTCCATTCCACTCCATTTCACCATTTCCACCACCAAAACATTAGTTTATACTAGTCCCTAGCCATAATCCCCTTCATTCCACACCCTTGCACCTTGGAGTAGAGAGGAGGTCATCTTGCAGCAGCTGGAGAGGAGGATTCCTTCATCTACTTCGAGCTCCATGGCTTCTTCAACCTCTTTCTCCTTTCTCTTTGTATTTTCCATTTCCATGAGTAGCTAGGCCCCCTTGGGTGGGCTGTTTGGGGAAAATTATGTTACTTTGATATCATGTTTGGGGAAATTGACGTGTAAACTTTGTAATTCCATTTTTTAATGATTATATTCTATTTCTATATCATTCTCCATGGATTGCTTGTTGGTTTGTGTGTGAAATCACCTAGGAATTTAGGCAAATTGCTTATATGTGTGAATTTTGGGATTTGTCCCTAGGTCCAATTCTCGGATCCCTAGGTTGCTTCCCATCTTCCTACATCCTAATCAATCTCCCTAAAGCTAAGTGAGAGATCTAAGTAGATAGATTAGATCATTCTAGTGCAATTAGCATGGAGCCTTCTCAAGGCTAGAATGTGGGGGAATTGGGGTCCAAAACCCTAATTTCACCGCCCCATTACTACCCTCGACCCCTAGTTTCCCTAGGAATGCCTAATCTATAAGACTAGACTTGATTAGACTCTAATTGAATTGAACATAATCCCTAACCCAATTGAGCCTTGTAAGAGTAGTAGGGGTGTTAGGGACTAGTTCCCCTATACACAACCTAGCATTACCATGTCTAGTTAGTAGCTTAGGTTAATTCATTAGACTCTAACTTGTTGTTTGGTTTGTATACTCTAAATGGAATCATAATATTCATATTTCACCCCCCAACTTAAGTGATAATTTCATACCCCTACACATCCCATACCTCTCTTTATTGCTTAAAACCCTAGTTTTGTGCTTGTTTAGCTTAGTTAGCTCGCTCCTTGCTTAGTTAGCTTCTTGCTTTGTTCTTGACTTGTTCATGATAGTTTAGCTCTTTAATTGCTCTTTTGCTTCTCTCATGCTTTCCTTAGTGTAGTTTTCCTTTTCATACCTAGCTTAATCCTTTCTTACTTGTTTAGCCTTAATCTAGTCCAGGGTTAACATAGATTTCATTCTTGCCTTTAATTCCTCATTTGTTCATAGTAGTTTAACAATCAAATCAACCTTCAAACCCTTAACCCTAGTCTCCACAGTAGGAACCTAGCGAAACTAAACCTAGCTCTAGTGCCCCCTCTTCTCCCTGTGGATCGACCCTATACTTGCCACCTTCCTATACTACGATACGACCCCGTGTTGGTGTAGTTGTTTTAGTGTGAGTAGGTGTTGAGTTAGGTTTTATAAATATCAAAAGTGGATCCACCGTGTGCTTCCATCCACGGGGTTGCATCTATTCAAAACTCCAATTGAGTAGTGTGTAATACCATTGGTGGGAGCGCACCAAGCTTTCTGGCACCGTTGTCAGGGATTAGAGGTGCTCGACCTAGCTAGTTAGTTTTGCTTTAACTTTTCCTACTGTCCTCATCATTGCTATTCTTTATTCATTATTCTTTGCATTCTTTGTGTATATTGGTTTACTAACTTATTTTATTTTGTTTGGTTGTGCTTTATGCATGTGACAAGCCATTCGGGAGAAAACAAGATGGAAGGCCAAAATGCACTTCACAAGCCACTTCAAGACTACTTCATGCCTAGCAACTACAAATCACCAATTGCTAGTAGGGTTGATCAGATGCTAGGGGATCAATTCTCCATCCCTCTAGGTCTTCTTGGGCTCCTACCCATCTTCTATGGCTCAAAGAGTGAGAACCCCTACAAGCACTTGGAGTCCTTTCATGAAATATGATCCACCTTCAGGACGCCGACAGCAAGTGATGATACAATCATGATGACTTTGTTCTCCTTCTCCCACAAAGACAAAGCCAAAGAGTGGTATGATTCAAGAAAGGACATCATGAGTTGGGGAGAGATGAAAAATGCCTTCTTGAGGAAATTCTACTCTACAGGAAAGCTAACATAAATGTGGTGTGCCATAGCAAGTTCCAGTCAAATAGATAATGAGTGATTCCATGAGGCTTGGGAGAGATTTCAAAAGATGTTGAGAGAATGTCCACATCACAAGATCCCTTCATGGCAGCTAGTTCAGTACTTCTACTCCAGTCTATCTCATGAAAGTCAAGCTACAGTGGATTCTTCTTGTGGGGGAGTTTTTATGGTTAAACCACCTGAGGAGACATGGCCATTTTTTGATAGTTTGGTAGAAAGTTCAAGGATAAAATCTTATAGTATGGTCAGTGGCAGTGACCTATCTTTTGGTGTGACATCTCCAACTCACGATTATTCAAGCCCACAATTGATGAAAATGTTTTGTGAAATGGTGATCTTCATGAGAAACCAAGTGACCAAACCTCCTTGTCATTTGGTCAATGCTATTGAGTTCTATGGGGAAGAAAAGAAGACACCTCACTCCTATAGCTATCAGGAACCACAAAGTCCCACATATAGATCAAGGTTTGAGGAAGAGGTTCTCTCTAGATTGAAAGTTTTTGATGATTTTCAAAGAGATGTTGCAAGGTTAGAAGAGAGAATAGAGCATCTATCTTCCATAATTTCTCTCCAAGAAGAAAAATTGTCTTCAAAACCCATCATGAGCCACCATGAAGCAAGTGGACCTATGCCTTCTTCCCACGTTTTCTATAGTCCACCCCCATGCAAGTACATCCCATTCACTCCTTCCAAGGCTATTCTAAGCCTTACACTCCTCCGCCACCTCCCTCACCTCAAATTTCCCAAAACTTCACTTTCCAACCCCAATTCTCTCCTCCCTCTCAATTCTCTTCTCCACCTCAATTTCAACCCCAAGTGTCACCTCCACCTCCTCCGCAGCCACAACATTCTCCCTCTCTCCACCATGAGTAAGGTAGTGCTATGACAGTTCTAAGGAGTGGGAAAACCCTTGAGCAACCTGCAAGTCAAAGAAAGGTTGATAAAGCAAAGCAAAGGCAGCCAAGTAGTGAAACTGTGATTGATATTGCTGAAGATGATGTTGTGATACCGCAAGTTGAGTTTGGGAATCCATGTGATCCACCACATATCCCTTTTGCAAGTCCCACTTCCCCTACTATTCTGCCTCATGTTCATGCAAGTACGGCACAAACTAGTGATCCTCCATTCATAGAAGCACTAGACGAGCCATCGGAATTGAAAAGGAGGCAAAAGCACAATGTTGATATTCTTGAGGTTTTTCGCTAAGTGAAGGTGAACATTCCACTTTTGGAATTTTATCAAGAAAATCCCATCATATGCCAAGTTCCTCAAGAACCTATGCACTCTGAAAAGAAGTTCAATGGGGAGGAAGGTGAGATTAATTGAACAAGTGAGCTCCATCATACAACACTCACTTCATGTGAAGAGAAAGAACCCAGGGGCCCCACTCATACCTAGTTACATAGGGGGACATCGCATAGACAGGTCCTTACTTGATTTGGGATCTAGTGTGAATTTGATGCCACACAATGTCTATGTTGAGTTGGGCTTAGGCAAGTTGAATTCGGCACATTGCACTCTCCAGTTGGTTGATAGATCCATAAAAGTGCCTAGGGGTAAAGTGGATGATGTCTTGGTGATGATAGATAAAGAAAAAGGAGCGACATTCCCAGTGGATTTCATTGTACTTGATATGGAGTCGGAGGATAGGAAGATTCCCATCATCTTGGGAAGGCCGTTCTTATCTACAGTTGATGTCGAAATTCATGTGCGCAGTGGCACTATGACAGTCTCATTCATGGACATGAAGATCAACATAAACATGTACAAGACCCCAACCCGGCAAGTCCAAGATAGGGATATTGGACATGATCACTTCACAAGTCCTAATGGGCATTTGAGAGAAGGATACCAAGGTGAAGAAATTGGTGATGATTATTGTGGTGAAAGGGATGAAGAACCTAGATTGAGTGCAAATGGGGGATGCATGTTTTGCAAGAATGGACACATGAGAATTCCAAACGGATGAATGATTGAAGAATCGCAAAGAAGCCAAAATGAAGGCAAGAAACTCAACGCTTGTGGGAGGCAACCCACCTAGTTTTGGGAATTTTTGACCCAACCTTACATTTTTTATACTTTTGCTTTGGTTTTACATTTTTCTAAGAAAATACACACACACTTTATACTTGATGGTTCTAGTTGTTTGTGAATCATGCTAGGACAAGTTCATTGGAAGGAGGAGGATGCATGGTTGATATCACCGAGTAGGAGATCAAAATTGAAAAGAAAATTACAAATCAGTAGAAAAGCTACAAGAAGAAGACCAGCACTGTCGTTCCGCACAGTACGACCATGTTGCTGGCAATCCAGAACGGCTGTTTTGTGCAGCACAGCCGTGGTGGCTCGGTCATGCACGAGAACATTGAGATCTCCCTCCCCCACTTGGTGTTTGTCTACCCTGACTCCATGTCCCCTACCCTATCATCCTAGACTTCTATTTCGGTAGGGCGGTAAGACCTTTCTCTGCCTCACTTTTTTCTATGTTCCTTGTTCTAAATTTTTTCTCAAGTTGATCAAATGGTACAACCATATCTTATACTTGTGTATCCATACTTTGTGTGCTTTCTTTTCATACTTGCATATCATGTAGCTTACTTTCTTGCAATTTTTGCATAATTTTCAAAAAAAATGCCCTTGTTTCCATGCATTGCATATCATGTAGATTTTTTATTACTTTTGCATGTTTTAGCTAGGATTTGCTTGTTTTCTACTTTAAGTTCAATAATATAGGCTTAGATTTGGTTGAAGGCAACTTGGCACCATTTTGGCCAATTTTGCACAAATTTGAGATTTCTTGCCTAAAAGTGTGTTTTAACCCAATCTCTACTTTTTGGATTAAAAATGATAACCTTTGATAAATGCAAGTGAGTTATCTTTGTTTGTTGCTAAATGGTATCAATTCTTGACTTTTTACATGTGCATAACCTCTCTTGTTTTTGTGGATGATTTGGTTGAATTATGATTTGAGCAAGCTATGAGCGCTTAGTGCCTATGAAATCACTTGATTTAAATATCAATTTTAGGTTGTTCATTCATGTGGTGTGACATTGTTGGATGAAGTGTTGGGTTAATTTTCATGAATGATACCTTATGTTGAGAATCACACCAATGACCCTTCTTTGACCCGACTCTTCACTCACCATCTTATTACCCCTCCGCCTCATGAAAGGATGCCAAAGTGCACATATCAGTCGTGGCCACCTCCAAAAGTTTGGGGTGGCCACATCTACATCTCACTGCTTCACTGTCATCACCATATTCCATATCTACTCCAAGGGCAAAGAAAAAGAAAAGAAAAAAATGCAAAAATAAAATAAATGTATGCTCCTATTTAAGAGCATTCAAATAAAGAAAAGATGAGTGCTCTATGTAATAGCACTTCAAAATCTTACGACAATCCTTTCTTCCATCTTTATACCCATTGAGCTAGGAAACATCAAACCTAGCTCATTTTTCCCTTTTTCGTAGCCACGTGGGTCATTTGGTGTGATTTGAAACATAAGTTTGAAAGGATGAAGGTGAAATATCACTCCTGGTCATCCTTGATTAACACCATCATGAAACGGTTTACCCAGAACTACATGGAAGAAATATGGATAACTTGTGTATTCTATGTGCTATATTTGAAGTTCATATGCTTTGTGCTCTTTTCATGATTGGATTGTGAAAGTAGGAGAGGATAGAGGTGAAATGCATGTACTCAGTCATCTTTGATCCCATTCAGCAATAATCATCTTTTACATTGCATTTGTCATTTCTTATTTCTGGAAAATTTGTAGAGAGATTGAGTCAGAGCATACTTGAGGACAAGTATGTTTCAAGTTTGGGGTGGTGATTTAGCCCTATTTTAGGGCTTCATCTTGTGTCATTTTGCATTTCAATCACATCTACCACTGTTATATTACATGTTATGTATCTCAATATGTGTTTTATTGTCAAATGCACTTATGGAAGGTTTTTGCATGTTTTATAGGTACTTTGGCCACTACTTGATGGATTGGAAAGAAGATGGTTGAATCTAGGGTTTCCCTAGGCTTGGAGGAGCCTAAAATAAGGCCAAAACCACTCCAAACCTACCCCAAGTGGTCAAAGGATGTATTGAAGCAATAACCTTCATGGATGGCCAAGTTCAACACTAAAATGTAGGGGAAGGACCCCAGAATGGCCGTGCTACCATGGAATGGCCGTTCTGGGACATGCCCCCAATCAGCAGAATCTTCAAAAATGGATCTGGTTGGCCATCATGCTATCAAGAATGATCGTTTTGGGAGTTCCCAACACGGCCGTGCTGTCAGTCCCAGAAACCCAAAATTCCCCTTTTCATTCCATTTTTTCACCACGACCATTCTCATCCACCACGGTCGTGCTACCCATTGCCCACCACTATCATGCAGCTCAGCACAATCGTGCTACACACAATTTTACCTGATTTTCTGCACTGTCTACCCACTTTGCCCCCACTTAACCTAATGCTTCCCCCACACCTATATATACCTAGGTGGCAGTTGGGGCACAAGGTTATCTACCTTCCACCACCTCCTAGCTCCCCATTTTTGCCCCTTAGCCATTCCACTCCATTTCCACTTCCATTCCACTCTATTTCACCATTTCTGCCACCAAAACACTAGTTTATACTAGCCTACCCATAATCCCCTTCATTCCACACCCTTGCACCTTGGAGGAGAGAGGAGGTCGTATTGCATCAGCTATAGAGGAGGATTCCTTCATCTACTCCAAGCTCCATGGCTTTTTCAGCCTCTTTCTCCTTTCTTTTTGTATTTTCTATTTCCATGAGTAGCTAGGCCCCCTTGGGTGGGTTGTTTGGGGGAAATTATGTTAGTTCGATACCATGTTGAGGGAAATTGACATGTAAACTTTGTAATTCCATTTTTTAATAATTATATTCTATTTCAATCTCATTCTGCATAGATTTCTTGTTGGTTTGTGTATGAAATCACCTAGGAATTTAGGCAAATTGCTTATATGTGTGAATTTTGGGATTTGCCCCTAGGTCCAATTCTTGGATCCCTAGGTTGCATCCCATCTTCCTACATCCTAATCAATCTCCCTAAACTTAAGTGAGAGATCTAAGTAGCTATATTAGATCATTCTAGTGCAATTAGCATGGAGCCTTCTCAAGGCTAGAATGTGGGGGAATTGGGGTCCAAACCCCTAATTTCACATCCCCATTACTACCCTCGGCCCCTAATTGCCCTAGGAATGCCTAATCTAGAAGCCTAGACTTGATTAGACTCTAATTGAGATTAACCTAATCCCTAACCCAATTAAGCCTCGTAAGGGTAGTAGGGGGTGTTAGGGACTAGTTCCCCTATACACAACCTAGCATATCCATGGACAATTAGTAGCTTAGGTTAATTCATTAGACTCTAACTTGTTTTTTTGTTTGGATAATCTTAATGGAATCATAATGTTCATATGTCACCCCCAACTTAAGTGATAAGTTTATACCCCTAAACAGCCCATACTTCTCTTTATTGCTTAAAACCCTAGTTGTGTGCTTGCTTAGCTTAGTTAGCTCGTTCCTTACTTAGTTAGCTTCTTGCTTTGTTCTTGCCTTGTTCATGATAGTTTAGCTCTTTAATTTCTCTTTTGCTTCTCTCTTGCTTGCCTTAGTGTAATTTGCCTTTACATACCTAGCTTAATCAATTCTTTCCTATTTAGCCTTAATCTAGTCTAGGGTTAACATAGATTTCATTCTTGCCTTTAATTCCTTGTTTGTTCATAGTAGTTTAACAATCAAATCAACCTTCAAAACCTTAACCCTAGTCCCCGCAGTAGGAACCTAGCAAAACTAAACCTAGCTCTAGTGCCCCCTCTTCTCTATGTGGATCGACCCTATATTTGTCACCTTCCTATACTATGACACAACCCCGTGCGCTTGTGGGTGTAGTTGTTTTAGTGTGAGTAGGTGTTGAGTTAGGTTTATAAATATCGAAAGTGAATCCACCGTGTGCTTCCGTCCGCGGGGTTGCATCTATTCAAAACTCCAATTGAGTAGTGTGTAATACCATTAGCGGGAGCACACCATGGAGTCTAGGGTTGAAGGGTTTAAAGGCTGATTTTATTGTTAAACTAAGGATGAACAAGCACGAAATTAAAGGAAAGAAAACAAGAACAAAACTTAAGTTAACCCTAGACAGTTAATTCTAATAAGCAAGAAAAGACACGACAAGCAAGAAAAGAACAATATACACTAAGGTAAACAAGAAAAGGTCTACACTACACTAAGCTAATGAACATGGCAAAAGAGCAACTAAAGACCTAAACTAGCAATAGCAAAGCAATAACAAGGCAAGAAGCTAACTATGCAAGGAAAAAGCTAACTAAGCTAACACTAGTTAAGTAAGATGAAAACTAGGGTTTTAAAGCAATTAAGGAAGGTGTGGGTTGTTTAGGGGATTTACTTATCACTTAAGTTGGGGGTGACATATAACATTATGATTCCATTTAGATTTCCAAACCAAACAACAAGCTAGAGTCTAATGAATTAACCTAAGCTACAAACTGGCCATGGATATGCTAGGTTGTGTATAGGGGAACTAGTCCCTAACACTCCCTACTACCCTTGCGAGGCTCAATTGGGTTGGGGATTAGGTTCAATTTCATTAGAGTCTAATCAAGTCCAGGTTTCTAGATTAGACATTCCTAGTGCAATTAGGGGCCGAGGGTAGTAATGGGGAGGTGAAATTAGGGATTTGGACCCCAATTCCCCCACATTCTAGCCTTCAGAAGGCTTCATGCTAATTTCACTAGAGTCACTTAATATAGATACTTAGATCTCTCACTTAGTCTTAGGTAGATTTATTAGGATGTATGAAGATGGGAGGCAACCAAGGGATTTAAGAATTGGACCTAGGGGCAGATCCCAAAATTCACACATATAAGCAATTTCCCTAAATTCCTAGGTGATTTCACACACAAACCAACAAGAAATTCATGGAGAATGAGATATAAATAGAACATCATCATCAGAAAATGTAATTAAAAAGTTTACATGTTATTTTTTCCCCAACATGGTATCAAAGTAACATTTTACACCCCCCCAAACAGCCCACCCAAGGGGGCCTAGCTACTCATAGAAATGGAAAATACAAAAAGAAAGGATAAAGAGGTAGAAGAAGCCATGGAGATAAGTGTAGATGAAGCAATCCTCCTCTCTAAATATTGCAAGATGTCCTCCTCTCTCCTCCAAGGTGCAAGGGTGTGGAATGAAGGGAAGTATGGGTAGAAACTAGGATAAACTAGTGTTTTGGTGGTGGAAATGGTGAAATGGAGTGGAATGGAGGTGGAAATGGAATGGAATGGCTAAGGGGATAAAATGGGGAGCTAAGAGGTGGTAGGGGGTAGATAACCCCATGCTAGAGCCTCCACCTAGGTATATATAGGTGTGGGGGAAGCACTAGGTCAAGTAGGGGTAGTATGGAAAAAATAGTGCAGAAGTAGCTAGGTTTTGTGAGTAGCACGGCCATGGTGGATCACCACGGTTGTGGTGGGTAGGGGTGAGCACCGTCGTGGTGGGGTAGAATAGCCGTGTGAATTAAAATATGAAAATCACAGGTTGATGGTCAACTCTGTAATGAAGTTGGCACGGCTGTGGTGGTCACCACGGTCGTGGTAGAGTAAGGGTATCATGACCATGGTGGTTCAAAATGCTCAAGTCGTTCTCTGCTCCACGGTCATTCTGTCTCTGTTCTAGCACGACCGTGTTGGGTGGCACGGCCGTAGTCATTCTAGCTTCAATTAAGGATGACTCTGTTGATTTATAAGTGACCTACCACAACCATTCTGTGGTACCATGGCTGTGTTGGGTTCTAGATCAACACTTTAACTTAATTCTTTAGATTTTCTTAGACATGTTTGCTTCAAAGGATCTTTGGCCACTAGGGGTAGGTTGAGGGAGCACCGAGCTTCATTTTGGGTCTCTCCAAGGGTAGAGAAACCCTAAGATCACTCCTTCTCTCTCTCTCTCTCTTCCATCAAGTGTGGTCCAAATGCCTGAAAAACATGCAAATAATGTTCATAAGTGCATTTTACCCAAATATGCATATTGAGGGAAATAACATGTAATCTAACATGTATAGATGCGATTGAAATGCAAAATGGCACAATATGAAACCCTAAAATAGGGCTGAATCACCACCCCAAACTTGAAACATACTTGTCCTCAAGTATGTTCCAACTCAATCTCTCTACAATTTTTCCACAATCAAGAAATGACAAATGCAATGTAAAGGATGATTATTTCTTAATGGGATCAATAGTGACTAAGTACATGAATTCCACCTCTCTCCTCTCCTACTTTCACAAACCAATCATGAAAAGAGCACAAAGCATATGAACTTCAAATATAGTGCATAAAACACACGAGCTATCCATATTTCTTTCATGTAGTTCTGGATAAACTGTTTCATGATGGCGTTAATCAAGGATGACTAGGAGTGTTGTTTCACCTTCATGCTTTCAACCTTATGTTTCAAATCACACCAAATGACCCACATGGTTGCAGAAAAGGGCAAAATGAGCTAGTTTTGATGTTTCCTGGCTCAATGGGTATGCAAATGTAAGAAAAGGTTGTTGTAAGATTTTGGAGTGCTATTACATAGAGCACTCATCTTTTCTTTACTTAGATGCTCTTAAATAGGAGCGCCTTTTATTTTCTTTTTGCATTTTTCTTTTCTTTTTCTTTTTCCATTTGAGTAGATAGGACATATGGTGATGAGAGTGAAGCAGTGAGATGTAAATGTGTCCACCCCAAACTTTTGGAGATGGCCACGGATGATATGTGCACTTTGGCATCCTTTCATGAGACAAAGGGGTAAGAAGATGGTGAGTGAATAGTTGAGTCAAAGAGGGGTCACTGACATGATTCTTAACATAAGGTATCTTGGATGAAAATTAATCCAACACTTCATCCAACAATGTCACACCACATGAATGAACAACCTGAAATTGATACTTTAATCAAGTGATTTCATAGACACTAAGCGCTCATAACTTGCTCAAGTCACAATTCAACCAAATCATTCACAAACACAAGAGAGGTGATGCACATGTAAAAAGTCAAAAATTGATACCATTTAGCATTAAACAATGATAATTCACTTGCATTTTTCAAATGTCATCATTTTTAATCCAAAAAGTGGAGATTGGGTTGAAACACACTTTTAGGCAAGAAATCTCAAATTTGGGCAAAATTGGCCAAAATGGTGCCAAGTTGCCATCAATCACATCTAATCCTATATTATTGAACTTAGAGCAATAAATAATCAAATCCTAGCTAAAACATGCAAAAATTACCAAAACTCTACATGATATGCAATGCATGGCAAAAAGAGTAAAAAATTTAAAAATTATGCAAAAATGACAAGAAAGCAAACTACATGACATGCATGTATGCAAAGAAGGTAAACTCTAAACTAGATAGAAGAAACAAACAAAAATAATCAGATGAGACAGGTAATCAACAACATAAGATGAGAATTGAGGGCTTACCGCCCTACCACCCCAAACTTTTGAATCATATTGTCCTTAGCATGAAATTAAAGCTTAGGAAAGATAGGTTAGAAGTAATGGATGTGGTGGTGGTGGTTCAGCCTGTGGTGGGGGTATTGGTAGTAATGACCCCAGTAGTCTACCTATGGAGGTGGGTATGTCTCTTGTTAACCATAAGGTAATCCCCAGAAATCCTCCCCCATTGGGGGTTCCTCTGCACCTGCACATGCTGATAGTGGTACATGTGGTTAATCTGATGATGCATATGTTGTTGATCTAACCACAAGGACTGTTGTGTCTCCTGAACTGCCTCCAACTATGAATGAATGGTTGACATGTCATATACATTTTTTGGAGGTGGTTGTGCATCAAAATCCCCCCTCTGTTGTGTGCGGCGTGGCTGCTCAAAAATAGGATGCTGCTCTGACACATTTGTCTCTTCCCCTTCTTCTTTTAATTCCACATTTTGTGCATTGAACCCCTCTCTTGGGTGCTCCTTCTCATACTGTGCTATCACCTCAGAAAAGTTCTCCAGTGGCACCACATCCATGAGTAGGGGGTGGAGTGGTATGGAAGCTCCAAGGTGATTCCAGGGTACCCGAGGTTTATAACATAGAAGATTTTTCTATCTTTGAGGGAGATCATTAGGGACCTAGCAAGATAGTTTAGATCAACATATTTGCTTCCTTCTACCTTGGTAAGTCCATCTAGGCTATAGCCCACTACCTTTTCCATTGTGGTGATAAGTCCTCCCATGATGAATGGATTTTTACTCTTGGAGGGAATACTCTTCAAGTGGTCAATCACCATGGCACCTATGTTTAAAAAACCCCTACTTGCAATTGTGGCCATAACAAACAAATCCTTTTGGGAGCAACACCCTTGATTGTAATAAAGGCCAAACAAGGTGTTTTCTAAGCCCTTCTGTAGGTGTCTCATGAAGGGGTTGTATATCTTGCTGGTCTTTTCTTTTCCTATAGAAAAAGAAGATTGACCAGAGATTGTCTTCCACATCTTGGAGTAGTCTGCTCTACCACTCTTGTCAAGTCTTTCTTCATTGAATTTCTCTACAATTTCTGAATTGGGGGCAAAGACAACATTGATTTGGGAAGCTTTAAGCACATGGGTGGAGCTGTGTATCTTGAACCTAATGGCATCTTCTCCCTAGTATTGTACCTTATCTAAGGTTGCAAAGAACTCATGAGTCAGCTCCAAGAATGTTTCTTCAACCTCAGTCAAGATCTTGTATAGCCCACAACATTGCATTTGTCCCTTGAAAGTGTAGTTAATCCCTAGATCTTGCACGGTGGTCATACATGCATATCTAGTGGATATCACCCTCCTTGTCAAGCATTCGGGGTGGAGAGGCCTCATTATGGCTTTTCTTGCCATTCCCCTTCCATAGGTGGTTCCCTCTGGTTGCTTTCCCAACCATTTCAACATGCCCTCTTCTAGCCTGGACACAACGTCCACTGGTTCATCTTCCATCTCCTCGCTTTCAGTATCATCTTCCTCCTCTTATGCATAAGTGTGTGACACTGAACTTGTGTCCAAGTTCAAGGGTACCCTCTCGTAGCTTGTACTAGGTTGAGTTGAGCAAGCGGAATGCCTTACTGGAGTTGGTCATGGTGGTAAGCGCGAGGAAGATGCATCATTTGATTTCTTGGCCCTCCTTTCTCGAGCTGGTGCATCAACATTGACGGAGTCTACTATATTTTTCAAATCTTCTTCTTCCTCCTCCTCCTCCTCCTCTTCGGGGTTGCTACAACTTGGATTTGTGGTGTGGCCACTGTAGGAGGAGTGGTTTCGAGAGGTTCTCAATGATGTCAAGCTTTCAAAGGATCAGGAGATAGAGTTGGACGGAGACGACGCCCTGTCAGACTGATGTGAATGGGCGGCCCGTTTGGATTTTCTTTTGCCCCAGTGAGGATGTCCATAGTATTCTCTACTCCTTTCTGATTGCCTTGCACATGCTCTTCATATTTGCAAGGGTTTTTGGTGAAAATCGAACAAGAACAACAAGAACCAAACTCTGCAGCTGTAGTGACAGATTTTGCTTGGAAGTGGAGAAATCGACAGTGATGGAGGGTGGAAATCAAAGCTTGAGTTTAGGGAAGATGATTGGGGACCAAGTGGAACTCAAATTCAGAGTTTAGGAGTAAGAGGAGTTGATTTGGGGGTGAAGGAGGTTGTCCTAATCACCAGATCACGCGGAATGGCCATTATGTGGTACACAAATGAGTTTTGGGTCGTGCTGGCTTGGGTGGAGTCGGGCGACTTATGTACTGGATCTGCACCAACATAGCTATTCTGGACAACACAGTCATTCTTCCCACATCCAAAACTTGAGTTTTTCCTATTGAAATCCAACTTAATTAGCACGGTCGTTCCAAGCCACCACGACTGTTCTAGTTGGATGTCAACACAGCCGTTCTGGCCACCACGGTCGTGTTGCTGGAGGCCAAATCTTGCATTTTCTCTGTTGAAATTCACCTTTTCTAGCATGGCCGTGTTGGGATCTATCAATTCAAAAAATTTCATAAATCATCAAATCATTTCATCATTCATAACCCAATCATATTGAATGATGACTTAGATATTTTATCAACAAGGTTTCACTAAATGTGCCTCATTTCTCAACTTGCATCTATTTCACCTGTCATTTCATCAAAACTAAAAAAAAATATCAAGAACAAGTGCTTGTGTGTATGTTTTTAGCTTTGTGTAAAATAAAGCAAAGGTATCAAAAATGAGAGGTCATGTAAAAATCCCCCAAACCTAGGTGGGTTGCCCCGACAAGCATTGAGTTTCTTGCCTTCAGCTTGGCTTCTTGGCGATTATTTAGTCATTCATCTGTTTGGCATTCTCATGTGTCCATTCTTGCAAAACATGCATCCCTCATTTGTACTCAATCTATTTTCCTCATCCCTTTTACCATAATAATCATCATCAATTGTTCCATCTTGATCTCCTTTTCTCAAATGATGATTCAGACTTGTGAAGTGATCATGTCCAATATCCCTATCTCGGACCCACTAGGTTGGGGTTTTGTACATGTTGATCTTGATCTTCACGTCCATGAATGAAACCATCATGGTTTCGCTGCATACATGAATCTTGACATCAGCTATAGATAAGAATGGCCTTCCCAAGATGATGGGAATCTTCCTATCCTCTGGCTCCATATCAAGTACAATGAAATATGTGGGGAATATTGTGCCCTTTTCTTTATCTATCATCACCAAGACATCATCCACTCTACCCCTAGCCACTTTTATGGACCTATCCACCATTCGGAGAGTGCAATGTGCCGACTTCAACTTGCCTAAGCCCAGCTCAACATAGACATTGTATGGCATAAAATTCACACTAGACCCCAAATCAAGTAAGGACATGTCTATGAGATGTCCCCCTATATAGGTAGGTATGAGTGGGGCTCCAGGGTCTTTTCTCTTTATGAGAAGTGAATGTTGTATGATGGAGTCCACTTGTTCAGTCAACTTGACTTTCTTTGGAATCCTCCCTTTTGACCTTCTCTTCACAGTGCATAGGTTCTTGAGGAACTTGCCATATGATGGGATTTGCTTGATAGCATCCAAGAGTGGAATGTTCACCTTCACTTGGTAAAACACCTCAAGAATATCCACATTGTGCTTTTACCTTCTCCTTATTTCTGGTGGCTCATCTAATGCTTCAATGAATGGAGGATAATTGGCTTTGCCTTGCATGCATCAATGTGAGGTGGAACACTAGGGATGGTAGGGATTGCAAATGAAGTATGAAGTGGAGCACATGGTATCCCAAAATTAATAGGATGCATCACTGAATCATCTTCACCAATTTCAATCATAATATCACCACTTGGCTGGCTTTGCTTTGCATTGTCAACCTTTCTTTGACTTGCGGGATGCTCAAGAGATTTCTCACTCGTTAGAACTATCATAACACTCCCTTTCTCATGGTGGAGAGGGGGAGCTAGTTGTGGCAGTGGAGGAGGTGGAGGTGACATTTGGTGTTGAAATTGAGGTGGAGGGGGAAATTGAGGTTGGAAGGTGAATTGTTGGGAAAATGGTGGTGATGGAGGGGGAGGCGGAGTATAAGGCTTTGAAATGCCTTGAAAATGGTAGATGGGCTGCACTTGCATGGGAGGCAGACTATAGAAAACTTGAGAAGAGGGCATGGGTCCACTTGCTTCATTGTAGCTCATGATGGGTTTTGAAGACAACTTTTCTTCTTGGAGAGCAATTATGGAAGATAGCTGATCTACTATAAGGATGCGTGATCACCCCCTTACTTAAGATTTGAAGAATAAAACATCCATTCTAAACACACTCAAAGGTATGCTGGAATAGGTGTAACATTTTCAAATTTCAATAAATGGTATTCAAAACAACCAAAGTATAGCAGTGGAATAAAAATGTTGGCTATGTTCAATTTATCACAAAGTTATTACAAAAGTACATCATAATATCCCATAAGGGTTTACATGTATGATACAACATAAGGATCTAAGTAGAGGGAAATCTAAACCATAACAACTTTGTCTCCAAGCTTTAACCCCTTAAGCTAGTCCAAAACTTCATGCCTTATCATCCAAGTCCTTCACCTAGGGTTGGAAGCATATCCCAGCAAGAAGAGAAAATAGATGACATCAGCAAAGGCTGGTATGTGCATACTAAATAGGAAATTGAGTAATATATGGAATAAAGGACATCAATTACAAAAGGCTTCCTATAGAAAGGATAAGGACCACCCAAATGGGTATCAAGAGAAAAGGAATTGAAATCATATGATAACAAAAGAATACCTGTCATTAATAAAACATAAAGATCGTGCCATCCACACAAGCACGTGTAAAGAATTAGGCCACACACCCCATATCATCAACCTGCATGCATGTGAGATAATCATATCCCTAGAACAATATCAACACAAAGGTGGCCAAGGCTCATAAACTGGAAACCTGATAGATAAAGGAATACTACCAATCTCCCAAATACATAAAACATGGACCAAGAATCACACATCTTGCCCTAGGTATGAGGTTCCTTTCCATCACAAAAGAGCAGGAAATATCACATCTTCTCGGTAGGAAATAACACATTTGTCATAAAAACTAATGAAATTACACTACTCTAGTGCTAATGAATCAAATAGCATGTTAAATGTAGAGGCAAGTAGAAATTATAGTCATAATATATAAACTAGTCACCACATAAGTGACCAACATATACATCCACATCATAAGTGGGTAAAAGATATCACATGTCATATTTTAGAGTTCCATCATGAACAAAGCATAAGATAAGAGTTCAAAAGAATATCCATGATCACATTATCAATATCAAATAAGGTAGTTCACATGAACCATGATTTTTAAAAGAAAAGACATTGTGTATAGGCTAATGTCCATAGGCTAAAGAGAATGAATAAGCATAGGTGAATTTCTCAACATAGAAGAATAGGGGATACATCATACCTCAACTTCAGAGCCTAAACAGTCCAAGTTAAGCCTAGGCCTCCAAAGAACCTCTATGGAAGGATTATAGGTCTAATAAGTAAGGTTCCCAAGCTTAGAGAGGCTAGTTTCTCCAACAAATCTCCTATCTCAAGCAAGAAGCACCTTCTCCACTTTAGAGGTGAAAAACCCTAACAAAAGAACATGGAGATGAGGTGTTTAAGGGCTCTAGGTGGGGTTTCACCATGGAATACTAGGGATCAGACCTGGAGGAAGGTGGAAGGAAGATTAACAACATGAAAATAGGGAAGAAGAGGAGAAAACTTACTAGTTTTGGTCAAAATCGCCAAGGAAATAGAGAAATTTGGAACCCTAGGGGCCTTCTTCACCAAGGTAGGCACCTCCTTTTACCTTGGGATGGAACCTTAGTGGAAACATAGAGTAGTATTGATGCTCTAAGATAGAGGAAATAAAGGAGAGCAAGATTTTTCGAATTGGGAGTTGGTAAGGGGTAGATATGGCTATAAAAAGAAAGAGGTCAAGTATGAGGTGTCTATGAGACTTTCCATGTGTCATGTATAAGGGTGTCCATGGACATGCAAGCCTTTATGGATAAGAAAGATGTCAAGAACGAGGTGTCAAGTTACTTTCCATGTGTCCAATGCTAAGGGTGCCTATGGACATGCAAACCTTTATGGATAAGAAAGAAGTCAAGCATGAGGTGTTCATGGAGCTTTCCGTGTGTCCTTAGCCTAGGGATTTCGTGGTCATGCAAGAGAAAAGATCATAGAGGCTTCTTGAATATCAAATGTTGGTTTATGGACACTTAAAAGCTATCCCAATCGACCTCCAATCAAAGAAATAACCCCATTGGTTGATAGCTTCTAAAGATAAGCTCATTTATAAAGAGGGTAATCCCTAAAATGCCCTTGGAAAGAAACACCTTCAAACCAAGGTGCAACTAGGAGCCCTATGGTTCAAAAAATTTAGAATGGTAAGGTAATATGTAAGGATTATAATGCATGTATCAATTTGCAAATAATACCTCCCAATTGGGTAAATTACAGAAAAGTCCAGAATGTACCTAAAATTGCATAACTTGCACAAACAACAACCAAATCGAACCAAACTTCATCCACAAGTTATATTTGATGTGTTGAATATGAATTTTCCATTATTTACATATTTTTAAGTTATATAATCACGTTATTCATTACTTATGCCTTTTACTCATTTTCTCTCTCCTAAACTTATCCTAATATTTCAAGGTGGTCCAAATTAGATGAAATTTGACATGTAGGCTAATTTTGATATGTAGATTTCGAATTTTAAATTTTTTTACACTTTTGAGACTTCTTTTTATGAGATATTTTACATGGCCCATTAACGGCCCATTATATAATTATTCAATTAAGTTTCTTATCTTCATATTGCCACAAAAACGAGTTATGTGGCATATTTTATGTATCCATTATAAACCTAAGATTAATGTTAGAACATTATGTTACATTAAGGTGATCCATACATGAATTAGATCATTGGGGTTATATTAAACATCTGTTTAGATCTAACCTTCAACCTTGTTTGGCTAAGTCTAAAATGTCAACTTCCAGGGTAGGGTTCGAGATCTAGTATGTTACAGCACACCACCCCTCAAAGGGATTTCGTCCTCAAAATCAAAACATACACATATGAGAAAACAACTTATTCACTACCCCTTAAAGGATTCATCTTATTAAGTCAAAGCTATTCTTTAGGTACAAAAGGTTCAACTACACTTCCTTACATCCAACTACATAAGCATCATGCAAAAAAAAGAAACATAACTTGTAAAGACTAACTATGAATTATGGGTTAACTTGCTCTTATCCATCCTCAAACAAGTATTTACACCTAGGAGACTAGTTCAACATATTAGGGTCCCTAAATAATATAGATGTCTAAGGCTACTATTGCCTAAAAGCATGCTATTTTGAACAATTCATATAAGCTCAGGTCAGGCCAGTATCATATGGATTCGGGAGTCCTCGTAAACCAAGCTAGTGGTGCGGAGGAAAATTTTGCCATCCCCCAAACTTTGATCCTTTTTACAAACCTTTGATTTCAACTTCATGTCCTAGTAGCTGCCTAAAGGCCAAGCTAAACAACCTCAAGTTACTATGGTTACTTATGCATCTTTTACTTATAAGTATTTTAAGGATCTATTCATCATTATTCTAATGTGAAACTATATGTTCCTAAATCAACCCTTCATCATCTATTGATCAACTCTATGACAAACATGTCACTTAAAGGTAAGGCAAGGATTCTAACTAGGGAGACAAAATTGAAATAGCCAGATTCTGACTACTATGGGCTCTGATACCTTGTTGTAAGGAGGCAGGATCACCCCCTTACTAAAGATTTGAAGAATAAAACATCCATTTGAAACACATTTGAAGGTATGCTGGAATAGGTGTAACATTATCAAATTTCAATAAATGGTATTCAAAACAACCAAAGTATAGCAGCAGAATAAAAATGTTGACTATATTCAATTTATCACAAGGTTATTACAAAAGTACATCATAATATCCCGTAAGGGTTTACATGTATGATACAACATAAAGATATAAGTAGAGGGAAATCTAAACCATAACAACTTTGTCTCCAACTTTAACTCCTTAAGCTAGTCCAAAACTCCATGCCTTATCATCCAACTCCTTCACCTAGGGTTGGAAGCATACCCCAGTAAGAAGAGAAAATATATGACATCAGCAAAGGCTGGTATGTGCATACTAAATAGGAAATTGAGTAATATATGGAATAAAGGACACCAATTATAAAAGGCTTCCCATAGAAAGTATAAGGACCACCCAAATGGGTATCACGAGAAAAGAAATTGAAACTATATGATAACAAAAGAATACTTACCATTAATAAAGCATAAAGATTGTGCCACACAAGCACATGTAAAGAATTAGGGCACACACCCCATATCATCAACCTACATGAATGTGACATAAACATAGCCCTAGAACTATATAAACACAAAGGAAGCCAAGTCTCATAAACTTGAAACCTGGTAGAGAAAGGAATACTACCAATCTTTCAAATATATAAAACATGGGCCAACAATCACACATCTTGCCCTAGGTATGAGGTTCCTTTCCATCCCAAAAGAGCAAGAAATATCACATCTGCTCGACAAGAAATAACACATCTGCCATAAAAACCAATGCAATTATACTACTCTAGTGCTCCTGAATCACATAGCATGCTAAATGTAGAGGCAAGTAGAAAGTATAGTCAGAATATATAAACTCGTCACCACATAAGTGACCAACATATACATCCACTTCATAAGTGGGAAAAAGACATTCATGTCATCTTTTAGAGTTCCATCATGAACAAATCATAAGATAAGAGTTCAAAAGAATATCCATGGTCACATGATCAATATCAAATAAGGTATTTCACATGAACCATGATTTTCAAAAGAAAAGACATTGTGTATAGGCTAATGTCCATAGGATAAAGAGAATGAATAAGCATAGGTGAATTGCTCAACATAGAAGAATAGGGGATACATCATACCTCAACTTTAGAGTCTAAACAGTCCAAGTCAAGCCTATGCCTCCAAAGAACCTCTAGGGAAGGTGGACAGGTCCAATAAGTAAGGTTCCCAAGTTTAGAGAGGTTGGTTTCTCCAACAAAGCTCCTATCTCAAGCAAGAAGTATCTTCTCCACTTTAGAGGTGAAAACCCCTAACAAAAGAACAGGGAGATGGGGTGTTTAAGGGCTCTAAGTGGGGTTTCACCATGGAAGACTAGGGTTCTGACCTGGAGGAAGGTGGAAGGAAGACAATAAACATGAAAATAGGGAAGGAGAGGAGAAAACTTACTAGTTTTGGTCAAAATTCCCAAGGAGGAGCTTAAGAAATCCTAAATAGAGAAATTTTGAACCCTAGGTGCCTTCTTCACCAAGGTCGGCACCTCCTTTTACCTTGGCATAGAACCTTCATGGAAAAATAGAGTAGGAATGATACTCTAAGCTAGAGGAAATAAAGGAGAGAAAGAGTTTTCGAATTGGGACTTGGGAAGGGGTAGATATGGCTATATAAAGAAAGAGGTCAAGTATGAGGTGTCTATGAGACTTTCCATGTGGAATGTATAAGGGTGTCCATGGACATGCAAGCCTTTATGGATAAGGAATAATTCAAGCACGAGGTGTCAAGTTACTTTCCATGTGTCCAATGCTAAGGGTGTCTGTGGCGAATACGTTCGAAACATATGTCATTAACTAAGCGAAAGCGATTCATCAATAGTGGATTACTGAAAATCATTAAAAATTAAAACCATTTACAAGAGATCCATATACTGGAAAACTCTTTCAAAAAGAACCAAAGTAATTCAGTTACATTCTGGTTCACAAGTACATATCTTGTACCATTCCTTCTCGAGGATTACAAGCATCAACTGCCATGTTTAAAACTATACACAGGTAGCATTAAAAACATTGAGGCATCAAGCCAAAATCTCAGATCGATTCATTAAACTAACTACTGACTCCAAGAACCTAAGAGTATAGAGATGACACATAGGACTCTATGTACACATATACAAGACATGACAGCTAGTGTCTCCACCTAAGAATTCACTATTGTCCCAGTTGCTGCTGCTACTCTTCCCCTATTGTAGGGTTTCTGCCTCTTCCTCCGCGTCTACCTAAAAAGTTGGATTCCACGGGGGTGAGACAATTGAAATTGCCCCAGCGAGAGATATAACTCTCTGCCAGAAATATTATATTACAATTTATTAGAATAAAACTGAGTAGAGGAATTATAAATGTTTAACAGCAGTCAAATCAATGTCTAAACAAATTAGAGCATTATTCTTATTCAAAGCATTTCAGCTATAACTTGATAAACCAGCATGTCACTTATCCAATAAGGAATATGAAGAACATGTATAACATTTATCCGCTATACTAAGCAAGATAACATCAACCAGTGATTCTTGTATTTCAATCTTAAGCAAATACACTACACGGCTGATTATATTTTACAATCATACTTAATGCCCTGAAGAGATGAAGTATACCGTTCACACTCCAACCGACCATGACTACAGAAAGCATCAGTACCACACAAGGTCAACGGAAGAGCCAGACTCCAAGACCTCAACCTTCTCGGTCAGTACGAGAATATATGGCAGAGACATCATGTGTCAAATTGCAATCTGCTTGCTAGGGTATATTGGCATCTTCGCTATAGAGTTATAGCCCGCAGCATATACTCTCTTCAGGGTTATGGCCCAAAGCCAATGCCTGGTATCATATCATGGAGTCATGGCCTGTAACCATACTCATATTGGGGTATGGTCCGTAACCAATCTCGTACATAGGATATAGCATGCAACCATTCCTATGAGGCATGAGGATATAATTGCCCAATTACCCCCACATATTCAAAAATATGCGCTCCGAGTTTAACTCGTTTCACCATTCAGCAAATTCTAACGCTGATGGATCTGTGGTCAGGGCAACTACATTATATGATATCACTTGATTAATTAAGTGTATTACCATATTCTTTTAGCATCAAACAAGTTTCCAAACATCAGTTAATTTATCAATTGCTACAAAGAATGTATAATACTTTCATCAAGTACTATTCAAATCTTTTAACAAAGCATTGGGATCTCAATCCTTCATCTCATCAGGAGCATTCTCATTCTTTCACAAACTCATCATTATGATTATAGAAAATGGGTATTCAATCCCTCAATTCATCAAAGGACACTTGTTACCACTTATCAGGTAACTAAAACACCCTCGGGTTATCTGACCAAGGTAATATAATACTTGCTACACAAGCATCTTACATGGCTCTCAAAGCCCATTTCATCTCTTGTTACCTCTCACTAGGCAACAAAGCATGTTATGGCTCACAAGGCCCATTAACAATTATAAATAAAACATCATAGCTCATACCTGGTTATGCTCATCATCTCATGATACCTGCATGGTTAGTACACTTGATAACAATTATATCAATTACATTTTAGCACCATGCAATTCAGAATAACACCACTTATACCCTTATTAGGGTTAGGGTTTCTCAATTCATGTCAATCAGGAATACTCATCCCATTACCCACATTAGGATTAGGGTTTATCATCATATTGCCCAAAATTAGGGTTTCATACACTATAACCCAAGATTAGGGTTTCACATACATTTACCCTATATCAGGGTTAGGGTTTTATATCAAGTTTTCACATATCATTACATAGCAGCACCTTGGGTTAGAGTTTCACAACACATCACCCTTAATTAGGGTTACACCATCGCCCTAGATTAGGGTTACACCTAACATTGCTCTAAGTTAGGGTTAGGGATCATCACCCTTCTCAATTAGGGTTTCATAATCTCTCTATCAAGGATCATACCCTAATTACATATTGTATTCATGTTGAGAATGTTGGGGTTTAATCACTACATGATTATCACTCATGTGTAAGTTCCTTTCTCTCATCCTCTCTAGGAGGTTAATTACATCAGGCTTGATTAGATTAGATTAACCCTTTATTCAAATGCATTCAATTAGGGTTACCTTAGTGTATTGAGGCATTGCTTTCATAAACATCAAAGGTTAACCACTCAAAAGGTACTAATCACTTAAGTACTTTTCAGGTACAACCATTGTAATTACCTTTTGATAAACACCATAAACAATCATAGGGTTAATTGTACTTGTATGGTTTGGGTCAATTAACCCTTCAAATGGCTGATCAACCTTTCAAACGGTCTTGACCAATTGTAGTTCAGATCAACCCATTCAGTTTTAAAACCGAATGCATCCATTCGATCTTGAAACTGAATCTCTCCATTTGGTCTTGAAACTGAATCTCTTCATTCGGTCTTGAAACTGAATCCCTCCATTCGGTCTTGAAACTGAATCCCTCCATTCGGTCTTGAAACCGAATCTCTTCATTCGGTCTTGAAACTGAATCATCAACCATTGAATTGAAATTGAATGGACATCCCAACATTGGAACCGATTGAGTGTTGAAACTGATTGGATAATTCAAATGATTTGACATCGTTTGCTCACCAAACGGTCTGAGGATTGTTTGATCCCAAACGGTATCAAGACCGTTTGGACTCAAATGATCTAAAGACCATTTGGTCCAAACCTCCTTGAAATCGAATGGACCAAAAAGGGTTTCCATCCTCCAATCAATTTAGGGTTTGTATTCATTGAATCATCAATCGATTGAACTATTGAAGGTACATCAAATTGTAGCCCTTGGATCTCCAACCATCCACTACAATCAACCATTGACCTCTAAACGGTCTTGAGACCGTTTGGGTCAAACAACCATGAAATCGATTCCCTCAACTAGGGTTCCAATCAATTCAATCGATTAAGGCTTGCAATCAATGGACCCTCCAATATTCAAATCATCAAATTGATACCATTGGATCATCATCCAACTTATGACATCACCTGACCTCAAACGGTCTTAAACTCTTGACCTCAAATGGTCTTGAGACCGTTTGCCCTCAAACGGTCTTGAGACCGTTTGAACACCAAAGAGAAAAACCATTTGCACATGTACTTTGTTGTGGTGTGTGCTTAAGATGATGTCATCCTCTTCAAGATTGAAACCTTATAAATCTACTACCATTCTTATGGTAAGTCATCAATTTGATCAAAGGAATTTCAAGAAGAACAAAATGATCAACAAGTGATGAAGAATTGAATGTAATAATAACATTTAAGGGTTTAAGTTATATAACCCACCTTCAAAGTTTAAACCAAGCTTCAAGCTTCACGCCTTCAATAGTGAATTAATCTTTCTCAACCTCCCAAGGCTTGTCCTCAAGTCTTTGAGTGAAAAGAAATGGATGGGATTGAAGATTGATTGAAGAAAAGAAGAAATCAAGTATTGATTTTCGATTTCCACCATGAAATCAAGGTTGAAGATGATTAAGGAGCTTACCTACAGGTTGGAGTTCGCCCTCCTGTTTCTCCTAAGCTTCCTTGTGCTCAGACAAAGCAAGGATATAAAGAAAATCCAAAAAAGAGTCTTTGGTTGAGTGGGAAATGAAGTGTATATAAAGGAATTTCAAGAGAGAGAAAGTTTTATAATAATCCTTAAACTCCCCAACTTGATGCCACTTATCCCCCTCACTTCCTTGCATACGAATCCACCTTCTATTGCCTTTAGTTCCTCTTCATTATCCTTGAATTAAAGGAAAAGAAATTAAGCACCTTAATTCATATAATACTAATATCCCATATTTAGTGGATATTACCTTTTAGTTAACTAATGTGAGTGGACTATCCACTCACTTAGGATATTTTCGTTGCCTTTTCAAGGCACAAGAAAGTTAAATCTTATGTAAATTCATCCTTCACATTATTGGTTGAAGGGCACTCCCATTAATATATTTATGTTTGCATTAAATTGAATTAGGGTTTAAATCTTGATTATTTTAATATCAAGATTCTCTCTCCTCCAAAGTGATTCAAATGAGACACCCCTCTCATTTTATTTTCTTTACATGATGCCAAGAAGTATGAGGGACTCCATAGAGGTGGTATTTTGCATATTGAATCCTAGCTTTTGGGTAATTTGCACACCACCAAAACTAGGTTTTAATGTACAAACATTGCTTATCAAGCTCTTTCTTGGTACTCAGGCTGTCACAAGCCATACCTCTGCATCATTCTCATTCTTATGATGCTTCAACTCTTGAGGAACATTTTACCATGTAACATTAGAAAGTTAAACCCTCAACTTGGGTAATTTGCACTTTAGTCCAAAACAAGCAAAACAGTGTTTCAACATTATTCAAAAAGGACTAAAATTGAAATATAAGTTCCTCTTGAGACTTAATTACTTTTCAAGAGATAAGAGAAAGCATATAATTGAATTTATTAAGCAAAACATATAGGGTTAAATCATAACCCAGGTCAAGGATGTTACAGTGCCTATGGACATGCCAACCTTTATGGATAAGAAAGAAGTCAAGCATGAGGTGACCATGGAGCTTTCCATGTGTCCTTAGCCTAGGGATTTCATGGCCATGCAAGAGGACAGATAATAGAGGCTTCTTGAATATCAAATGTTGGTTTATGGACACTTATATTCTATCTCAACCGACCTCCAATCAAAGAAATAACCCCATTGGTTGATAGCTTCTAAAGATAAGCTCATTTATAAAGAGGGCAATCCCTAAAATGCCCTTGGAAAGAAACACCTGCAAACCAAGGTGCAACTAGGAGCCCTATGGTTCAAAAATTTGAGAATGGTAAGGGAAAATATAAGGATTATAATTCATGTGTCAATTTGTAAAGAAAACCTCCCAATTGGGTAAATTATAGAAAAGTCCAGAATGTACCTAAAATTGCATAACTTGCACAAACAACATCAAATTGGAACAAACTTCATACAGAAGTTATATTTGATGTGTTGAATATGAATTTGCCATTATTTCCATATTTTGAAGTTATATAATCACATTATTCATTACTTATGTCTGTTACTCATTTTCTCTCTCCTAAACTTATCTTAATATTTCAAGGTTGTCTAAATTAGATGAAATTTGACATGGAGGATAATTTTGATATGTAGATTTAGAATTTGAAGTTTTTTTCCACTTTTGAGACTTCTTTTATGACATTTCATATGGCCCATTAACGGCCCATTATCTAAATTATTCATCCAATTAAGTTTCCTATCTTCATATTACATCCAAATTGAGTTATGTGGCATATTTTATGTATCCATTATGAACCTAAGATTAATGTTAGAACATTAGGTTACATTATGGTGATCTATACATGCGTTATCTCATTGGGGTTATACTAAACATCTATTTAGGTCTAACCTTCAACCTTGTTTGGCTAAGTCCAAAATGGCAACTTCTAGGGTAGGGTCTGAGATCTGGTATGTTACATCTACTTTCTCTTCTAGCCTTGCAACATCTTTTTGAACATCATCAAATATTTTCAATCTAGAGAGAACCTCTTCCTCAAACCTTGATCTATATTTTGGACTTTGTGGCTCTTGATAGCTATAGGGGTGAGATGTCTTCTTTTACTCACCATAGAACTCAATCACTAGTGCAGAAATGACGTATAACGTCACATTTGATGTCGTCGGTTGCTATATAAAAACTGACACCAATAATCTACGACGTCATCATAAAAACACAACTGAAACCTATATGTGAAGACCGGCTGATTTACAAAAGACACAAGTATCACTTTTCTTTAACTTCGGTTATTAATAAGCAAAACCAACGTCCAAAATCACCCGCAAAATACAATTTTTCAGCGAAACAATTTTCCTCCAAAAAATTTAATTTCGGCGTCAGTTGTCAAAAATCCGACAACACATGTTTTGCGCCAAGCCCTGTGAAAGTTTTTATCCCCTCATATGTCGTCCGCTTTTGTTAAAGAACTAACGACTAAACATCCTTCGTGAGGCAAAATTCATTCCCTTATTTATCATCAGTTTTGGAATAATAATCTACGTCGATAGTTAACTTATGAGCACCCGCGCAAGCCAGACTCTTCCCCTTTGCTGTTTAGTTCCCGATCTCCTCCCACCTAGCTAGGTCTGGTGATTTTTTTGCTTCCTCCCTTCTCTGCTCACTGCCTCTGCGCACCGCCACGATGAGCTTGAAGCTGGTTACCATCTCTGCACACCGCCACGATGAGCTTAAAGTTGCTCACGTTGGAGCTAC